>JAVIWB010006493.1:0-97734 GCA_031893035.1 Dermolepida albohirtum
GTATAATATGTTTATACAAACAAAACTTATTCAGAATTGTTAGAACCCTTCGATAGTGTATTTGTGATCACGTATCTTCCCTTATTAGTTTAGTGTTTTACAATTAGATTTGTGGTGGGCTAACTTTAAACTCTTTATTTTTATAATGAGCTTATACGCAACGGAAATACAAAAAAAATATTACAAACAGTAAAGAATTGGACATGATGTACATATAAAAAATTACAGCGTCCTATGCCAGTCGTATCTGACTGATAAAAGCATCAAGTTCACTGTTAAAATGAGAATGCGTCCAAACAAGTTAATCTTAGTCACATGAATTTGCGGTTTCAAATAGTGCTATGAAAAGATAATGAGTGATACTGACATATATCTTGTAACTCAATATTGTTATCTACAACTTTTGTGCAAGTCGGTGTTTACGAGTACTGATATTGTGTGCAAATCGAAGTTGCTGTTGTGAAACCGATTAATATCGAACACTTAACGATACTTTATACAACCCTACTTGTATATGAACAATACATTTCATAAAATATTTTATGTAATTATGATTACATTAGAACAAATTCACGAGTAAATAAAAGGCATCTAGACAAAGTTGGTTAACCATATTGAATCTTTAAAAAATTTAATTTGCGTGGAAAAAATAAGAGACTAGTGGAATGTAAATGAAGCAAACATGAATTAGTAGATATCTAGAAGAAGTTTAGAAGAAATACGTTACAATGATAAATGTCGTTAAAACTGACTTTGTGGTGGAACATTTGTTTTTGTTTAACATTTTTTTCGCGTTGAAAATTGTAAATTTACAAAAACAAATGGAAAATGGAAAAATAGTTTGTGAAATGCTGGAAAAATAGTTAGTGAAATGCTGCTACAAAGGTATGATCGGAAGTCATTTCTGCATCGAATAGTGACGGGTGATAAAAAATGGATTTATTTCGAAAACCCTAAGGGCAAAAAATTATGGTTATCACATGGCGAAACCGACCCATCGACTCCAATGCCAAATCGTTTTGGTCGCAAGAGTGGAGTGATGTATTACGAACTGTTGAAACCTGGTGAAACAGTTAATACTGATTGCTACCGACAACAAATTATCAATTTGAACCATGCATTGATAGAAAAACGTCCAGAATGGGCCCGAAGACACGGTAAAGTGATTTTACGACACGATAATGCGCCGTCCCACACAACAAAACTGGTCAAGGAAGCGCTGAAAGCATTTGGATGGGACAGCCGCTGTACTCTCCAGATCTAGCCTCGTCCGACTATCACTTTTTGGCATCAATGGGATACGCACTTGCAAAGCAGCACTTCGCCAGTTTCTAAGAAGTTAGAAAATGGATCGATGAATGGTTTTGCTCAAAGGACGAACAGCTTTTTGGGATGGCATCCATTAATTGCCTGAAAGATTGGCAAGATATGTAGAATCAATTGGTCTTTGAATAAATAGATTTTTTCATTTTCTAGAAAATTATGTAGTTTTTTTAAGAAAAAAACCGGTAATAACTTTCTGGTACATTTGTTAAAAATATCCCTTTTTATTTAATATTGTATAGTTTGATGGAGCCTGTGGTTGATTGACTTGATCAATAAGGTTGATATATAACCCCTTCCCACATTAACTTTTGTAAATTCTGTATACGCATTTCGACAACCAAGTTGTCATCATCAGCAGATAATTTCAAAGTGTCGCACCTGGTAAAACACGGCGAAAAACAATTGTACGAAAATCAAACTCCGTACGCGCTCCACACCGCTCAAAACCAAGATGTACACTGTGTTTGTTTCACAAGATTTTTAAAAATTATTTTTACTTAAACTAACATGCACTACATTGAAAACGGGGGTTACGGTTAAGACAAGTGCCTGCCTATGATTTATTATATTGTTCCTCCTCTGACATTAAGTAGAGAGAAAAGGGACGATTGTAAGGGGCCTGTCTCATTATTGTTCACCACATGGTTTAAATTCTTAAAGATGTGCATGCATGCATAAGAATAAGAATAATAAATAAAAGTACCGTAATTATTTTATTTGATCAATTGTAAAAATATTTTTAATTTGAAATTTACTAAACCTCGTAAATATTAACTTATATCATAACAATATGGCAAGCCAACGTAATGTTAAAATATCACCATCTCTATCATATTATTCATAGACATCATAGCAATATAAATTATGAATATTTGCATAAATTTTTTGAAATTTAAGTTGATCTTTTAAGTACTTTATAATTTATCACATAATTAGTTTAAAACTTCCGTACATATGTTAATATAAACAGCGCGTGTCGGCAAAAAATAAACTTTTTTTTTAAATAGGACAGAAATACAATGACTTGCTTTAAAATTTAAGTGTTAATTCATGCATTTTTTTATTGACATTGTGTATGTACTTATACGTATATGTATCATTTGTTCATTAAAACTTACCATATTCCATTGGGTCAAGTATTTTAAACGTCCCTTAAAAAATTTGAAATCGCCGTTTCCAAATTTTGAGATCGAAGACAAATCCACGTAATTTTGATCATACCACAATGCAAAAAAATAATAAGCAGTAACTAAACCGTAGTAACGTAAAGACAGCATATTTTTTTTTATACAATTAACTCTGATTTGTTAAAAAAAAATTTTACGCTACGAAATTACAAACTGTTAATGTTTATGTTTAACAATAATAAAACACGTACAACATTTAAAAATACATCTACACGCTTTACAAACAACGCCGCTACTGCTACACGTGTAGCATCGAGAAACTGAACAGTTTCTGAAGGCTTTAACGATAAGGATGAGTAAAAAAAGGTGGGAATCAATTGGATAAACTTTGAACAGAACACTGTCGTATTAGTTAGCGTTAATGTACATATATATAGATTCAAAATTATTTTAAACATCCCAAACTATAACGATTATAAAGTCAACGAATAATTTTTAGAATGTATACACTTTATACATAATCAAAACTTTAATAATGATAGTTAAGTTATGTAGGCTTGAGATGAAAGCTGACCTTAAAAAACAACCATTTATATACAATTCTATTACTTTCTCTTTCGTCTTTGGGAAAATTGTTTGTATATATGTACACTGGATCGACAATATCATAATAACTTCCATATAGCCCACAGCATTTGCAAGTTACAGTTCCAACTTACCTAATATATCTAGTATAGAAATATTATTGCAAGAAATATTGTAATAAGAAGGGAAATAAACGTAAATTTTATAGAGGTACGAAAATGTAGTGAAAGAACTTTCCATATAGATTTATAACAAAATTTATATTTAATCAGTTATTTATCATCCTTTAATAACTTGTCCTACCACCTGTGGCACTTCAGACTTCCAATAACCGCATCATGCGTTTTTACGAGATACTAAACTGAAAATTCAAATTTGAACTTCTTTTTTACATCGTCTATGCAGTTGTATGTTGTTCATGGAAACATTTGGGTCGAAACAATATGCTAACAAAAGTGTCTATTTACTGCATAACGCGTGTGTTTGAAAAAAGAGGTACGGTTGCAAATAGGCTTAAGCTTGCTTCACCTTGCGGTAACACCTGAAAGTCGACGATACAGTAACCAATCGTTCAGGTAACCAATAAAGTTCGTATGGTTTTCGGTAGTTCGCTCCAGCGACTTCCAACTTATTGTGACTTTCTTTTATATAAGGTCTAGTAAAAAGAAATCCATTATTTTTGCAATAAATTGAAGGTTTTATTTAGCATAGTTAGAATGATCCGACTTAGGTCAAATATGCACCGTTTTGTTCGATAACTTGTTGCCATTTTGAAGGTAATTTCATAATGCCTCTCTCATAGAAACCCTCGTCCCTATTGGCAAAAAACTGGGACAGTCGATTTTCACAAGCTTCTCTTGAGGCGAATTTTTCACCAGCAAAATCATTCGCCATAGACAGGAACAGGTAGTAATCACTTGGTGCTAGGTCCGGACTATAAGGTGGATGCATAAGAACCTCCCAACCAAACACCCGGAGCTTCTGGCGAGTCACTATCGATGTGTGTGGCCTGGCGTTGTCCTGATGGAACACAATTCCTTTCCTATTGGCCAAAGCTGGCCGCTTCTGGGCGATTGCTTCCTTCAGATGGTCCAATTGTTGACAGTACAGGTCCGAATTAAGAGTTTGGCCGTAGGGAAGCAGCTCATAGTAGATAATTCCTTGCCAATCCCACCAAACACACAGCAAAACCTTCCTGACCGTCAAGCCTGGCTTGGCCACCGTTTGCGCCGGCTTACTACGATTCGACCACGACCGTTTTCGCTTGACGTTGTCGTAAGTGATCCACTTTTCATCACCAGTAACCATCCGCTTCAGAATATGGCGTATTTTAACTTTGCTGGTGTCCATCTTTGACGCGCGCTCAAACAATATTAAGTCAAGTAATCACAAAACTGTCTGAGAAGTTCGTTTAGTACGAAATCTTATCTTTCGAACGCCATCTAGCGGAACGCGATCGCACTTATACAACGCGAGATACAGATTACTAAAGCCATCTATTGGAAAAATAATGGATTTCTTTTTACTAGACCTTATATGTTTGGCTTTCCACATATGCGCGTCAGTCACTTAGTACATTTTGAGTTGGTATATATTACTGTATTGTGAGTTTAAATTCTTCGAAATGTCGGCCAAACCCTGTATAATTCAAGCTTGTTTGCTTTATGAATTTGAACTTTGTTCTAAAGCTGCAGAAGCAAGTCGTAAGATATTCATGGCATTTGTAGAAGATGTCGCAAAAGAACGCACTACACAGAAGTGGTTCAAAACATTTTCTTCTGCGGATGAATCTCTTGAAGATTCACTCCGTTCACGACGACCCTGCGTTATTGACATTAAAGATTTGCGTGAGGTTATTGGGTAAAATTCGAAAGTAAGGCGCCAAGAACTTTCTGAATCGTTTAAAATCAGTGATGAAACAATTCGTTTAAGTTTGCATCAAATTAGAAATCCATGGAAGCTAAACAAATGGGTTCCACATACGTTATTAGATGAGAATAAAGCTCAAAGGTTATCAACGTGGTTTTCATTTCTGTCGCGTCTCAAAAACGAACCTTTTCATCATCGCGTGCTCACTTGTGATGAAAAATAGGTGCTGTAATGGCACATGAAGCGAATCTGTCATTGGTTGCCATCAAAGGACTATGTACCCCCATACTTCAAGGGCACAACTCCACCCCAGACGATTTTGTTATGTATATGATGGACTACAGACGCTTTTCTTCACTATGAGTTTCTGAATACGGGCTAAACAATTATGTGTGAGATCTACTCCATGCAACTTCAACGTTGGATGCTTTACTTCAGGAACAGCTAGGATTAGATAATGAAAAGGAAGTGTTACTTTTGCAGGACAATGCAAGACTCCATACTGCAATATGCACACGTGAAACAATTTCTGTTCTAGGATGGGAAATCCTACCCCATTCCCATTATTATTTTTTGGCTCTAGTTAATCGCATACGAAATAAAAAAATTACCAACAAAACAGAGGTCGAAGGGAAGGCAGGTAGATTTTTTAATTCTAGAGACACCACGATTTTCAAAACTAGAATATACAAACTTGCTTCACATTGGGAAAGGGTAATAGATTGTGAAGGTGATTATTTTCATGATAAAACTGTTTAAAAAAATGTCTGCATGTGTTTAAATTTTACCTAAAAAAACCTCACGAATTTTATTGGTTACGAGGATAGTTTGACAAGTAGTGAGAATGACACATAGGTGGCGCTCTAATTGGTAAAACAAATGCACTGTAATTTAGGTTGCCTATTTATATGTTTACATTCCGATATTTAGATAAATCGGTTGATTAGTTTATTTTTGACAGCTGATTGAAAAAGAAGCAACACGTCGTTTTGTTAAAATGGAAAAAGCAGAGTATCGTGCGGTGATTAAATACTTCGTAATTAAGGGTATGAAAGCTACCGAAATAAAAGATGAGTTACGGGAAACATTAGGTGAATCTGCTCCATCATCCGCCACAATAAGTAGATGGGTAAATGAATTTAAACGTGGTAGAACAAGTTGTGTTTATGAAGCGCGCTCTGGAGCACCCAAAATCGTGACTTCTAAGGAAATGATTATAAAAATCCATAATATTATTACGCAAGATCGACGACTCAAAGTGAGAGAGATAGCAGACATGTTAAATATTTCAACAGAACGCGTGCACCACATTTTAACGAAAGAATTGGCCTTTCCAAGCTCTCAGCAAGATGGGTGCCGCGATTGCTTACGACTTATCAAAAGTTCACTCGTTTGCGCATTGCCAATGAGTGTTTGGACCTTCATAAGCGGAATTCGGTTGATTTTTGTGGGCGATTTGTTACTTGCGATGAAACTATAGTACACCCGAAACTAAACAACAGTCGAAACAATGGTTAGAACGTGGTTCTGCACCACCAAAGAAAGCGAAAACCACTTTATCGGCAAACAAGGTGATGGCATCAATTTTTTGGGATTCAAAGAGCATTTTGCTCATTGATTACTTTCAGAAAGGTGCCACAATAAACGGACAATATTATGCAGAACTGTTACAAAAATTAAATGTTGAGATTCGTGCTAAACGGCCAGGAATGGCAAAGAAAAAGATTCTGTTTCACCAAGACAACGCTCCCTCGCATGCCAGCACAGTTGCGATGTCCAAAATCCACGAGTTGCATTTCCAATTAGTACCGCATGCGCCTTATTCGCCGGATCTAGCCGCTTCCGACTTCCACCTTTTTCCAAAATTGAAAACTGCACTAGGTGGAAAGAAATTTTCGTCTAACGACGAGCTTATCATCTTCGTAAATGAGTATTTTGCAAGCCTTCCGAAATCGCATTTTAGAGATGGCATAAGGGCATTGGAGCACAGTTGGAATAAATGTATTGCTTTTTTAGGAGAATATATTGAAAAATAAAAATTATTTTGTATTTAAAAAATTCGTGTTTCTTTTCCATTCTCACTACTTGTCACCCTCGTATTTGATGGTATTACATGGATTTAAGAAGAAAAAAATGCATGCGAATTTATATAAAAAGTCACTGATATATATGCAACAGTATAGACGTAGATGAATCTTTAGAAAACTACAAACATGATTTGTTTTATAATTAACTTGTGTCAATATACAGTGTTATGAAATGAAATCCAAACAGTAACAATTTTGTAAGATTCGTGGCAATATTTTGGAGACTGTAATTAAATTAATTTATTTGTAAAATAATAATTTACAAATTTTGTTAAATATCAAAAGGCGGTAAAATAGAACATTCTTTTAATACTTTACTCAAAAAATAATTTTATCGTTAAATAAAAAATAAATTAAAAAAATATGTGAAAAAATATTATTTCGTAGAACAATATGAAGATGAAGGGCAGATCAATAAATAGAGAAATTTTTTGCCAAAAAAAAAACTATTTTATTAATCTCGTAACTCATTACACATAGTTCATCAACATGCAAGTTGTTTTATTCCATCAGATATGTACATAAACTTTATTAAACTGTTTGAAACATGCTTCAAATTTCAGTGACAATTTCCTGATTAGATTCAAATCTCTTGCCATCAACCCAAGTTTTCAGATTGGAAAAAAGAAGTTCGATTTTGTGAATAAGCTGGATGCGGAAGCAGTTCGAATTGTAGTCTATAAATGTTTGCCATTGAAACAATCGAAGTGTGAATACGTGCATTACCTTGAAGGAAAATGGTTTGTTTCTTCTTTAAATGGGGTCTTTTAGTTGTATTGTATTGTATAGTTGATTTGAAATGGACAGATAGTGTTCACTTGTTATCGTTTATCTTCTTGAAAACAATCAATAAACGGTGCATCTATATTTAATCTGCTGTTCTAAAACTTCACGTTTAAATAAGTTTAAACGGTCTTGGGTTGTATTCATTTATTTGAATGCATTTGTAGACATTAAAGGAATGCGATACTTATCAAACGGAAAGCTTTTTGATAGCCAAAACATCGTGAAAAACGTAGTGGACGTGGTCTGTTGAAAACTTTGCAATGTCAGCAATAATTCTGTTCTGACTAAATCGTCTTCATACTTTATCCTCTTATTTCCTAATCAGTTTTGTATCTTCGCTCTTTTCCACAATGTTGACGGTGTCTTTTCAACCTTGCGGTCATGATATTTATTTTATTTATATAAGTCAAGACTTAATTCAACGTTGGAGGTTCATTGTCGTGAACTATTTGACGAACAGCAATTTTAAAAACTTCATTAAAAGACTCCAGTAACATAAAGTCTATCCGTCATCTTTTTCGGCTTTAGAGTTTTCCCTGTCTTTTTATATTCACCAACAATTCGATATACTGTCGTTTGAAAATCTCTAGAATCACATCTTGTAATGCACTAAATAAAGTTACCTATTAGTTGCGAAATCTACTCCATCTTTTCATATGACGGGTGTATCCGTTACAATTTGTAAGCATTAATAATTGCCTGCTTTTCAGCACTACTTAAGTGATTTGCTTTCTCTCGTTTCTTCGGAGGAGAATACATCCCTTTGTTTGTAGTAGTACGGGTGCTAGATTCTGCATCCACTTTTGAAGTCAACAGCTGCAGAATTATATAATTTTAGTACAAGTGAAGTTCTTGTATTCACATATTACAAAATCCGTTAATCTCCAAGTCAAAGCTCTAATGTACCGGGTCGGCCGAAAAGTCCCCGGTCTGATACATAGATGGCGTTACTGTTATTAAATCCATATGTTTTTTAGATAGTACTAACCTTCGAACGAAACGTGTCAAAATTTGACAGCAATCCGACCATTAGTTACTGAGATATTGCGTTAAGAGTGAAGCTACTTTTGTTATTTAAAAAAATGGAAAAAAAAGCACTTCGTGTGCTGATAAAGTACTGCTTTTTGAAGGGAAAAAATACCGTTGAAGTAAAAGCATGGCTTGATGAGGAGTTTCCGGACTCTGCGCCAGGAAAATCAACCATAATTGATCGGTGTGCTAAGTTTAAACGTGGTGAAATGAGCACCGAAGACGGCGAACGCAGTGGACGACCAAAAGAGGCTGTCACCGACGAAAACATCAAAAAAGTTCGCAAAATCATTTTAAATGACCGTAAAGTAAAGTTGATCGAGATAGCTGACATCCTAAAGATATCAAAGGAACGTGTTGAACACATCGTGCATGAATATTTGGACATGCGGAAGCTCTGTGCAAAATGGGTGCCGCGCGAGCTCACATTCGATCAAAAACAACAACGAGTTGATGATTCTGAGCTGTGTCTGAAGCTGTTAAATCGTAATAAAACCGAGTTTTTGCGTCGATATGTGACAATGGATGAAACATGGATTCATCACTACACTCCAGAGTCCAATCGACAGTCAGCCGAGTGGACTGCACGCGATGAACCGGCTCCAAAGCGTGGAAAGACGCAACAGTCAGTTGGAAAAGTTATGGCGTTAGTTTTTTGGGATGCGCATGGACTAATTTTCATAGATTATCTTAAAAAGGGCCAGTTCATCAACAGCGACTATTATACAGCGTTATTGGACCGTTTGAAGAACGAAATCGCAAAAAAACGGCCCCATATGAAGAAGAAGAAAGTGCTGTTTCACCAAGACAATGCACCGTGTCACAAATCAATGAAAACAATGGCCAAATTAAGTGAATTGGGTTTCGAATTACTTCCCCATCCACCGTACTCTCCAGATGTGACCCCCAGCGACTATTTCCTGTTTGCAGACCTCAAGAGAATGCTCGACGGGAAGAAATTTAGCAGGGATGAGGAGGTGATCGCCGAAACTGACGCAACTATGTTGAATAATAAAATCGAATTTTGCCAAAAAACTGTGTTTTACTATGGTAGACCGGGGACTTTTAAGTTCGACTGTTAGAACGTAAAATAGCTAAAGTAGTATGATAAATATAAACAAATATCTAAAAACGCAAACGTAATATAAACAAAGATGTCGAAATATTTAATAGTTGAAAGTACACGACTCTGTGATTTTGCCTTGCTCTCAACCAATGAGAATTAACTGTCATTTGGGTCTGTTCAGAAATTTGTCTCTCCCTTTTCGAAATACAGTATCGTGAAAATATTACTAGAGTTACGGCACTAGTGGATGATGGACGTAACATTGGACAGACTACGAGAACTGTTTGTCCACCATACATAACAGATCATCGGGTCAACATTAGGTTTCAAGAAGTCCAAAGTAACACGAGATCTGGAACAAGTCGATTCACAGCAGCAACGACCCGTGATGGCAGGTTTTTAAAAAGTACTCTTTTACAAAAGTCTTTTCGACGGAGTTGTATACTCCTGGAGTTAGATTAATTTTATTGCAGTATGTATAACAAGTTGCATACTTTATAATTTACATCCATTTTAATTAATTAAATTGAGTGATGTACAGTTTTTAATATAAGAAAATAATTTTTTAATATTTTTAAATTTAAGTATTGGGTTGGCAACTAAGTACTTTCGGTTTTTACTGATAGAGAGCGTTGCTTTATTTTTTGTATAATGTATGTTAGTGCTGTACTTTACCGTTTGTCGCGTGATACTAGTCACATTGACGTAACTTCAGAAGCAAGTAGTGCGTAATTTTTATTAAAGCTATTAGTTGTGGGTTAATTTTAAATGGAGTGCAGAAACGAACATTTTCGACATATTTTACTATTTTATTTCCGTAAAGGAAAGAAAGCTGCTGCGGCTCACAAAAAGATATGTGAAGTTTATGGTGCTAATTGCTTAACAGAGCGCACGTGTCAGAATTGGTATAAAAAATTCCGTTCTGGAGATTTTTCCCTCAAAGATGAGCAACGTTCTGGTCGACCTACTGAAGTTGATGATGACCAAATCAAAGTCATAATTGAAGAGGATCGTCATATAACTGTTCGAGAGCTTGCGGAGAGGCTACATGTATCGCACACAACAATTGAAAAACATTTAAAATGTCTTGGCCTAGTTAAGAAACTTGATATTTGGGTACCTCACGAATTGAAAGAAATTCATTTAACACAAAAAATCAACTTTTGCGATATGCACCTTAGACGAAATGAAATCGACCCTTTCTTAAAAAGAATCATCACTGGTGATGAAAAATGGGTCCTGTACAGTAACATAGTTCGAAAACGATCACGGAGCAAACACGATAAACCAGCTCAAACCACATCGAAAGCTGAATTGCATCCAAAAAAGATCATGCTGTCAGTTTGGTGGGATTAAAAAGGTGTTGTGTTTTTTGAGCTGCTTCCAAGGAACCAAACGATCAATTCTGATGTTTACTGTCAACAATTAATAAAACTGGATGTAGCAATCAAAGAAAAACGGCTGGAATTGTCAATCGGAAAGGTGTAGTTTTCCACAAAGATAATGCAAGGCCTCACACATCTTTGGCAACGCGCGGGAAACTATTGGAGCTTGGCTGGGAAGTGATGCCACATCCCCCATACAGCCCTGATCTAGCACCATCTGATTACCATTTATTTCGAAGTTTGCAGAATTCTTTGAATGGTAAAACTTTCACAAACGACGAGACCTTCACTCATACCTGGTTCAGTTTTTTTGCTGATAAGGACCGGAAATTTTATGAGCGCGGAATCATGCAGCTGAAAGAAAGATGGCAAAAGATCATTGGGCAAAATGGAAAATATATAATTGATTAAAAACTATTCTTTGTTTAAAAAAAAGTGTTTTATTTTATACTACAAAACCGAAAGTACTTAGTTAATAATTATTATTAAGAATTTGTTAATTTATATTTGTTCTATATTATTCATCCTCTGAAAAATTTTCCAAATATCTTTGTTTTATTTATCATACATAACACAAAAATCCTATGATATTATTATACATGTTTTGTCTAGTTCATAGACCTTGTGTCCATCAACGAAGCATAAACATTACTCATGCATTATCTTATTTATTCTTGCATACAATGAAAGAAACTCTGTACCAGTTTTCCTCGATTTCTCCATTATCCAGTAATAAAATACATTTTGACGTGATTGTACCTTTACATGATATTATGAGATTAATATTAAGCAGTCACAGTTAATACAAGCTTAATATCTTGGAATATTTACAGCAGATAACAAGTTCTCTTATTTACTAATCGTATTCAGATGTTTTAAGTGCTTAAAGGTGTGAACAGTGTGAAAGATAGATATTTAATCAATTAGTTGTGTATAGGTAAGATTTCTATGTTATAATATAATATAATTTGTTTCGATTTTAAATTTATTATAAAGATTATTCTGATTATTAAATACACTACAGGCCATAAGTGAGGGATCACTTATCATAAATAACAAAACACTTGTATTTTAGACACATCCCTTAGACTTTTACCTGTTTTGGTGAGAATGATTGAAATAACAGTTGTAAATGTAATTCTGAGAAGGATTATTCGGATTATTATTATAAATTAGATAAATATATTTGTTTCTGAAAAATATTGTAAATCCTTTTAATAGTCTTATGGGGTCTATTTAATAGAAATATTTTATATACTCCAATGAATTTAATAGGGTTTACAACACAATATTATTATAATGGTATTAGGAATTCATAGTAAACTATTTAGCAATTTAAAAATTAGTTTTCGTGCAGCAATCGTCCGAATAAGTTGCAATACGAGTATTTGAGAACAGACGTAAAAGTAACTTGTAAAAATGCCGAAAAGAAAGGAACTTAGCGCAGAAACTCGTAGTTCTATAATAACGCTACATGGTGAAAAATTTTCACTGGGGCAAATAGAACAAAAGTTAAATTTATCTTATCACGCGGTGCAAGGAACAGTGAAACGATATTCACAAAGTGGATCATTACAACCAATAAAACGTTGCGGAAGGCCAAGGGTCAGACAAGAGGATTTGCGCCTAAAAATACTATCAAAACGAAATAGGCGCCTCACAGCTCCTCAGCTTCGAGCAGAGCTGAATGAAGACCGTCGAAAGCTGGTGTCACTGACTACTGTAAAACGACGTTTGACAAAGTCGGGACTATGTGGACGTATTGCAGCTCGAAAACCATTATTGGGGGACATAGAAATGTACAAGCAGGTGTTATGGACAGATGAGTTAAAGTTCCAAGTGTTTGGTAGTAATCGACGAGTTTTCGTTCGAAGACAAGTGGGTAAAAGAATGTTACCCGAATGTGTAGTGCCAACTGTTAAACACGGGGGAGGTTCTGTGCTTGTTTGGGGATCCTTTTCCTTTGATGGTGTCGGAGATTTGTACCGCATTGAAGGCATTTTAAAGAAAGAGGGGTACCTGAAGATTTTGGAGGAACATGCAATTCCGTCTGGATTAAGGTTAATTGGTGAAAGTTTTCACCTACAACAAGATAATGATCCCAAACACACTTCCCAACTTTATAAAAACTATGTGAATCAAAAAGAGTAGGAAGGGGTGCTGATAAATATGATTTGGCCACCACAATCACCCGAACGAATCCCTATCGAATTACTGTGGAAAGCTGTCCACAATCGCAGAAACAGCTTTGGGAGCAACTTACAAGGGTGTGGAATAATTTACCAATGGATACGCTCCAGAAACTTGTATCGCGGTTGCTTAATATTTGTAAAGAAATCATTAAGCGCAGAGGTGGATACTTCGACGAAAGTCGAATATGATAAGAAATTCTACAGAATATGTTGAAATTATTTTATTTTATAAGGAAAACTGTTCATTTGTCTCGTAGATATAGTTTTGTAGAAATATACGTTTTGTTTCACTAAGCGTGCATGTTTTTTTTTAAATTTCATCTACTGATCCCTCACTTATGATATGTAGTGTACATACTTTTACATCTATGTTAAACTTTTTCATGAAGCTAGGATTACGGATTTAAAATTAGAGTGTTTTTAGAACACTGTACATTTGCACGTCGTTAAGTAATAGCGACGTTTAATAAACTAAGCAATTAAATATGGGATAGAATGGTATGTGGTTCGCGCTCCATGTTTTGAGGGTAGCGAGAGGTACGAGGATACGAGGGTAGCCGTTCATATATCGGGAATAACAAACAAAAAAAAATTTTTATTATCGAAAATAGTTTTATTGCTTTTCAAAATATTCTCCTTCATAATCAATGCACTTTTGCATTCGTTTAAACTAATCTGAAAAGCATTGCTGCCAGTGTGAAGGCGTTATCTCCAAATAAGAGTATTGAGTGCATCAATTACCTCTTCCAGTGTAGAAAACTGTTGATCACGAAGTTTATTCTTGTAGGAATAAAAAGATATTGCAGGGTGCTAGATCAGGGCTGTACGGCGGATGGCTCACCAATTCAATGTTTTGCTCGGTCAAATATGCAATTATTTGAACCGACCTGTGAGACCTCGCATTGTCATGGTGGAGAATGATCTGTCGTTTTAGGTTTGTTTTCCTTATTTCTTCAAAAACCTTTGGCAAACAAATAGTTGTGTATCATTTGGAATTTACTGTTCTACAATTCTCTAAAGCACGACTGCAACGTGACCGGTTTTTCCGAAAAAACAGGCGATCATTTGTTTTAATGCGCTTCGAGCGCGAACAAATATTGTGTGTTGACTGCTGTTTACTATCGGGTTCATACGTATAGATCCAAGATGCATCACCTGTGACGACTTTATAAATGTTCTTTGAAGCACTTCCAGGAATAGTAACGAGCTATTCTTTTCAAATGGGATAATATTGTTCAAGAAGTAATCCAAAATTTGAGCTTACCACGGCGAAAACAAGCTGTTATAAGTGCTAGAGGAAGTGTCACGCGTTACTAGCTTTTATTCTTTCGTTAAATCTTTTTTGATTACAAAGTGTTTCAAGATTTTCAATATTATCATTTTGTTTCTGAATTTGTAATTGAATAGTTTTTGTAATTTTTCCCATAAGTTTCCAGAGAAAGCAAAGCTCACTGATGCATCGATGTTTAATTATCTCTAGTTGAATTGTTTTTTTTGATGGAGTTAAACACTAATTTACGAATCAAACAGTTTTGTAAAAATTGTATAGTATTATTTGAGTTGTACATTAAGTTTGAACATGAGTTTCCGAGATATGGGTCAAATATGGAATGATAAAGTTCTTTTGTTGCAATAGTGTAATAACTTTTTTATAAATATACTACTGTGGGCAAAAAATAAGTAAGACTTTTTAATTTAAATTTCGCGCGAAAACCCATTCGTCGAAATATTTTTTTTCTAGGTTGGTATGACTGTCAGTGACATCTGTGCCAAATGTCACATCAAAATAATCATTAGTGTTTAGTATAC
Organism: Dermolepida albohirtum; assembly: GCA_031893035.1. Lineage (NCBI taxonomy): Eukaryota > Metazoa > Arthropoda > Insecta > Coleoptera > Scarabaeidae > Dermolepida > Dermolepida albohirtum. The sequence continues at coordinate 15,262 of JAVIWB010006493.1, forward strand.
GCTTGTCTTTCTTAAGTACCAAAAGTGCATTCGGCGATTTTTACAATGAGTGAAATTATTCAACAAAGAAGTTCCATTAAATTTTGTCTACGGAATCAAATTTCTGGTGCCGAAACGTTCAGAATGTTGCAAAAGGCCTTCGGTGATAATTGTTTGTCGCTAGCAAGTGTTTTTGATTGGTACAAATTGTTCAAAGAGGGTCGAGAACACGTTGATGACGAACCACGTCCAGGACGGCCATCAACATCAACTGATGATCAACACGTCAATAGAATCAGGGAATTGGTGCTTGAGAATCGACGCTTAACAGTCAGAGACCTTACTGGCATCGTTAGAATATCGGAAGGATCAGTGAAAATCATTTTGAAAGATCATTTGGGCCTAAGAAAAGTGAAAGCACGATTTGTTCCAAAATCACTCAATTTTTTGGAAAAACAGCGTCGCGTTGACATCTGTGAAGCAATGCTTTCCGACTATCAAGACAAAATGAAACGCATCATAACTGGAGATGAGACTTAGATCTACGCTTATGACCCGGAAACAGACGATCAATCGGCCGAATATCGTATCAAAGGTGAGCCGAAACCCAAAAAACCACGTCAAAGCAAGTCAAAAATCAAGGTTATATTGACAGTTTTCTTCGATTATCGAGGTGTGGTGCACTCCGAATTCCTTCCGACCGACCAAACTGTCAACAAAGAATACTATTTGAGTGTTATGCGTCGCTTGCGCAATGCCATTCGTAAAAAGAGGCCAGAATTATGGGCCGACAACACTTGGTTTTTGCACCACGATAATGCACCGTCGCATACTGCATTAATTCTTCGTGAGTTTTTCGCCAAATTTTCAACCAATCTCGTGCCGCAACCACCGTATTCGCCTGATTTAGCTCCGTGTGACTTCTGGCTATTCAGCAAACTCAAACGACCGCTCCAGGGAAACCGTTTTCAGTCAGTTGAAGACATTAAACGTGAATCGCTATGCGCATTGAGGCTATTCCTGAAATTGACTTTAACAACTGTTTCGAGAATTGGAAGAAACGTTGGCACAAGTGTATTGGGGCCAGGGGGATCACTTTGAGGGGGGCGAAATAGATTTGGAAGAATAAATTAAGAATTTAAAAATTATGAACAAAGTCTTACTATTTTTTGCCCACAGTAGTATACAGTTCTTGCTAAATTTGAACATCCATCGTTAATATCTAAGTGCATAGGTACGTAATGTGAGTTCTATTGAAAATACTATTAAATAAATAACTAAATAAACATAAAGATCGACGAAATAAAAAAAACATAGGTTAATGCGTGTCTATAGCATAAAGTTGACCTGGTTTAATTTTAGACATTTATTCTTGGAATAATTATCATAAATAAAGAACGTCGGCTGTCTATTTATCGTCCTTACTTGTAATCTGCAGTCACAAGAACGTCATATATGTACACATGCATGTTTTATGTGTACTTAGAAAATATATGAACCATTAATAATTCTAGCAGCAAGAGTGTTTAAAAAGATACCGTTAGGTTAAAATTTAAAAAGCATTTAAATAAAAGGTAGGTGCGTATGCAGCACTTGATCAGTTATAGATTGAATTGTAGCTCATTATGGTTAGCTATTCAAATTTTTAGTAATACATTATGATGATATGGATTCCGAGAATCGATTAATAATAAATAGTCATGTAACAGACTATAATTGGAATTGTCCTCTTTTTATATATGGATTTTCACTTTACACTGAGAATTCAATCAAATCAATAATGGAAATAAAAAAATATATGCCTTAGTTTAAGGTGTTTTATTTACTAACTAACTGTTTTCAAACATGATATCGAGGCGAAATGGCGCCCAATATATGTTTTATTTCATTTGGAAAAATTTCTTATTTTACAAGTATAGACCAATTGCTTATTCAACCTTCTACAAAGTTTTTTTTTTGTGGTAAATCTGTGCTCAACGATTTAACTGAGTTTGTATCTTATATACGCAAGGATGTGAAGTGAATTCAGGTGAATTGTCCCTCCCGACTATCACCTTTTCGCATCAATAGGACACGCCCTTCCACAGCAGTACTTCGCCAATTTCGAAGAAGTTCGAATGGGTACACCATTTGTCAATAATGCACAGGTTTGTTTGAAGAATAGTGCTATCCTCAGGTGAATTAATACTGCTAAAGATTTTTAGATCGTCGGCATAAGCTAACACTCTGCAGTCAAGACGTTCCAAGAGATCATTAACATAGATATTGAACAAAAGGGGTCCCAAATGGGAACCCTGTGGGACTCTAGTGGAAATATCGAAGAGATTAGATGAGAACCCATTATAATGCACATAACCGGAAGAATTTTGCAGATAGGAAAAAATAAATTAGTAATATTCGAAGCAAAGCCAAAAGATGTCGACTTGGAAATCAAAATGCCATGATTAATAGTATCGAAAGCTTTGCTGAAATCAGTGAATATGACATCGACTTGTTGACGTTTATCAAGTCGTTCCTCGATAAATTGAGTAATCTCGACCAGGTTGGTAACGGTAGATCTGCCTGGAATAAATTCATGTTGCCTAATGGATAAGAAGGGTTTGACACAGTTAAATAATTTGTTATAGAGAACAAGTTCGAATATTTTGGCAAAATTTGGCAAGATACTGATTGCCGTCTGAGCGCTTCCCTTTCTTAAACACAGGTGTAATTCTACTTATCTTTCAGCCAGCCGGGAAGGTTGGCCATCGGACGCATAAATTGAAAATAGCAGTCAGAAGTCTGCAGAGTCCCTCGGCGCAACCCTTGATAAAAAAACTAGGCAATCCATCATGTCCACAAGTAATAGATGAACCAAGTTTCTTGATAGTTGCCGAAACTTCCTCAGGTATAATGTGGCCAAAGTGTTGAGTATCCTGGTTAACATCTACATGCTCAAAGTTGGCGTCAGAAGATCCCCAGTGTATGAACTGGAAAACAAGCCGGCAAAATACTCTACTATCTCGGATGGTTCATCAACAAGTGCATCATTGAAAGTTAATTATACATAAAATATACATACTAAATAAACATTAGATAGCAATATCTTTCGGTTTATTCACCTGCTTTTGAATTACATTAGTTGAAATAAAAGAAATATTAAAATTATCAAGGCAGCGCTAATATTCTAGTCAGGGACTGTATGTGCATAAAGGTAATCCGGTAAACTTTGATCCACGCGTTCTTTTCAAGCACATAATTTAAAGTTATTTTTGGAATTAATATATTTACTAGGAGATACTAAAATAAATACTAATATTTGCGATTATTTGTTCAGATTTTTTGCGTCTGATATGTCTGATTAGGTCGAATCAATGTAGACACTAAGCCACATCTACTGATAAGATCTATCAGTAGGAGCATCTATAAAATATGCAATAACCTTTAACATTTCATCATTAAATATATCGTAATATATGTAATATATGATGAACTGCAAATATAAATTTATTAAATAAATTTTATAAATATAAACAATGGATTTTATCTAGCCGTCTGCCTATCTTTGTACAAATTTGTTTCATGTTGGAAAAAGTGACATTGTGAAAGTGCTTGCTTTGATAAATCAGTATACGTGGGCAAGGTGAAAAGTTCTCGGCCTGAAAATGAAAGACTGCGATTTAAATTTAAAAAATGATTTTATTTTTCTACATAATCTCCCTTGAGTTCAACACACTTGGTCCAGCGTTTTTCTAACATCAATATTCCTTCCAGAAATTGAGAGTCTGGAAGGCTGTCAAAATATCCTTCTACGGTCCTTTCAACTTCTGCCTTGGATGTGAATCACTTTCCAGAAACAAATTTTTTCAAATTTGGGAATAGATGGAAGTCTGAGGGTGCCAAATCAGGAGAATAGGGAGGATGGCCGAGCAAATCGTACCCCAAATCCCGCAATTTTCCCATCGCCAACGCACCCTCGTGCGGGTGCGTTGTTCTGGTGAAAAATGATTTTTTTCTTCTTCAAACCAGGCCTCTTCTTGCTAATTTTGGCATCCAGCTGGTCAAGAAGGTTAGAGTAATATGCGCCTGTAATTGTTCTGCCTTTTTCAAGGTAATCAATTAACAAGATTCCTTTTGCATCCCAAAACACGCTGGCCATGACTTTTCCGGCAGATGCGCTGAACCACCGGCTTACACCCACTGCTTCGACTGCCGTTTCGTTTCTGGCGTGTAGTGGTGGACCCATGTCTCATCCATGATGACAAATCGCAGCACAAAATCGGTCGGATTCTTGTTAAATCGGCCCAAAGAATGCTCCAAAAATCGTTTGCGCATTTGCTTTTGATCGACATTCAGCAAATGCGGCACCCATCTTGCGCAGAGCTTTCTCATCTCTAATTCTTTGTGCAAAATGTTTCGCACCCTTTCATCCGATATCCCCAGCCTCAGCTATCTCACTCACTTTTACTCGCCTATCGTCCAACACAATATCATGTACTTTTTCGATGATTTCTGGTGTGGTTGCAGTTTTTGGCCGTCCTTCACGTGGGTCATATTCGGCGAACGTACGACCACGTTTAAATTCAGCTGCCCACTTTTTAACGGTTGACATCGAAGGAGCGGAGTCTCCGTACACTTTTGTCAACTTCGGATGAATTTCCATAGGGGTTAAACCATCCAAAACAAATAATTTTATAACAGCACGATATTAAAGTTTATCCATTTAAAAAAATAACCCGCACGACGTCTACTACAAAAATTCTTGCGAACAAACTACTTGAGAGAACAAGTTGAAAGTTTTCATATGAACTAAAGACACATGTAGCCACGCAGGAAACAAATTTCTGTTAATTGTAACGCCATCTCTGTGTCAGGCCGAGAACTTTTCACCTTGCCCACGTATATGTCGCTGTGAAATTAGTGTGTTGACGTCTTTTATGCAGTAATTATATTTATTTTTCCTATTATACGCAAATTAAAGCACACGTACTGGTTGGCAACGTTTGTCATCGTGTACACTACCATCTATATTAGTTCGGACACTCAAATTTAAAAAAAGGGAAAACAGTTAAACTAATTTATGTCAAAACTTAAAATTATTGTTTATAGATGTTTATAAAGTATAATAATAAAAGTTAAAAGTAATTCTAACGTTAAATAAACGAAGATGTCTTAAACATTCCGCTCATCGAAGAAACCCCCTTTTGCGCGAAGAACAGCCCGTACAATTCGAAGCATCCGCTTCGTTGTCCTGCATAAACACAAATTTTACGTCGATTAAACGTAGCCCCGATGGTATTGCATTTTCTCGCAATATTTCTAAATAACCCTCCATTCGCAAAATACCCTCGGTCAAGTCCCCTATGCCAGCAAAATGGCGTAGCAAAAATAACCCCAAACAAGCACAGAACTTCTGCCTTGTTTGACGGTTAGCAAAATCCCGCAGTATTCTTTGATCATTTGTTCTTCTTACAAAAATACATCGTGATTTTCCAAACACTTTCGATTCATCAGTTCATAAGATCCTTTTCCAGTCATCCAGTGTCCAATCTCTGTGTTTTTGCCCATTGTTGTCGTTTTTACAAGCAATGACACAATATAATACCTGCACTTAAAAGGTAGGGAATTATATTGTAAAATATACTATCGCTACTGTTTTGTTCATATGTTTTTATGTCCCTCGTATGTATGTATGTATGTGTGTACATTGTGTATAAACTTATTTAGGAGGTTAATTGCCTAAGAGTTTCATTATATTTTAATAAGGTAGTGAGTTCATTGATTCGATGGTAAAAATAAATATGAAGAAAGCTGTTATCAATAATGTCGATCGTGGAATAATCCTTTTTTGTAGGATGACGCAGGCATGGAAAACAGGAAATCGTATTTACACACGTTGAAATTACACCGGAAAGAAGAACCGAATTGAAACTGAAATTAAATACACGAAAAACATTTTAAAATATTCACGAATTAATAATTTGCCTCTCATTAAAATGATAATTAAAAGTCTCGTCATTGCTATAAAGTAATACTTCATTTATAAAAAGTAATTCTCGACCAAAAAGCAGTTTTCTAGTATCGTTTTTGATTTTACGAATAAATTTATAATTAGAAACAGAAGGCCACAAAAACAGTCTTTAAAAACCTTCTGAAGAAGGTGACTGGTTGATTAGTGAAATGTCAAAAGCAAATGGAAATTCACGGCATTACCCGGAAAATTTACCAACAAGAAGAAATCGTTTCGAAACCTACAGTTAACTGCATGTACGCTTCAGTTACTTTTTATGTGTATTTCTAAATTCACGAAGTTTGCCTGTTATTTAAACTTATACGAGGATGATCTGAAAAGTCTCCGACCTAACAAAGATACAAGACATTTTTTCTTAAAATTTAAATTTATTTTTCTACATAATCTCCTTGTAACTCTACACACTTCTCCAAGCGATGCTCCCATCTCTTTAACCCGTCCTAATAGTACTCGGCGTTTTTCTCTGCAAAATAATTATTCACGAACGTAATTGCCTCCTCATCTGACGAAAATCTCTCCTCCTTTTTAGATGAGGGAACAAAAAGAAGTCGCTTGGGGCTAGATCTGGTGAGTAAGGCGGATGGTTCAGATGGCAGTTCAAACTGCAATTCGTGGATTTTCGCCATGGTGTGAGACTTGGTGAGAAACTTTTCAGACCACCCTCGTAATTTTACTAAAATGTTATTGATGTAATGATTTTAGTAACAAATTCGTATAGTTTAACCAAAACTTAAAAATCCTAAACCTAATTAATGCTTTTAGTTTTTTGGTCTTTCTGTCAGATTACTAAAATTTGGTACAGTTTTGGTTTATGTTCGACGCGATGGATTTAATTCTGTTAGTCTTATCTGTTGTGCGTACGCCTGTGTGTATTAAACTTGTGTCTATTTATTGGAAAACTGATATAGAATTGTACTAAAAACAGTTCTACAAGGCACATTAAGAGTTGGAAATTGCCGACGATATTCATCAACCATTTCTATTACACAATCCATAAACAAAGTGAATATTGGCGTATTTATTTACAGTAACAGCGAAATCAATAGCAGTACATAATACCTGTACTTGTAAAGTTATCTAAAACAACAAATACTATGCTAGTTGCTCAGTACGATAGAGTTTTGGGCATATGTTCATTAGATATTTCTAATTTCAAATAGTTTCAGTAACATATCCTAAAGCTGTGGCAATCACATCAATGGACACCGGGTATATACAATTGAATTCTAGCAATTAATTTTGCCAATTTTTCTTTGATATTTTCCATTCCTCTTGGAAAGGGTTCCCATTACAATGGAAAATGTTGGAGCGGATGTTTTTACTTTTCGATCAACTCATTCCATAAGAGTTCAATTGGATTAAGGTCGGCAGACTGAGGGGATCATTCCACAATGTTAAGGTTTCTATCCTCTTCTTTTTCTCGCAAGTAGTCCCCACAAACCGTAGCTTTATGTTTCAAGTCATTATCGTGTTGGTGGTGAAGTTTTGAACTTTGAACTAACACAAACTCCAAAAATACTGCCAAAGAAGTCTGGACTTCTTGGACTATTGTACCAAAATTTCAAGAAAAAGGCATTAGCAAGGATCGTACTTGTTCTTGGTAATGTCTCTATATAGGAGGATGCTTTGCTTCTCTTTTAATTATTTGTAAGAGATACTTCGAAACGAAAAAATATCAGTGGCTAAACACTTATGGACGGTAGTGTAGATAGATTATTGTGGTTACTACTAAAGATGTCAGTATTATTACTGAAACGTGCACACAGTATATATGTATATATATATATATATATATATATATATATATATATATATATATGCATATATACACTACCGTCCGTAAGTTTAATCGCACTATAGATAATTTTAATTGCAGAAGGAAGTAAAATATTTAAGTTAAAATATTGAAATTTTATCCAAACTAAAATCATTTTACATATTTGCACGTTATTTAACCGAAGTATTTTGTATAAACGAATGAACGTCTTATTTTCTATTTCAAGAAGTAATATTCAGGTAAAAAAATATAATGAGGGTGTCATGGAGATCATCCCTTACTCAGAAATGTTTATTGTATGGTTTATTACGTGGACGTAATAGCCAGTCTTTACCTGATATTTATGCGCTTGTAAGGGTATATTTTATGTCTATTACACAGTGAATACTCATTATTCACGTTGTTAATGGAGTGTCAGCAAGTGCTATCGAGTGAGCGTATTTTTTTAAATTGTGTTTAAAACATGGCAAGAAGAAAGCAACTAACTCTTGACCAAAGGGCAAGAATTATTGCTTGCACGAAACAAAGCTTTATAATAGAGCAATCACCCGAAAATCAAAAGTTTCCGACTATTGTGTTCATCAAACTATAAAGAAAATGGCAGAAACTGACCAACTCGGGGACTGAAAATGCAGTGGATAGCCGACGATAACTACTAAAAGAGAAGATAAATATCTGAAATTAATGTCCTTGCGCAATCGTCACCTTATAGCCCTGTAAATAGCAGCACAATATAACGTACACTACGAAGTCACGGTTAGCGTAACAAGAACCAAACGTCGTTTAGCTGAAGCTGGACTTAGAGGTCGAGTAGCAGTAAAAAAACCACGTCTGTCTGCATAACATGAACAAAAAAGATTGTCCTGAGCGAGAATACACAGGTACTGGACTGTTGACGAATGGAAACAAGTCTTATGGACAAATGAATCCAAATTTGAAATTTTTGGAAATAAACGCCGTACTTTTGTTCGTCTTCGTATCGGGGAGAGAATGTTAGATGAATGTGTGGTTAAGACAGTGAAAACTTGTGGTGGAAATGTGATGGTTTGGGGTTGCTTTGGAAGTGGGCACATTGGGAAATTGATGCAAATCACAGAAAGAATGACAAAAGAAGAGTATTTGGGTTTATATTGCAAGAGCATGCTCTTCCGTCAGCGATGGAGCTAATGGGTCCGGGGTTTGTTTATCAGCAAGATAACGACCCCAAACACACAGCAAAGACTGTAAAAAGATTTTTCGCCGTCCAAACTGAAAGAGGAATTCTTACATTATTGACATGGCCACCCCAAAATCCGGAGTCCAATCCGATAGAGCTGTTATGGGACTTTTTGGAACCTGAAATACGAAAAATACCTCCTACTAGCAAAACAGATCTTTGGGGTTAGTTGCGGAATGCATGGAACTCTATCGATGAGGAATATCTCGACCGACTAGTTGAACGAATGCCACGTGTTTGTGAAGCTGTGATCGCAGCTAGGGATGGTTACTTTGACGAAAGTAAAATTTAAGCTAGCTTATTATAATATTACTTAGATTAATGTCAATTGCTTCAATTGTACGTTAATTTCGTATTTTATAAATAAATTTGCCATGAAAATAAACGGCCTTTTTAATATCATTGCGCAATTAAAGTTATCTGTAGTGCGATTAAACTTATGGACGGTAGTGTATATCGGTGTAAAATTATTATTTAATAGTTTCAAGATATGCAGTCAATAATCTAAAATACAAATTTTTTCAAATTTAGGACTGTAACTGACAATTACATTTCTAAATTTGAAAAGTATTTACTTCGTCTGCATTACTATTTGTCATTACATAGACGAAGTAAATATTGATAAAGTAGAATACATAAATAGAGATTGTTTATAACAAAGTAAACTTCTTCAAGTTCTACATTTTCCAAGAATAATTAGTAAACAAATTCCTAAACTACAACGACAGGATATTTATATTCTTCGTAGAATGACATTCATGTGTAATTTATATTCACCTTTTGTTTTTTTTCAGTTTTTTTTTACACTGTCATTGCTCTTTAACTACTTTAAACAATCTAGTGCTTTTAGAGTAAAAAAATACATTACATTTAATTTGTATCAGAAAGTCAAAATGTCCCCGGTCTAGGCGCCAACAATATTACTCCGTATTAATAAACGACGTACGTTCCCTCGCAAGCTGAACGTTTACCACAAACATACCTCTTTACGTCAAACACATTCAGACCGTCCGCTACTTGTGAATCATCCAGGTGTTCCACGGCACAACACCGCTAAAAATCGAGTATGTAAGATAACAACGATATTCATTCCGTGTTCTAAAGTGTTTTTCGTGTATCTGTGATAACAATCGTAGGAAGTAAGGATTAGTTTTTGCGATATTTCACCGTAAAAAATTGCCATCGCCGACCAGACGTGCACAAGAAGGTGTGTATTTTTCTCCTTCATCAAGGCCGTTTGTTAGCCTTTCTTATATACATAGAAACTTAATATGTACTAATTTTTATATAACCACAAATTTTTTCCTTTTATTTTTATTGATTTTTTTGACGTTATCTGCACTTTTATCTATCGGTAAACACGTGAATATTTAAGAAGTGAATAATTAAAGGTAGAATATTTATTGTACACCATGCAAACTATTGTAATTTTGTTGATATTTACAGTAAAGTATATGTGTCGATTGGTTTTGCTTGCAGTGAATGGTGAGTCATTGAAATAGGAAGTTTCTTACTTGTATTGAATATCAAGTCAGTATTTTACATTATGTATGTACATAGTGTCTTTTACGTTGTATATAATTATAATAAAATCAATTTAATGTGACGACGAAAGGAAGACATTTGCGTCTATTAGGATACATTTTATGCTTACAATAGTATTGAATAAATTAGTAAAATTTTAAAGAAAAATTAATAAAAGTCGTAAAAATGAGGACAATATGGAGAGCAAAATGTTACGTAAGAGTAAATTTATCGACTGGGCAGATGTTTCGGACCGTCTGCCACAATATATCCGACAATTTCCATCTCTATTGGTCCATTTTACGTTCATCTGTTCACTTGTTTGTTTTTAATAAAATAACACCTGCTTGTTACCTGCATACGGTGGTATAACCTAAATCTGAACAGAAGGATTTTTTCAAAGAAATAATTTAAGGCGTTACTTCTAGATTATTCTTACTAGCACGTTTGCTTTTATCTATAAAAATACGCTTTAAATAACTCTTTTATAAGGTCCTTATATTTATTTTATTATTGCAAAAAAAACGTAAAATTTTATTATAAACAACTTGTAACTTGTATGTCAAATTACAAAAACAATTGCAACATAATCAATTTTATTAAATGTCAATTTTTGCGCGAAGGAAATCGAATAGAGAGGGAAAAATTTCATAAAAAAAGAAGAAGAAAAACTAAACATTCTTGACGAGGAATTAAGAGTCATATGGAAAATATTGTTTTTTTTAAGTCAACTATTAATTTGATAGGTTTCTTAAGAAAATAAAAGACGATTTTTGTATGGAGCTATATAATATTTTCCAATAATGTATTGTCCATTAACGACTTCTTGCCATCTCCCGCAACTTTCTACTTAACTAGTAAAGTAATTACCAAAGTCATTATAATTTACTTACAAAATGACTCGTAAGAACATGTGCTTTTGCTAATAGATCCAAGATTGCTAGAACAATAGTGATTCACAAGATAGAGTAGTAGAATTTTAGAACAGATTTTATAATACTTACTAAGAATATACAGGGTGGTTAGAGATTCACGGATAATCGTCAGGTATGGCAATTCTATGATTAATTGAGATGACAAATCCTAATAGAGAAATGTTGTATTGTCATTAAAGTAATATGAATTGCTTGAAAGCAGTGTGGATCTGGCAACATAGTATAAAACTATCAATAAATCACTAATAATGATATGCCAAAACAGGAGCTTCATTTAAGTCTAATGAAAATAGCAATGATAATGACAATTAACGTAAATGCTGAAAGTGGTAGCCATTGGTTTGAACACAAACATGCAACCATTGTGGAATTGAATTTAGGATGCGTTGCAACATATCTGGAGGGTAATTAAATGTATTGTAGCGTTAATTCTATGTATTACTTCCCGTTCATTGGACGGAGGCGTCGTATAGACGAGTTGCTTTAAGAAACCCCAGACAAAGAAGTTAAAGTGACTCACGATCTTGCGGGCCATAATATTGGCTCATTTCGACGGAATCTATCTGGAAAATATTCGTTCAACCGTGCTTTTGTAAATCTTGCATTACGAGCTGGTGCACAGACGTGCACGTAATGAATGTTAGTTGTGACAGTTAATGGAACATTATCCAATACTTCCTCCAACACATTTACGTATTCATTTGCGTTTTATCTATTTGAAAGAAACATTGGTTCCACAATTTGAAAGTTTAAAAGATACCTAGCCACAGCCTTCACAGAAAACTTTTTCTAGTGTTCAAATTCTTGAATAACTCTGGGATTTTCATCCGTTGTTACTGTTGAAGACACCATCTCTTGTGAACATGCACTCGTCACTCTATAAAATAAGGGATAAAATGTTTGGATCTCCTTGAATTTCGTTTAAAATTGTGTTGCAAATTGCCATTTTCGTGTAATGGTTGTACTACGTTGGCAACTTAGTACTTTCGGTTTTGTAGTATAAAATAAAACACTTTCTTTTTAAACAAAGAATAGTTTTTAATCAATTATATATTTTCCATTTTGCTCAATGACCTTTTGCCATCTTTCTTTCAGCTGCGTGATTCCGCGCTCATAAAATTTCTGGTCCTTATCAGCAAAAAAGTGAACCAGGTGCGAGTGAAGGTCATCGTCATTTGTGAAAGTTTTACCATTCAACGAATTATGCAAACTTCGAAATAAATGGTAATCAGATGGTGCTAGATCAGGGCTGTATAAGGGATGTGGCATCACTTCCCAGCCAAGCTCCAATAGTCTCCCACGAGTTGCCAAAGATGTGTGAGGCCTTGCATTATCTTGGTGGAAAACTACACTTTTCCGATTTGACAATTCTGGCCGTTTTTCTTTGATTGCTTCATCCAGTTTTATTAATTGTTGACAGTAAACATCAGAATTGATCGTTTGGTTCCTTGGAAGCAGCTCAAAAAACACAACACCTTTGTAATCCCACCAAACTGACAGCATGATTTTTTTAGATGCAATTCAGCTTTCGATGTGGTTTGAGCTGGTTTATCGTGTTTGCTCCATGATCGTTTTCGAACTATGTTACTGTACAAGACCCATGTTTCATCACCAGTGATGATTCTTTTTAAGAAAGGGTCGGTTTCATTTCGTCTAAAGTGCATATCGCAAAAGTTGATTCTTTGTGTTAAATGAATTTCTTTCAATTAGTGAGGTACCCAAATGTCAAGCTTCTTAACTAGCCCAAGCCATTTTAAATGTTTTGCAATTGTTGTGTGCGATACATGTAGCCTCTCCGCAACCTCTCGAACAGTTATATGACGATTCTCTTCAATTATGACTTTGATTTGGTCATCATCAACTTCAGTAGGCCGACCAGAACATTGCTCATCTTTGAGGGAAGAATCTCCAGAACGGAATTTTTTATACCAATTCTGACACGTGCGCTCTGTTAAGCAATTAGCACCATAAACTTCAGATATCTTTTTCTGAGCCGCAGCAGCTTTCTTTCCTTTACGGAAATAAAATAGTAAAATATGTCGAAAATGTTCGTTTCTGCACTCCATTTAAAATTAACCCACAACTAATAGCTTTAATAAAAATCACGCCCTACTTTCTTCTGAAGTTACGTCAATGTGACTAGTATCACGCGACAAACGGTAAAGTACAGCACTAATATACGTTATACAAAAAATAAAGTAACGCTCTCTATCAGTAAAAACCGAAAGTACTTAATTGCCAACTCAATACTTTTGTAACATGAAATAGTCAGTCTTAAAATGCTTTCTGTAAGTATTGAAAGAATTATTATTTTACTCGGAATATTCATTTCCTGGCCTATTTGTCTAGTGCCGTAAGTAGAATCCTGATGGAAAAAATCCGAAATTCCTTCTTCAACTTCGATCGTACGACGATGTCTTGATCTACTTATATCACGTTGACTGGGAACAGATATTCCTGTTGCACGAAGCGTCCGATCCATTTCTCGAAATGTCATGGTAGATGGGTGCTGCCGGTGTAGATTCCGTATTGCATATTCGTCTTTTGGCAAGTGCACATTTCTATTACAAAATCCAATCATCATCAGCGTATTCATTAAAAGTGTACATTACAAATTGTTTGGGATATCATAAAAATGAAGTAATGGAAGCGAAAATGATGAATCCTAAAGAGACAAACGTCGAAATTTGACAAATAATTATTTTTAAATTATAGACATTATTCTGGGCAAAGGTTGCCATATATATTTTAACGTTAAAAAGCAGTTCGAGAAATGTTTAACAAAGCAAAATATTGGCGTAAGACGATTAATTATACCAACGTAGTGTTGCATAATTTTATTTGACAGTAAAAAACATGATTTTACACGGAAGAATTTAAAAAATTCTACAAATTTTTTGTCACACAGTTTTAACTGAAACTATAGCAGTTCTGTATTAGGATTGTCGACTTAGAATTAATCATAGAATCGTCCTACCTGACGATTGTCTTCGCGAATTTCTGCCCACCATACGACAGTAACAGCCAAATGGATTTGCACAAGATTGTACGTCAATATCAAAGAATTTTATTTTATAACGGCGTAAACACTTCAGCAGGGATGTGTAGTAGGGTAACATTTATTTGGTAGCCGCTCAATATAGATTATTTATGCTATAGAATGATCCAAATTCCGTAATTGCATTATCATTGTATAAAGTGACAAATTCTAGCACTTCCCTCGCCCCTTATTGTAGAGGAACTTTTCGTTTATCCTGCAATTTAATGATCGTTGATTGCTTTGTGTCTTATACATCAAGTACTTGTATCTATTGGTGCAAGAACCGACCGAATCCGCTGCGGAAACCAACAAATTTATACTATGAACATCGCACCCAAAAATATCTTGCATTATTCGAGAAGATTTGAATATGAAAGCATACACAGGCATCAAACACTATTTTTTAATAATAATAATAATAATAACTTTATTGCAATTAATAATACAAAGAAAGAAAAGAAATTGCAAACGTCATGACAGATACAATATATTACATATGTATGTGTTAAAACATATTCTTATACGAGGGAGCGTTTTTATATTCGCGGAATGAGCGGGTTGTAGAGGGGTGAGTAGGCGCATTGGGGGCGTGGCCTGTGCAGCGACTCATGATTAGTATAAATACGAAGTTTCATTGTTATTAGACAGTTAGTCTTTGAGCTATCGTCAACCAAGTAACATAATCAGGAGTGAAAAGTGAAATATGGACAAAATCGAATATCGTGCCGTTATAAAGTTCCTTACCAGGCAAGGAAAATCAGTCGCGACCATAATGAATGAGATGTCATTGGTTTACGGCGACTCTTGTCCAGGAAAAACCATGGTGTACAAGTGGCATAGTTTATTTAAACAAGGAAGGGAATCCCTTGAAGACGACCCGAGGCCGGGCAGGAGCATTGAGGTGACCACGCCAGCACTTATCCAAAAAGTTGAACAAATTGTACTCGAAGATGCTCGACTAAAGAAGAAACAACTCGCAGAAATGGTTGGAGTATCCGATACAACAATTTTTAAAATCCTACACGATCATCTCGGCATGTCTAAGGTCAGCGCAAGATGGGTGCCGAGAATGCTCACGCCGCCGCAAAAACAACAGCGCGTAGAGTGTTCGCGTGCATTTTTGGACCTCTGTAATGAAGACAAGGATGGTGTATTGAGTGGAATTGTTACTGGAGACGAAACTTGGGTTCATCATTATGAACCTGAGTCCAAACAAGACTCCATGCAGTGGCATAAAAAGGGCACAGCACCTCCCAAGAAATTTAAAGTGTCACAATCAGCTGGGAAACTCATGGCAACGGTATTTTGGAACTCGGAAGGAATATTGTTGATTGATTATAAAGATAAAGGTGTTTCTATAACCGGAGAATATTACGCTTCAATATTAGAGCGACTAAAAGAAGCCATTAAAGAGAAAAGACGGGGAAAATTGACAAAAGGTGTTCTGCTTTTGCACGACAACGCGCCCGCCCACAAGAGCCGCGTTGCGTTAGCTGCCCTGCATAAGGTGGGCTTCGAAATTGTGAATCACCCACCCTACAGCCCAGACCTGGCCCCGAGTGATTATTACCTGTTTCCGAAAATGAAAAAAGAGCTGCGGGGTAAAAAATTTACTGCCGATGATGAAGTCAAGGAGGCAGTTTCGGCGTATTTTGCAGATAAAGAGAAATCATTTTTTTATGAGGATATAAATAAATTAATTGAAAGATGTGAAAAATGTATCCGTCTTGCAGGTGAATATATTGAAAAAGAAAAATAATTTGGTTTTTTTATTTCCACCCCTTGTCCCCCATTCCGCGAATATAAAAACGCTCCCTCGTACATCACATTCTTGCTGTAGAGAACCACGATTTATGTATTCAAATACACTGTGTGATTCTAAATCAATTAAGAAATCACGAACTCTTTTTTTAAATATTAAGAATATCTTAATTTCTTTTAATGATTTCGGTAAACTATTAAAAAATTTAATGGAAGAGTAGCGAAGTCCACTCTCTATCAGCGTCAGGCGATAGGCCAACCTAAAAGGCTATATGATCTGTAATGGTCAAGAAGGCATTTATTTGATAGCCGCTCAATAAAGATTTTTTATGCTGTAGAATGATCCAAATTCCATAATTGCATTTTTATTACTGCGTAAAGTGAGATTTTAGCTTTTCTCTCGTTCCTTATTGTAAAAAAACTTTTCGTTTATCCTACAATTGAATGCTTGTTGATTACTTTGTATCTTATACATCAAACACTGGTATCTGATGGTGCAAGAACCGACCGAATCCGCTGCGGATACAAACAATTTTATACCATGAACATCGCCCCCAAAAATATCATTATTTGGAAAGATCTGAACATGAACACAAACATCAAAGACCATTATTTAATACCGGCCTTGAAGACCATAAGATCTGTAGGAGTCAAGAAGGCCCTCGATTGGAAAATTTTTACTGTAAAGGCAATATTTAACGAATAGAATGAAAGGTGTATGTTTGAAGTTCTCTAGAAGCGCGAAAAATCGTGATTTTCATTCCGCTTCAATAATAGTTTGTTGGAGCGTCTCTTATGAAGATTCTTTCCTATAAATTTTTTCAAGATTTGACTCGAGTGTACAAAGAAATTGTGTTGGAAACTGTGATGTAACCTCTGACAAACTCTTAGTTTCGGAAGAAGAAATGAGTCTTTTAGTAGGACTTTAGCACTCGTCCACAAAGCGAAAACAATTCCAACATGGTTGAAAAACAATGTTCCTGAATTTATTAGGCCTTCTGTTTAGCAGTCTGGAAGAATTGACCTACATAAACTTTGTCGGTGACTTGTAAAATAAGTGATCTAAATTTGGAGTATTTGAAACGAAATATTCTTGAAGCAGCAATAAAAACATCGCTAGAAGCAGCCCGTAGATCTATATTTGCAATACTGAGTGGACACAGAAAATTAACATCGTGCGAAAGCTCATTTTCTCTACTTTTCGAATGAGTGTAATTTACTTTTGTGTAGCGAGTTTTTCTTTCTATGCCATTAAAATACTAACAATGTTATTGCTAGACTGTGTAATTGTGTAAATAAAAAACAACATCTAGATATATATTCCATTAAAAGTACAATGAATTGCTAGGTAATTACAACATACAAGTACTGCACTATTTATGGAACAAGGTTAAGTTACTCTAATTAATTATTTATACAGACTTCCATCTCCTAACATAATTATATGCATATAAACAACAAACTACATGTAAATACATAAGTACAAATATAATCAATAGTTTTTATAAGCTTAATTAAATATCCTAATGAGCAAATATTTGTTTAATATTATTTTAGAATTATAATATACAATATACGAGGAAAGTTTTGACAAGTAGTGAGAATGACACATAGGTGGCGTTCTAATTGGCAAAACAAATGCACTGTAATTTAGGTTGGCTATTTATATGTTTACATTCCGATATTTAGATAAATTGGTTGATTAGTTTATTTTTGACGGCTGATTGAAAAAGAAGCAACACGTCATTTTGTTAAAATGGAAAAAGCAGAGTATCGTGCGGTGATTAAATATTTCGTAATTAAAGGGTATGAAAGCTACCGAAATAAAAGATGAGTTACAGTAAGAGACATTAGGTGAATATGCTCCATAATCTGCCACAATGAGTAGACGATTAAATTAATTTAAACGTGGTAGAACAAGGTGTGTTGATGAAGCGCACTCTGGAGCACCCAAAATCGTGACTTCTAAAGAAATGATTATAAAAATCCATAATATTATTACGCAAGATCGACAACTCAAAGTGAGAGAGATAGCAGTTCACTCGTTTGCACATTTCCAATGAGTGTTTGGACCTTTATAAACGGAATCCGGTTGATTTTTGTAGGCGATTTGTTACTCGCGATAAAACTTGGATACACTACAGTACACCCGAAACTAAACAACAGTCGAAACAATGGTTAGAACGTGGTTCTGCACCTCCAAAGAAAGCGAAAACCACGTTATTGGCAAACAAGATGATGGCACCAACTTTTTGGGATTCAAAGACCATTTTGCTCATTGATTACCTTCAGAAAGGTGCCACAATAAACGGACAATATTATGTAGAACTTCTACAAAAATTAAATGTTGAGATTCGTGCTAAACGGCAAGGAATGGCAAAGAAAAAGATTCTGTTTCACCAAGACTACGCTCCCTCGCATAGCAGCACAGTTGCGGTGTCTAAAATCCACGAGTTGCATTTCCAATTAGTACCGCATGCGCCTTATTCGCCGGATTTAGCCCTTTCCGACTTCCACCTTTTTCCAAAATTGAAAATGGCACTAGGTGGAAAGAAATTTTCGTCTAACGACGAGCTTATCATCTTCGTAAATGAGTATTTTGCAAGCCTTCCGGAATCGCATTTTAGAGAGGGCATAAGGGCATTGGAGCACCGTTGGAATAAATGTATTGCTCTTTTAGGAGAATATATTGAAAAATAAAAATTATTTATTCTCACTACTTGTCAAATTACCCTCGTAGTTACTTCATTTTCATTGAAGACTGGATATACAATAATTGTATACTGTATAAATAATTATACTGTTGCAAACAGATGTAAAATATTTCATGGAAGAAATAATACTGTTGCAAGCGGTATTATTTAGTCCACGAAATATTTTACGTTTGAAATTGCTGCCAACTTCCGTTTCTTCTCGCGAAAATTGTATTTTTAATTATCTAACATCATTCTAAAGCCTACTGTCATTTACATTTTGATAGTTTATATTTCAAGGTTTACTTATAAAAAGAAGTGATTCTCTGAGCTTATTTCTTTTAATCGTGTTTTTGAAAATGGAAAATAAATGGAGCATCTTCGGCATATTTTGCTTTGCTTTTTTATTACCGAAAGGTAAGAACGCAGCGGAAGCAAGAAAATGTTGCGTTAAGCGTATGGAGATTAACGGAAGGCCAGAACAAAAACCAAAACATATAAATGTCATAACCGATACTTCAATTACCAATAAAAAGTTTTTGAAAGTGAATGCAAATTATGTGCTCTATTTATTCTTTAAAAAAAACCGCGAAATTTGAAACAGCCTTTATTTAATCAAAAAATACGAGAATAAGTTCGTGGTATGCGAGTGCTTGTAGTCGACTCTAATTATCCTTTAAAAACTTTTATTAACAGACGACATATTTTCAAGTATTACTCGCTTGTAAAACTGCG
Source organism: Dermolepida albohirtum (assembly GCA_031893035.1). NCBI lineage: Eukaryota > Metazoa > Arthropoda > Insecta > Coleoptera > Scarabaeidae > Dermolepida > Dermolepida albohirtum. The sequence goes on from JAVIWB010006493.1 coordinate 34,932, forward strand.
AAATCATCACGAGAGCTAATTTAATTACTAGCTCCTATTTTGTCGTAATGGAGTTTGTTTATTTAAAGAAATAACATAAATAAAACCTGTTTTTGCAGAGATACACTACACTTTAAAATAGAAGATCCGTTCTCTTTCTTTAATGTCACATAATAGTGTAATTGTTACTTACAGTATTTCGTATTGGAGTACACATTCGATCATGTAAACTACAAGAATACAAGTTAATGTTGAAAAATAACATACACTACCGTTCATAAGTATTTGGGCACCTATAAATTTAGAAGAAATTATTAAAAGCACTAGTGAAAAAATGAAGATATATTTATTACATGTACATACATAACTAATTACAGTATCTGGCAGTAGAATTACATATTATATTTAAATTTTCGATTCATCTATGTGACCTCCTTTGTTTTTTATAATGGCAGCACATAATCGCGGCATTCTTGCAATTAGTTTTGCTAATGTATCCGGTGTTATGCGGACCCAAGCTTCCTGCAGTTTCCTCCACAAATTAGCCTCCGATGTTGGTACTCCTTTCCGGACCTCCCGATCAAGTTCCTCCCACAATAACTGTATTGGATTTAGATCGGGGCTTTGGGGAGGCCATTTCATAACTTCGATGGATCCTTCCGCTTCCAAGAGTTGCAAATAGTCTCTGCATATTTTGGATGTGTGCTTTGGGTCATTATCCTGCTGGAATACAAAATTCCTACCCAAAAGTCTTAATCCTGAAGCAATAGCGTTGGTCTCCAAAATGTTTCGATACTGCTCTTTCCTTAGTATTCCCTCAATTTTCACAATATCACCCACGACCGTACCACCAAAACAACCCCAGATCATCACGGAACCACCGCCATGTTTAACCGTAGGCACAATACATTGCTCTGCCGCACGCTCACCTGTAGATCTCCGAACAAAAACACATCTTCTGGACCCGAAAATTTCGAACTTTGACTCATCGGTCCACAAGACTTTACTCCACTGTTCAACTGTCCAATGTTGGTGTTCACGAGCCCAGTTTAAGCGTTTCCGCTTATTCTGTTTGCGCAATAACGGTTTTTTCATTGCAATTCGTCCGTACAAACCTGCTTTGTACAAGCGACGTTTGACCGTTGTTACGCTTATTGACTTTGGACGGTCTGCATTGATTTCTGCAGCGATTTCTGGGGCTGTTTTCCGTCGATTTCTTTTGCTTGTGATCACTATTGCACGATCCTCAGCAGAAGTTGTCGCTCTGGGTCTCCCACTCCGTGATTTATTGAGAACACTGCCACTTTCTCGGTATTTTTTGACGACATAGTCTACGGAAGTATTATTTAATTTTAATTGTTTCGCAATTTGCCGGTTGCTTTTGCCATCTTGATGGTGCGCAATTATAAGAGAACGCGTTTCAATGTCCATCTCTTTTCTTTTTGGCATATTTAACGATCTTAACAACACTACTAGCACAGGAATATCTCACAACGAATACAGAAACGTAACTGAGGGCAATTTCAAAAATATAACATGAAACTCGCCCGAGGTCATTAAAACATCATTACTAAACTTATCCTTCAGTATCCTTCACAGAAAGACAATTACAAGAACTTGGAGAAACTTTTATTGCGCTAATCCCCAGGTAGTCCCAATAACAAATTTTGATTTATTGCAGGTAATAAAGTAATACATAATGTTACTTATGCAGCGTTTCTGTAGATTTAATACTTTCCTTATACCTATCCAATATTACAAGAATGAATTTCCTAGAAGCTATGCTGTTCAAATAATTTTATAAAATATGGGTGCCCAAATACTTATGAACGGTAGTGTACGTATACATACATATGAAATATTATTTTTTGTCAACAAATATGAACGTAAAAATAATTTTCTATTAAATTAGTAGCCTGGAAAATGATTTGTAAAGAAAATATGAATACCGCAAATATACACTACCGGTCATATTTATTTGCCCACCCAAATTTTATGTGTTTCCTGAAATACGGATTATCTTTCGAAAAATCTGTATTATAATTATTCAACAATATTATTAGTGGAAGTAATTCCATATGAATTTCTACGAAAATCTTAAATTGTTTATGATATATCGTAAAGGTGTCATAAACTGGAAAAATACCATAAATATTATATAGGCTAATCCCTACCGTATTAACAGTTTTACCTACATTTCTGAAAGGCATTACCAATATTGTGTTATTGTACTATCTAATTGCAATATTAGGATGCGAAAACAGTGAAATAGAGAGTTATTGTGAATATTTTAATGCAATGCCGAAGACGAAGGAATTATCTGTTGAAGTGCGTGCTATGATAATTGCTTATCATCGTACGGATAAAAGTAATCACGAAATTGCTAAAGAACTACGATTAAATCGCAGAACCATTGATTATAACGTTAAAAAATTTGAAGAAAGTGGTACATTTTCCAACAAAAGAAGATGTAGACGACGCAAAGCGACGACATCTGCAAATGACCGACATCTAATACGGATAAGTAGACGCGATAGACGAAAAACAGCACCAGAAATTGCTGCTGAAATGAATAGAGCGCGTGCTAAACCAATTAGTGTGTCCAGGGTACAGAGAAGGTTAAGGCAAGCGGGATTATACGGAAGAATTGCTCTGCGAAAACCACTACTAAGAAAGCAAAACAAGATAAAACAACTAAATTTAGCTAAAGAACATAAGAATTGGACGATCGATCAGTGGAATAATGTATTGTGGACAGACGAATCGAAGTTTGAACTTTTCGGTAGTAAAAGGCGAATATTCGTAAGAAAATCCGCAGGAGCAAGAGTACTGCCAGAATGTATTGCGCCTACCGTAAAACATGGAGGAGGTTCAGTAATGATTTGGGGGTGTTTTGGTGGAAGATCTGTAGGCGATCTCGACAAAATTGAGGAAATCCTAAGAAAAGAAGGCTACAAGGAAATTTAGAAAATAACGCTGTTCCTTCAGGACTAAGGATTGTTGGCGAAAACTTTGTATTTCAACAGGACAACGATCCGAAACACACTTCTAGATAGTGTGGCGATTACTTGCGTCAACTAGAAGAGCAATGGCAAATCTCTATAATGGTATGGCCAGCTCAAAGTCCTGATATGAACCCAATGGAGCTTCTTTGGGAAGAATTGGGCCGGAAGGTTCGAGAACGTGCTCTATCATCCACCACGGTACTGTGGGAACAACTTCAAGAAGCCTGGGCACAAATTACAGAAGATACACTGCAAAAATTAATTGAAAGGATGCCGTGGTTATGTGCCGTAATTATCAAAAATAAAGGTGGGCACATTGATGAGAGCAAAATTTAATAATAATTAATGATAAAGTTTTTATATAAGAAAAATGTAATTATTTTATGTTTATGTTACACTATTATATTGGTACAATAAATAAATTTTCAGTACACATTTGATAGTTTAATAATTTTGGCTAAAAGTAAAGGTGGGCAAATAAATATGACTGGTAGCGTACGTTAACATCCACATTTATTTTGTCGTGTCGAGTACATAGACATAGCAGATGTGAATCACCCTAGATTATGTAATTAAACATTGCGATTAACCTTATCTTAACGCGTAACTCCTCGAGATCAAAGTATTTGCTTCAGAGAGCAAATACATGTTATGTGTTGGGGGTAGGTTGTGTGCTAAGTACGATTTTAATCTTTACTTTATTTATCTTTTATCTAAGCCACATATATGTAAACATATTTATTTGAAATTAACTTTTGCTCAATTTTAAACCTCTCCAAAATAAGTACGTATTTTTCGCGATATGGTATTTGATATATTTTGATAATAAATCATTTTAATTTAGTACCACAAAGTTACTGAAATGGTATATTTACTTGTATTTAAATAATCAACTGCTGTGCAAATAATTTTGTTCTTAGAACTGCGTACGATTAATTTAGGACACTTTCAAATTAATCTCGGCTTATTATTGCGGTCGTAAAAAACTGTATATTTACGACTTGACCTATCTTTTGATTATTTTTTAAACATGTTATTCGCTTTCATACTTCAATTTCTTATTGCCTTTTTTGATTTAATAATAAAATCGTTTATTATGTTATGGAGAATACATGAGCAAATTTCGGAATACAAAGCAAAAATAAAAACAAATGCGACGTAAAAATAAGAAGATTTATCATTCCATGGAAAGGATAATTATCAAGGGTTAGAATTTAGACTGCGTATTAACTTTGAACTTCTACCGTAATGTATCTATTAGCTTCACCGACCCCAAGATCGATCGTCAGTCAAATTTATGTACATACCCTATCAATTATTATCAGATGTGTGGTATAGATTTGATTTCCTTAAGACACGTGCCTTCTTTCGTCTATTAGTTGGTTAGGTATTGCTAAAGAAAGTATTTTTATTTTTTCCTGTTTTTACTCATTACTTGTTTTAAGATTAATAATAAGGAGAGGTATTTACTTCAAAGTTGAAATATTGGGTTTCCATATAATTTAGCTTTTTGCTATAAGGTTTGTTCAGTTTATAGTGCACCTGTATTTCTTTTTCTTTCTATTTTGTCCTTTAAGTGAAAAATTTGTTTCTGTAGAAAAAGAAAAACGTTATTGTTAAGCAAATAATCACCTCTAGCATTAATGCAATGGCTCTTTTTAAAATATTTTCATAATTTTCTCAAACGTTTTAGGTGGTGTGCTATTTTATTATCAGTCAAATGTTCATCTTTAGAGATATCCTTCAAGATCGCTGTTGACGCCATTTTAATTTCTTCGACGTTGGCATACCGCTGTCTTTCCATCGACAAATGTAGTTTTGAGAATAGATAGAAATCACAAGGGATCAAACCCGGTGAATACGGTGAATGGTTGATGGCTAAAATGCCATTTGTAGTTTAAAAATCAGTGATAAGCGTCGAGCGATGAGATGGTGCATTATCATGTAACAAACGCCAGCTACCATTTTCACGAATATTGGAGGCACACACGGCGAATGCCCGCCGAAAGACGCTTCATAACACTAAGATAACATATAGCATTGACTGGTTAACTAGTTGGTACAAACTCTTTATGCACAAATATTTCGAATCATAAAAACAAGTCAACATGTTGTCTTCACTTTTGACTTCTCCAAACGCCTTTGGTCTTTCTTCGCTTAGATGCGTCCATTCAGAGCTTTGACGCTTAGTCTTTGGATCATATTGAAAACACTACGTCTCATCGCCAGTTACAATAGAATACTTGAAGTTTTCGTTCTTTTTTGAGTCTTTTATCAAGTCTGTACAATGTTGAATTCAGTTAGTTTGTGTGGTACAAACCTTGCACAAATCTTTCTCAGTTCCAAATGGTGTGTCAAAATGCGATGAATTGAATCTTTGGAAATATTTAATTCCATTCCCACGTATCGCAATGAGGATTTCTGCCCATTTCTGATAAATTCATGCACAAGTTCGATGTTACTTTCCGTAACCACAGATTATTTTGCATCAATAAAATAATCTGATCTGTTGACCTTCTTTTCCAAAATGCAATAATTGTTCTTAGGACGCACAATTTGCCATTTGTATTGACTAAGCGTTAGGAAACTTAAATAAATAGATCGAAACGGGATTGCAGCGAACAAAGTTATGTTTCATAGTTGCCTCCGGGCTGAAATCTCTGGCACTGCTGCTTAATTTGCCGACGTTTCACTCTTGTAAAAGATATTCTCAAGGTTCCTGTTGATCTTACTGCCACACTAAGATCAACAGGAAAAGTATTATTTGAAAACTTACAGTAAAATGTAAAGGATATTTGCAACACCAGCAATAAGCAATCATTAAAAATTGATTGATACGTCTGCGTAAAATGGAACTAATGTGACAATGAAAAATAACAAATAATACAAGGTAGAAAATTGAAAAAATCAAACGGTTTATTTACGCACGGTTATCACCGTGCGTAAATAAACTGAACACTTTTGAGACTTGATAAATGCCAAACGCCGTTCACTTGACGAGAGAGAAAGGTAATGTTTTTCATTACGTGGGTTGTCTTTTAAGTTTTGCTTATAAAACTGGAATAAAATAGTAGATAGCTTTTAAAGACTTCATTGTTTTTCGAAGTATTCTCCACGAAGATTAATGCAATTTTGCATGCGCTCGAACTAACTCTGGAAGCAGTTGTTCTATTCGTTTGTTAGTACAGTCAAAATTACGTTTTTGAAGGCATCGATTGCTCCTTCTAACGATTGGAACCTTTGACCACGTACACCGTTCTTCATTTTCGGAAAGTTGAAAAAAATCGTTGGGGCTTAGGTCCGGACTATATGGAGAATAGTCAACAATTAGACGTTTTGTGGCGTTGACAATTCAATTATCTTGCGTGCTGTGTGCGAACATGCATTATCTTGGTGGTAGATGATTTGTCGGTCGGGGTTGGTTTTTCGAAGCTCAGCGATGACTTGCGGCATACAAATAGTTGTATACCAATTTTAAGACAAATGTTGCCACCATCGTTTTGGAGACACTTCGAGAACGGATGACTTTTGTCGGCTTTTCTTTACCTTGGAACATCCAAACAGACGACTGGCGTTTATTTTCTGGCTCCTATGAGTAAATCCAAGATTCATCACCACTGACGACGTTATACACGTTTTTAGAGTTTCCGGCGTTGAAGCGATTTAGGGTTTTTTGACACCAATTCACCCTAGCTGCTTTCTGTTCGTCGGTCAACAGATGCGATATCCAACTAACTAATTTTTTTACACACAATTCTTTATGCAAAATTTTTTGAATTGATGTCTTTGAAATCCACACTAATGCTTCAATCTGATGATATGTCACATGTCAATCTTCGTTGATGATGCGCACAGCATCTACATTTTCCTTTGTGACTGCCATTTTTGGTGAACCTGCTGTTGGATCGTCGCTAAGACCAATCCGTCCACGTTTGAATTTTCCATACCAACGAGAAATTGTTGACTGATGTGGTGCTTCTTTGCCGAAAACAGAAACCAACTTGCCGAGGCATTCTTGTTGAGATAATTGTCTCTGAAAATTATGAAAAATTATTCCGCGAAAATGTTCTCGGTTCAATTCCATTTTTCAACTAACTTGTCAACTTTGCCAGTTCGTTGTAGCTACAACACTACACGTATCGCACTGAAACTTTGGATTTAGGTTAACTAAAGATGGAGGTTAATTTTCGGTACTGACATTTGATTAGTAGCGCCCTCTATGTCCCACTGTGCAAAACTTAAAAAACATCTCTCGTATGTTGCTGTATCGAAAAGGTACGATAAGCTCACAGAGAATAGTTGTCCATTTGGTGAGACAAAAACTACCCCGTACGGGGGGTATTGTCTTTTCATCATTTTGCTGTATCAAAAATGTACGATAAAACACAGAATGAGTCGTTAATAATACCACAGTTTACCTGAAGAGAGTTTAATATACAAAACGCGTCGTAAACAAGGCGTTACTAACATTTGAATTATTCCCTGACGTTCACATTGGTAGTTTTCCACTTTTGTAAATGTGCAAGTAATTTCTTATAAAGATAATTTAAATTGTCATTATTATATATTAATACTATCTTTAAGTGGCAAAAGTCTGATGTAATTTGAAATTGAAACGTATATGCCTATTTAATACTACAAATACGTCGTCATCTATCTTTTTCTGATATGACCTCACTGAACTTGCACCTAAAAATCTATGACAGTTCGATAGTAACAACTAGTATTTTCAGTTGTTTTTAATATTGCACTTCTTATTAGAAAACAAGGTAAATAGAATTTAATATTTTTGGAATAATTTAAAAACATTTTTACTAATCGATATAATGTATTGTAGTTTTTTTAAACGTATTACAACATCTTTAACAATTTACGATGTTAAGAATCAAAGGACTGCTAATAATTGATAATTTCGAATTTACGTTAATTTTATAGTGATTCGTTTAAAAAAGAAAACCACTTATTCGTTGATAAATTCTTCTGATATAAAAATAGTAAATAACATTGTTTTATAGTGGAAAGATGTAGACGATTCTATATTTTTAACCCACCCACATTTTAATGAAATTATCATTTGCGCTTTGGAATGTGTTTACGTCTATACAAAAGTATGTTTGTGATTAACCCGCGTTTCCAAACGCTCCATGTGTACTAGGGTTAACATCCAACAACAAAAAAAATCTAAATGAAACACTTGCATTATTATTTCGACAACTAAATTGTCATCATCAGCAGATAATTAATGTGTCGCATTTGAATCTGCAGTAAATTTCGCACAGAATATTTCCTCACTAAACCTGAACCACTAAACGCAAAACACACACTGAATACGAATTTTGAATATTGAATTAAAATGCTGCTAATCTAACAGAGGAGCAAGATGTATCAATATTTTATTGCTGGAGAATGGAGAAAGGTCTTTGTATAAATTTACATCGCAATTATTTTAAAAATGTTTTCTTATATTACGTGTTAGTTACCGGTGTTAATTTCTCAATCACATGTCATATTTAGTGATGAATCACTTATCAACTGTTCTGTGCCCTTTATTAGTTTTATTTACAATTTTTTGATTAAAAAAAACAATTGAGATGTGATTATTGTTGATTAATACGTACAGAAGAAACAGCAAAATTTTATCAGCTTGGTAGAAAAAATATTGCTTCGATTCACTGTTTTTTACATAGGGAGGCGCTTGTGGTAAAAGTCTTTGACGATAACGGCTCATTATGTGAAGTACACAAGAAAGTTATCTTCGTTATTAATTATATAAAAATACATCCGATAAAAGTCCATATATTCGAAAAACTCTGCCAAGGAATGGGCTCAGGCCACAAGAGTTTATTATTGTCCTCTGAAATTCGTTGGTTGTCAAGAGGTAAAATTTTAAACAAGGTTCGGGAACGCGACTAAATGAACTCATTTTTTAAAGCCGAAAATCCTGGATTCTCAAAAAAATTACACTGTGTAATGTGGAACGCACATTTGGCATATTTTGCTGACATTTTTCAAAACTTAATCTTCTGGATTCTAGCATGCGATGCCGCAATGAAGATATAATTTCGACTAATGATAAAGTGAATCGTGTCTCAAGAGAACTGGAACTTTGGACGTTGACAATAGAAAGTGTAAGGTCTATATCGAAGCAAGAAAAATGGATAAATACCATTTGAAAAACTTAAAGATGGATTAATGAAGTATTTCTCACCTACTTCTACAACTAAACAGTTGAAATCCAGTGAGTAACGTCTTCTTTGGGACAGGCCGGGATACTCCATCTTCAAATTGCTATCGAACTAGCAATTTAGAAGGAAGAAGGATTAATCAATATCCATTTAAGTACATATTTAAAGGCGAGATTCATTGAAACCGCTATAACTTCATTTTAGATATCTGGGAACTTGAGAAGGGATCACCCTTTCATTCCAATCAAGGCCTTGTATGCTTTATTTCCATTATATTTGCCAATCTGCATATTCTACAATGAAAATAATGAAGCGTACGTGCAGGACAACATTTAAGGACATTGATAATGAAATGCGTGTGTTTGTCTTCCATATTAAGCCACGTTTCGGAAAGTTGTGTGCAAAACGACAGCCTCAAGTCTCCCATTGACATTTTAAGTTTTAAATTGTTTTCAGTAATCGTTTAGCCTCATTTATAGTTTTTAATTCTAGTTTATCTATTATTCTATCTATTTATCTATTATTTAAAATTACAGCTTTGTGTTCTTCAATTAGTCAATTTGTGGCTCTTATCTTTGTAGTTATTTATATTCCAAGTAGGAATAGTAAGTGGCTTTATGAAATTAATAAATAGACAATAAAATAAATCTACTAAGAAATATCTAAGGCCTAAGTAATGGGTGATTCATTATGACGTACTTTTTTCAATAGCGATTTTTTGGCGGATAAAGCGTGAGTCGTGTCGAACTTTTACTCTAGTTAAGTATGAGACTCAGCCTAGCACAACGTCTACAAAGTATTCACCTGTATTACGAAAATCAGCGTTCCACGAGAAATATGTTTCGGGCGCTTAGAGAAACTTATGTTCTACGTAATCGGCTCATTGAACGCACAATTCCCTATATTATAGAAAAATTTGAAACGCAATTTTCGTTATTGGATAATATGCGATCAAATTGACCACATCCAGCACGTAATGAAGAAAATATAGCGATGGTAGCTAATACTGTACGCGATGACCGTGACGACTCGATTCGAGGTAGATCTCAACAACTTGGGTTGTCGTATGATTCCTGGCTTCAAAGCATACAAAGTTCAACTCAACTTTCTCAAGAACCCAAAGACATTTCAGTCTTTGGGTTCTTGAGAAGCTTGAATATCCACTGTTTTCTACCAAAATTTTGTTCAGCAATGAGGCCCATTTCTAGGTTAATGGCTACGTCGATAAGTATTAGGTTGGTACTTTCGGTTTTTACTGATAGAGAGCGTTGCTTTATTTTTTGTATAACGTATGTTAGTGCTGTACTTTACCGTTTGTCGCGTCATACTAGTCACATTGACGTAAAGCTATTAGTTGTGGGTTAATTTTAAATGGAGTGCAGAAACGAACATTTTCGACATATTTTACTATTTTATTTCCATAAAGGAAAGAAAGCTGCTGCGACTCACAAAAAGATATGTGAAGTTTATGGTGTTAATTGCTTAACAGAGCGCACGTGTCAGAATTGGTATAAAAAATTCCGTTCTGGAGATTTTCCCCTCAAAGATGAGCAACTTTCTGGTCGGCCTACTGAAGTTGATGATGACCAAATCAAAGTCATAATTGAAGAGGATCGTCATATAACTGTTCGAGAGGTTGCGGAGAGGCTACATGTATCGCACACAACAATTGAAAAACATTTAAAATGTCTTGGGCTAGTTAAGAAGCTTGATATTTGGGTACCTCACGAATTGAAAGAAATTCATTTAACACAAAGAATCAACTTTTGCGATATGCACCTTAGACGAAATGAAACCGACCCTTTCTTAAAAAGAATCACCACTGGTGATGAAAAATGGGTCCTGTACAGTAACATAGTTCGAAAACGATCATGGAGCAAACATGATAAACCAGCTCAAACCACATCGAAAGCTGAATTGCATCCAAAAAAGATCATGCTGTCAGTTTGGTGGGATTACAAAGGTGTTGTGTTTTTTGAGCTGCTTCCAAGGAACCAAACAATCAGTTCTGATGTTTACTGTCAACAATTAATAAAACTGGATGAAGCAATCAAAGAAAAACGGCCAGAATTGTCAAATCGGGAAGGTGTAGTTTTCCACCAAGATAATGCAAGGCCTCACACATCTTTGGCAACTCGCGGGATACTATTGGAGCTTGGCTGGGAAGTGATGCCACATCCCCCATACAGCCCTGATCTAGCACCATCTGATTACCATTTATTTTGAAGTTTGCAGAATTCTTTGAATGGTAAAACTTTCACAAATGACGATGACCTTCACTCGCACCTGGTTCAGTTTTTTGCTGATAAGGACCAGAAATTTTATGGGTGCGGAATCATGCAGCTGAAAGAAAGATGGCAAAAGGTCATTGAGCAAAATGGAAAATATATAATTGATTAAAAACTATTCTTTGTTTAAAAAAAAAGTGTTTTATTTTATACTACAAAACCGAAAGTACTTAGTTGCCAACCCAATACAATTGCCGTATTTGGAGTGAAGAGCAACCCGAAGAGGTCCAAAAGGTGCCATTACATCCAGACAAATCCACGATTTGGTGTGGTTTATGGGCAAGCGGAATCATCGGTATTAAATTAAAATATACAATTTGCTGTTTGAAATTGAAGCCCGTGTTCTCGACGACATTTGGTTCCAACTAACGGTGCTACTTGCCACACAGCCCGAGGAAGCATGGCTTTATTGCGAGAACTTTTTCCTTTGGGATTACGTAAAGTTCAAAGTCTATATGTGTCAGCCCATTACGATTGAGCAATTGGAAGCCAACATTACTCGCGTTATTCGCCAAACACCACTTGAAGTGCTCGAACGCCTCATTGAAAATTGGAACTTCCGAATTGAGCATGTTAGGCGCAGTTACGGCCAACATTTGAAGAAAATAATTTTAAAAAATAAATGTTAAGAATGGTTCTTTTGTAAGATAAAGAATACCCGATATAGTTGAAGTGTTTATTTTTTTAATTTTTGTATCTCCAAGTGAATCACCCCTTACACAGCTTAAAAAAACACAAGGAATTTATAATAACAATTTTCCAGCTGTATCTCAGATGGAAAAATGTTAAGAATCGCTGCTATAATCGATTCGTTTTTAAACTCGAATTCAAAACAGCAATAAAATTTATTAAAATATCATTTTCTTCCTTAAAAGTCTCGTTACAAAATCTATACACCAGTTTATATTTGACAATAACACATATTTTTCTTTCCAGGTCAAAAAAAATGGCAGAATTTCTAGAATATGATTGGAAAACCCAAATGATCAGCAGAGACATAATGAAAGACTGGAGAAGAAATGAGCCGACCGATCGAGAAGCCTCTATTCACTCTCTACGGAACCTCATACAAAGCAGTGATGACAGAGAATTAAAGGACAACATGCAACAAGATGATAAGACATTGACGAAATTTCTGTACGCCAGAAAATTCGATGTGAACGAATCTTACGAGTTAATTAGAAATTACTATTGGTACAGAAGAAAGAATCCAGAAATCTTTAGAAACTTCACCATACAAGCTGAGGACATCAGAAAATCGTTGGAAAATGGATTACCGGGTGTTTTGGAAAGCCGCGATAGGAAAGGTCGTTGTCTATTAATCGTAAACGGAATAAATTGGGATTGCTCTTACAGTTTATTGTCAATATACAGAGCCCTATTGTATACATTAGAATTTTTAATCCAAAATATACACAATCAAGCTAACGGATTCGTAATTTTGGTTGATTGGACTGAATTTTCGTTTAGGCAAAGCACCAATTTGAAGCCGAGCGTTTTAAAAACGATGATAGAGGGTTTACAGGATTGCTTTCCAGCTAGATTTAAAGGAATACATTTTATAGGACAACCTTGGTATGTGGAAGCAGCTCTGACGGTCATAAAACCCTTTTTGAAAGATAAAACTAAAGAAAGGATATACGTCCACGGTAATAATTTGAGCACTTTACACGATTACGTTCATATTGACGTACTTCCGGCGGAGATGGGCGGTGAACAAGCTAGTTACAACCCCGAAATTTGGCTTAAACAAATCATGCAGAGCGATAGAGTTTAAGTATTATATTTTTAGGTTATGTCATTATATGTACGTAATCTATAAACTAGTACAATGGAATGAATAAATGATAAGTTTTCTCATTGCGTAAAATAATCGATTCTTTATATTTATAAATTTATCAAGAAAGCTTGTTATCTACTCCATTCCATTGCTTTTTATATGTATAGCTTAGCGAATCTCATATTTTTTAAGTATATATTAATTACAAAGCAAGTAACAATTCGAGACAATACTAGGACATTCTTGAGAACTTTGAAGGAAGTATTTAATAATAACTGTGATATTTATATACAAAATTTTTGAACGAATAGAAATCTGTCTTCCTTAAAAAAAATTAAAAACAAATCTATTTGAATTACACTACCGGTCATATTTATTTGCCCACCCTTAGTTTTAGCCAAAATTATTATACTATCAAATGTGTACTGAAAATTTATTTATCGTACCAATACAATAGTGTAAAATAAACATAAAATAGTTACATTTTTCTTATATAAAAACTTTATCATTAATTATTATTCAATTTTGCTCTCATCAATGTGCACACCTTTATTTTTGATAATTGCGGCACATAACCGGGGCATCCTTTCAATTAATTTTTGCAGTGTATCTTCTGTAATTTGTGCCCAGGCTTCTTGAAGTTGTTCCCACAGTACAATGGTGGATGATAGAGCACGTTCTCGAACCTTCCGGTCCAATTCTTCCCAAAGAAGCTCTATTGGGTTCAGATCAGCACTTTGATCTGGCCATACCATTATAGAGATTTGCCCTTGCTCTTCTAGTTGACGCAAGTAATCGCCACACAATCTAGAAGTGGGTTTCGGATCGTTGTCCTTTTGAAATACAAAGTTTTCGCCAAGAATCCTTAGTCCTGAAGGAACAGCGTTATTTTCTAAAATTTCCTTGTAGCCTTCTTTTCTTAGGATTCCCTCAACTTTGACGAGATCGCCTACAGATCTTCCACCAAAACACCCCCAAATCATTACTGAACCTCCTCCATGTTTTACGGTAGGCGCAATACATTCTGGCAGTACTCTTTCTCCTGCGGATCTTCTTACGAATATTCGCCTTTTACTACCGAAAAGTTCAAACTTCGATTCGTCTGTCCACAACACATTATTCCACTGATCAATGTCAAATTCTTATGTTCTTTAGCCCAATTTAGTCGTCTTATCTTGTTTTGCTTTCGTAGTAGTGGTTTTCGCAGTGCAATTCTTCCGTATAAACCCGCTCGCCTTAACCTTCTCTGTACCGTGGACACACTAATTGGTTTAGCACGCGCTCTATTCATTTCATCAGCAATTTCTGGTGCTGTTTTTCGTCTATCGCGTCTACTTATCCGTATTAGATGTGCCGGTCATCTGCAGATGTCGTCGCTTTGCGTCGTCCAGATCTTCTTTTTTTGGAAAATGTACCACTTTCTTCAAATTTTTTAACGTTATAATCAACGGTTCTGCGATTTAATCGTAATTCTTTTGCAATTTCGCGATTACTTTTACCCGTACGATTATAAGCAATTATCATAGCACGCACTTCAACAGATAATTCCTTCGTCTTCGGCATTGTATTAAAATATTCACAATAACTCTCTATTTCACTGTTTTCGCAACAAAAGATGAACGATGACTGACATAAAATTTATTTTCCTTTTTGAATAACACATCCTAATATTGTAATTAGTTAGTACAATAACACAATATTGGTAATACCTTTCGGAAATGCAGGTAAAACTGTTAATACTGTAGGGATTAGCCTATATAATATTTATGGTATTTTTCCAATTTATGACACCTTTACGATATATCATAAACGATTTAAGATTTTCGTAGAAATTCGTATGGAATTACTTCCACTAATAATATTGTTGAATAATTATAATACACATTAAATTGGGTTGGGCAAATATATATGACCGGTAGTGTACGTAGTCTCATTCCATTATTTATATTCCATTGTTTCTTTTTGTGTAAGTATCATCTTTTCTTGTTATTTTATTTACAGATACTAGCTAACTATAAAATCGCGTGCATTGTATGTCGTATATCGTTACACTTCTGTAAGGAGTTTTGTCACTTATTTTCAGCATTCCAATTACATTTTGTGGTAGCTTGTATTTACAGTTTGAAGACACCGACGTGCACATTTTTATAATAAAAAAAGAAATATTTTTGTAAAATATCAAAAATTATATATTTTGTGAGAAGAGTGCGTGCTATAAATTATTTAATAAATTTTGTGAAGTAAAAAAGGGTTATTTTCATTTACTAAGCAGATTTTCTGATAGAAAATATTCTTAGAATTTTTAATTATGAAAAGAACATTCTATACGATTACCATAGATGAAACATGGTGGAACTAAAAAAATAAAGGCGTGAGTAAAGAACTTGTAACCATAACTGAAAGTCTACATATCAACTTAATCCACCAGGACTGACGCGAGGCAAAGTCATAAGGTCGCTATTGTTTGTTGGACAAAGTAATAAAAGAGAGTTGGGGAAAAGATCAAAAAATATATCGAAAATGTCTTCTGGTTGTATTATAACATTGTTTGGCAAAATACTACCGTGGGCAAAAAATAGTAAGACTTTGTTCATAATTTTTAAATTCTTAATTTATTCTTCCAAATCTATTTCGTCCCCCTCAAAGTAATTCCCCCCTGGCCCTAATACACTTGTGCCAACATTTCTTCCAATTCTCGAAACAGTTGTTAAAGTCAGTTTCAGGAATGGCCTTCAATGCGCGTAGCGATTCACGTTTAATGTCTTCAATTGTCTCAAAACGGTTTCCTCGGAGCGGTCCTTTGAGTTTGCTGAATAGCCAGAAGTCACACGGAGCTAAGTCAGGCGAATACGGTGGTTGCGGCACGATATTGGTTGAAAATTTGGCGAAAAACTCACGAAGAATTAATGCAGTATGCGACGGTGCATTATCGTGGTGCAAAAACCAATAGTTGTCGGCCCATACTTCTGGCCTCTTTTTACGAATAGCATTGCGCAAACGACGCATAACTTCTTTGTTAAATAATTTCACTCATTGTAAAAATCGCCGAATGCACTTTTTGTACTTCAGAAAGACAAGCGTATACTAAACACTAATGATTATTTTGATGTGACATTTGGCACAGATGTCACTGACAGTCATACCAACCTAGAAAAAAATATTTCGACGAATGGGTTTTCGCGCGAAATTTAAATTAAAAAGTCTTACTATTTTTTGCCCACAGTAGTATATTCTTTGAATTTTTAGAGATGAAAAAGTGTTCACTATATACACTTTATGCACTATATGACGGATTTTGAAAGATAAAGGCATGGTTGAAGACCTTATAACTATATTTTAATGCCTATATTTAAACACATCCCAGCAAGTAAGAATATGCAACTATTTTTCTTAGAAACTTGAAGCACTTAGGCCAGGAGGAGCCTTAAGGCCGCTATTGTTTGTTGGATCAAGTAATGTAAGAGAGTTGAGGAAAAGACCAAAAATATCTCTGGTTATGACATTAAATGGCAAAACGCACTTTTAGAATTTTCAGAGATGAAAAAAGTGTTCACTATGAACAGTTGAGATCAAATATGGCAAAATTTGAAAGATAACGACAAGATTGAAGAACTTATATACTATATTTTAAAGCCTATATATTAACGCATCCCAGCAAGTAAGAACATGTAACTATTTTTCTTAGAAGCTTGAAGGAGTTATGCCAGGAGGAGTCTTAAGGTCGCTATTGTTTGTTGAATAAAGAAATGAAAGAGAGTTGGGAAAAAAATCAAAAAATATATCGAAAATGTCTTCTGGTTATGACATTATATGGTAAAATATACTTTTAGAATTTTTAGAGATATAAAAAGTATTCATTATATACAGCTGAGATAAAATATGATGAATTTTGAAAGATAAAGGCACGGTTGAAGACCTTATAACTATATTTTAATGCCTATATTTAAACACACCCCAGCAAGTAAGAACATGCAACTATTTTTCTTAGAAACTTGAAGCACTTCAAAAAATATATCGAAAATATCTTCTGGTTGTAACATTGTTTGGCAAAATATATTCTTTGAATTTTTAGGGGTGAAATAAGTGTTCACTATATACAGCTGGATAAAATATGACGGATTTTGAAAGATAGAGGCATGGTTGAAGAACTTGTAACTATATTTTAAAGCCTATATATTAACACATTCCAGCAAGTAAGAACAGGTAACTATTTTTCTTAGAAATTTGAAGGAATTAGACCAGAAGGCCACTATTGTTTGTCGAGGAAAAGATAAAGATCCAAAAATATACCATGAAAATATTTTTTCGTTGATATTTAGCAAAGCTTTCAGGGAAATTTCCTAATGTTATCTTCGACCCTGATACATTATAAAGCAGTAGATGTTATGAGATGTGACTGCTTTTAACAATAGAAAGTATGACGCTCTGAAACTGTAATTTTATGGGTAATTTATTAGAAACGTGTTTTCCAATATAGAAATAATCTTACGCATTTATTCATCTCTCATGACTACCAACTGCAGCGGAGTACGTTCTTTTTCTATTTAAAAGCGCGTAAAAGTTAAGGAACACGATGCGATGAGATCGTTTAAATGACCTCACCGTAACGAACATTTAATGTGATTATTTAGAGGCAATGGTTTGATTGGAGTTATGTCTTAATTTGTCCATATCAAATTGAGAAAAGTTTCATTTTAAAAGCGCTTTTTTATATCCTAACCAAGAACCTCTTGTTTATATTTGCTACAGGCTCCGCGCGGGCTTAGTCCTGCACTGCTTCAAAAACGTATAAATACTAGAGAAATTTTTTTCGTATGAAAATATGATTTCTTATTAAGTTTTTTCGTACATCTACTAGTTCGTCTGGCACAATCTAATCTACATTTGTCAATAATCTGTCTCAAACTTATGTAAACATGTAGATCTTTTCCAAGGGTTAAACGTTGCACTTACATATTTAAATAGTGATTCTAAGAATATTACAATGTAACTATATGATATATTGAATATTTCAAAAGCTACTTACCTCAAAATATAAATTCCATTCATGATTCATCTGTTACCTGTCTATTAATCTATGTATTTATCTATCTATTATCTATTTCCACACTATTACTTGAACACAAACACGTAAACATTAAACGAATCTTTTAATAACTGTCAACAGCGACACCGATTTTTAAATTTAATACGTTCACTTTCACAGTCTTTCTTTTGTTTAGGTTTATTGTAAATGCACGCATTCATTTTTTTCCCAATTTCCATCTATGGAATAAATATTTGTAACATAACTCATTTAATTGACAATCTACCTTCACCTCGTAAATATAAATAATAGTTCTTTATTGAGTCCACAGATAGCCTTCTACAGGACTCTAAAGTAACAAAATATACAGCTTATTGCAACCAAAAAAAAAAAAATTAAAACTAAATAAAACAAACGTTACAAAATAAAATAAAATATAACTGAAATAATTAAATAATAATAAACAGAGACATCATACAGACATCACTATAAAAATACATCGTTCAGTTTTCGCCCAGCACTTGTAAACATCGCAGTTCTAGGAGATCTTTTGATCAACTTTGTTTTAGCTCATGGTGTTACAAAAGTGTTATGTCGACTAGCTAATTCTGGCACATAGAATTTTAATTTAAGTAATAAATATTCACAATCAATTATGAAATAATCTACGTATGAACCTAGAACGCATGAAACTAGAACAGTGACCATCAAGACGAGATCCCAGCTTAATAAAACCATGGCTCCGAAGTAATTCCGCGCGATTTAACCCAGTACCGGGATATACGAGGGTGGTCCCAGAAATACTTTTTATAATAAGAACTATCTTTGGAAAATTTTTGACAACTGAGCCATTTTTTCAAGTTTGGGAACAGAAAATAATCTGAGGGGGCTAAATCTGGCGAATAGGGTGCATGAGGTAGCAATTCAAAGTTTAATTCATTAATTTTGGCCATTGCAATAACGGATTTATGAGCTGGTGCATTGTCTTGATGAAACAACACTTTCTTCTTAGCCAAATGCGGCCGTCTTTGCTTGATTACTTCGTTCAAATGTTGCAATAAGTTCGCATGATAGTTTTTCGTTTTTCAAGTTAGTCAATGAAAATTATTCCACGTGCATCCCAAAAAAACTGAGGCCATGACCTTGCCTGCAGATGAGACTTAGAAACGCTCAAATGGGAGGTCCTACCCCACCCGCCATAGTCCCCAGATATTTCGCCGTCCGATTATTATTTGTTCCGTTTGATTGCAAATGGTATGGCTAATTAGCAGTTCCGCTCATATGAAGACATCTCAAAATGGCTTGATTCGTGGATAGCCTCAAAAGACGAACGCTTCTACCGTGACGGTGTTCGAGTTCTGCTAGAAAGATGGGAAAAAGTTGTCGCTAGCGATAGGCAATTTTGCATTTTCATCAAAAAAAAACAGCGAGAACTTAGTTGCGCACCTAATATGTTACTATATTAATCTAGGAAAAAAATCATTCTTTAAAAATATCACAATATAATTCAACGAATCGATTGCAAGTTTTAAACGTTGCATTAATTAATATATTTATTTCATTCATCGTTATCGATAAAAGAGTTATATTTTGTTAAAATAAGTAAAACATATATCATATTATCATTTCCCCTTTTCTTGTAAATGTAAATCTGTTCGTTGTGATACAATCTTTCTAGTAATGTTTAAAAATTATGAAAAACTTTGGAATATAAGTGGGCAAAAATACAAATAAATTTGTAAATATTTCTTAGAATAGAAAAACCTAAGAAACCTAAGAGCTAGGGTTTTTATAAGTATTTATTAACTTAAAAGATGCTAAATTTTGAAAGGCAACACAATAACATTGCCTGTGAAATAAGTTGCATACTTCACAAGTATATAATTACAAAAAACAACGATCGAAAGTTCTTTAGAATTTTTTGTGACGAACGTCGATTTTACATTATGCTCTTGTCACATAAAATTCGTAATTTTCAAAATTATAATAATTATAATAAATATTTGCAAAATCGACGTTCGTCGCAAAAAATTCTAATGAATTATCGATCGTCTCGAATCTTTCAGTTTTAGTATAGGGGGCTTCTTGTTTGGTACGATCCTCGTTTAAATAATATAGTAATTTACAGAATACAACTATTAAATCATTAATAATATTTCTTTTTTATTCGTTTATGTGACTACATACATCTTATGGCATTATTTATCATTTATTCGAACTCGACCTAATTAAGAATACAATACATAGATTACTTGAAGTAGCCATAAGGTCTACGACACTGCAACTGTTCGAGATAGTAATCCTCATGTCTTGTCTGATGTTTCTCGATTTCTTTGCACATGCCTTTTAAACTTGGTCTCGATTATAACTCTGTTGGCTTAATCACTCCACTAGTTTGATCGAGTTTCCCTGTCTGATATCAGAGTTACTAACTCTATGATGTTGCCTTTATAGTTGCATTTGGTATTAGACCGTCAGATCAGACTGAGTAAGGCTAAATGCAAGATCACGCCTCGTTACCCCAGTAGAGCATTAAGAATTGTACATTTGTGCAGTCATGCGACTCCTTTCATGTTACCTTACACCTTAGTTGGGATTTAGCTTGAATTCCCGTACTCACATACTAGCTGCTAGTTTTTGAGAGGACGACAATCTAAAGTAGCGTCTATACAAAATTTCAGGTATATATGTACTATTATTTGAACTAAAACTTAGAATTGTTACTTCTCGAAGAATTCAGAGCCCTTCCATATTTGGAAGCATAACTTTTATTTAATATCTACGTCTGAAAAATGTTTAAGCATTTAGGTGTTAAAAGAAAAAATGTTGTACGAATAAATGGGAGTGCTTTTGTTAGCTGGTAAATGCAATTTGCCAGCTAAGAAAATTTCATAGTGATCAAAGTATTGGGTTGGCAACTAAGTACTTTCGGTTTTGTAGTATAAAGTAAAACACTTTTTTTTAAACAAAGAATAGTTTTTAATCAATTATATATTTTCCATTTTGCTCAATAACCCTTTGCCATCTTTCTTTCAGCTGCATGATTCCGCGTTCATAAAATTTCTGGTCCTTATCAGCAAAAAAGTGAACCGGGTGCGAGTGAAGGTCATCGTCATTTGTGAAAGTTTTACCATTCAAAGAATTCTGCAAACTTCGATATAAATGGTAATCAGATGGTGCTAGATCAGGGCTGTATGGGGGATATGGCATCACTTCCTAGCCAAGCTCCAATAGTTTCCCACGAGTTGCCAAAGATGTGTGAGGCCTTGCATTATCTTGGTGGAAAACTACACCTTTCCGATTTGACAATTCTGGCCGTTTTTCTTTGATTGCTTCATCCAGTTTTATTAACTGTTGACAGTAAACATCAGAATTGATCGTTTGGTTCCTTGGAAGCAGCTTAAAAACACAACACCTTTGTAATCCCACCAAACTGACACCATGATCTTTTTTGGATGCAATTCAGCTTTCGATGTGGTTTGAGCTGGTTTATCGTGTTTGCTCCATGATCGTTTTCGAACTATGTTACTGTACAGGACCCATTTTTCATCACCAGTGATGATTCTTTTTAAGAAAAGGTCGGTTTCATTTCGTCTAAGGTGCATATCGCAAAAGTTGATTCTTTGTGTTAAATGAATTTCTTTCAATTCGTGACGTACCCAAATATCAAGCTTCTTATCTAGCCCAAGACATTTTAAATGTTTTACAATTGTTGTGTGCGATACATGTAGCCTCTCCGCAACCTCTCGAACAGTTATATGACAATCCTCTTCAATTATGACTTTGATTTGGTCATCATCAACTTCAGTAGGCCGACCAGAACGTTGCTCATCTTTGAGGGAAAAATCTCCAGAACGGAATTTTTTATACCAATTCTGACACGTGCGCTCTGTTAAGCAATTAGCACCATAAACTTCACATATCTTTTTGTGAGCCGCAGCAGCTTTCTTTCCTTTACGGAAATAAAATAGTAAAATATGTCGAAAATGTTCGTTTCTGCACTCCATTTAAAATTACCCCACAACTAATAGCTTTAATAAAAATCACGCAGTACTTGCTTCTGAAGTTACGTCAATGTGACTAGTATCACGCGACAAACGGTAAAGTACAGCACTAACATACGTTATACAAAAAATAAAGCAACGCTCTCTATCAGTAAAAACCGAAAGTACTTAGTTGCCAACCCAATATTAATAATATAATTTATTGCCACACAAGTCAAGGCCAGTGTCAGCACGGAATGAAAGATCATACAAAATGCATAAAAGAAAATAGGTAACTAGATTTTATAAGTAATAAATATAACCGAAAAATATACACTTATTAACTAAAAATAATAACCAAGTAGACAATAAAAGCTAAAATAAAAATACTTTTAGTCTCATATATGTAATTTTTGTATTATAAATAAATAAATTGTTGCCACTATTGAAGTTCCGACGTTCGCATGTAGAGTATTAAAAACCATACGTAAAAAATCTGAAAAATGTGAAACAAAACTATATAACCGACCATTTCCCTTATTACAGAATTCTATTTTATCTATTTTTGCAGGATTTGCCTCTACCCATAATGCGAAAGAGATCTGTTCTGGTTCATATTCTAAATTTAAATTTATTTGAATACTTAATTATTTGATGATGTATTTTAACACAAAATATCAATAAAATGAAAGGTAAATTTATGTTACGTTTAAAAATAAACAACATCGATTCATTTTATGAGTAAACATATACCAAGTTGTTCTATAAGTTTTGTCGTTCGTTAAGAGATGGCAATATTAGGCTCGTCGTTTTATTTTTTTAAAAATTTTTCTACTTTTTTATGAACACGTGAGAAGTTTTCTCAGTCGTATATTTACGGGTGTTCAAATTTGACTTGTCACAGTATTACAATAAAAATTGAATATCGTGGAGTGATAAAATTCTTATTTTTGGAAGGGGTATTTCCAAAACAAATTCATGAACGATTGTTGAAGTGTATAAGGACTCTTCATCTTCGACTAGAAGAGTAGAAAGACGGGTTGCTGAATTTAAACGTGGTCGCACAAGTCTTAAAGACGATCCACGTGAAGGACTTCGAAAAAAGGTAATCGACGCTAGAAATCGTAGCAAAAATGCAGGATATGGTTTTGAAAGATCGTTGATTAACCGAGAGAGATTTAGTAAAAGCCCTAGGCTTCTCATTAGGTGGTGTGAACAATATTTTGGCAGAGATTTTGGGTTTCAGAAAGCTGTGTGCAAAATGAGTGCCGCGTTCGTTAACAATAGAACAAAAACACGTTCGAACACGACTTTCTCAGTAACATTTGAAGCGTTTTAAAAAGAATGAAAACGATTTTGTGCATTGTTTCATCACTATGGCTGAGACTTGAGTCTACCACCATGATCCTCAATTAAAGCAAGAGGCTAAGGAGTGGTGTGAATCTGATACTTCGACTCCGAAGTAAGTTAAGGTTCAGAAATCAGTCAGGAAGGTGTTAGCATTCGTTTTTTTGGATGCAAAAGGAATTTCGTTTGTTGATTATCTTCAAACTGGTAAAACAATAAACTCAGCTTATTACTGTAACATTTTGGACAATCCGGATGTAAAAATTCGTGAGAAAACAACTGGTTTACAAAAGAAAAAAATAATTTTTCATCAAGACAACGCATCCTCTCACACAGCTCAAAAAGCTATCGCAAAAATTTCAATTAAAGTAGAAATTGTTGCAACATCTACTCTATTCGCCAGATTTAGCTCCCTCTGACTTCCGGCTGTTCTCACATCTCAAGAAATTCATGCGTGGAAAATGATTTTCATCGAACGAAGAAGTAATAAGTAGCCATGGAAGTGTATTTCGACAGTCTTCCGGATTCTCACTTCAGGAATGAAATTCATAAGTTAGAAGTTCACTGGAACAATCGTACTGAAGTTCGGGGAGGTTATATTGAGTAGAAAATGTGTTTCAAATCATAAAATCGCGTTTTTCTGTTAGAATGACCAAACTTATTGAACAACTTTATATTTCGAATTTATTGTGTGTACTTATTATTAAAGTTAATGACTAAATTTTAGAAATAGAGCGTGTTTCAAAAAGAATATACGTATTACAAAGTATTATTTTGTCCAAACTATCGATGGCTACGACTCGGCTCGGCTATTGGAGAAATGAATACATAGTCTAGTTTACTTAATAGCCGCTAGATGTCAGTTGTCTTCTGTTTTTCTTGGTAACCATCATATGTTTAAAATGGCTACTCCGCAGCAATAATCATTGGGTGTTCTCGAGTTTGCGAAGTGCAATTCCATGATTGCAGTGCAAAGATGTTTCGACAGTTTGTAGATACAGGATGTGTATGTAAAGGAGAGAGTCCTGGCCGCCCTCGTGTTTCTGAAGAAAATTCAAACTGTTTTCCAACGTAATCCTTCAAAATCAACTCATCGTGCCAGTCGGAAGTTACAACTGCCTGCAACAACTTGGCGTGTTTTAAGACGTCGGTTGGTTATGAAACCGTACAAGTTACAGTTGTTACAAGCTCTGCGTCCTGATGACGAACGGAAACGTGTGGCATTTTGTAACGAAATTCATGATGCTATTGACAATGATAACACTTTCGCACAACGCATCCTGTTCAGTGATGAAGCGACTTTCCATGTTAGTAGTCTGGTAAACAAACACAATGTTTGAATTTGGGGTCTACAGAACCCACATGCAGCCATTGAACATGTACGGAATTCGCCTAAAATCAATGTGTTTTGTGCGATATCCCGATCGTTTGTTCATTCTTTAATGCAAACACAGTTAACGGTCAGTAGCATCTCGATATGTTACAAAACTGGTTGTTTCAGAGGCTGCACGAAGACAACTTTATTTTATCAACAAGACGGGGCACCCCCTCATGTACGAGGGAGCGTTTTTATATTCGCGAAATGAGCGGGTTGTAGAGGGGTGAGTAGGCGCATTGGGGGCGTGGCCTGTGCAGCGACTCATGATTAGTATAAATACGAAGTTTCATTGTTATTAGACAGTTAGTCTTTGAGCTATCGTCAACCAAGTAACATAATCAGGAGTGAAAAGTGAAATATGGAAAAAATCGAATATCGTGCCGTTATAAAGTTCCTTACCAGGCAAGGAAAATCAGTCGCGACCATAATGAATGAGATGTCATTGGTTTACGGCGACTCTTGTCCAGGAAAAACCATGGTGTACAAGTGGCATAGTTTATTTAAACAAGGAAGGGAATCCCTTGAAGACGACCCGAGGCCGGGCAGGAGCATTGAGGTGACCACGCCAGCATTTATCCAAAAAATTGAACAAATTGTACTCGAAGATGCTCGACTAAAGAAGAAACAACTCGCAGAAATGGTTGGAGTATCCGATACAACAATTTTTAAAATCCTACACGATCATCTCGGCATGTCTAAGGTCAGCGCCAGATGGGTGTCGAGAATGCTCACGCCGCCGCAAAAACAACAGCGCGTAGAGTGTTCGCGTGCATTTTTGGACCTCTGTAATGAAGACAAGGATGGTGTATTGAGTGGAATTGTTACTGGAGACGAAACTTGGGTACATCATTATGAACCTGAGTCCAAACAAGACTCCATGCAGTGGCATAAAAAGGGCACAGCACCTCCCAAGAAATTTAAAGTGTCACAATCAGCTGGGAAACTCATGGCAACGGTATTTTGGGACTCGGAAGGAATATTGTTGATTGATTATAAAGATAAAGGTGTTTCTATAACCGGAGAATATTACGCTTCAATATTAGAGCGACTAAAAGAAGCCATTAACGAGAAAAGACGGGGAAAATTGACAAAAGGTGTTCTGCTTTTGCACGACAACGCGCCCGTCCACAAGAGCCGCGTTGCGTTAGCTGCCCTGCATAAGGTGGGCTTCGAAATTGTGAATCACCCACCCTACAGCCCAGACCTGGCCCCGAGTGATTATTACCTGTTTCCGAAAATGAAAAAAGTGCTGCGGGGTAAAAAATTTACTGCCGATGATGAAGTCAAGGAGGCAGTTTCGGCGTATTTTGCAGATAAAGAGAAATCATTTTCTTATGAGGGTATAAATAAATTAATTGAAAGATGTGAAAAATGTATCCGTCTTGCAGGTGAATATATTGAAAAAGAAAAATAATTTGGTTTTTTTATTTCCACCCCTTGTCCCCCATTCCGCGAATATAAAAACGCTCCCTCGTATATTAAGCAATACCAACAGTTGTTTCGAATTAATTTTTTCGAAAATTAATACTCGACATTTCTATTTAATTTTGTGATAAAATACATTGATAAACAATGAAAATTAATATAGAATAGGACTTTATTCTAATGGTTTTTTGCAAAAAAAGATTTTTGAATTTACAATTTATATATTGTACTACTTACTAGTATTTTTATGAATAAAATTTCAAAGTATTGTATTTAAAAACCAAATCTCCATTGAAGATTTCTGTTGCATTGAAAATAATAAGTTCATAAACGCGAATCATTATGTTTTAATACAATTTAAGATGGGTTTTTCATCTCTAAATTTGGAATCTTTTCTATTTAAATAAAATGTTTACTCACCATGATATTTCAAAATTTAAGAACGAAATAAATACATTAAAATATGATAAATTCTATTTATAATGAAACTGTTACATTTGTTGTCTATTCAAAGCAAATAGTCTATTGTACAAATTTTCACAAAGATTTTCGACATATTTTTTTGTAATAGGTTATCTCAGGTGGCTTATGCAACCCAACCAACAACTCGCAAAATCCAAAAGCGTTGGAAAACATTCTCATAGAATACTTAACGTACTGGACGGACACAGACACAACTTATCACATGTACTTAAAAAGTCGTAGTGTAACGTAGACCGTTCAAGTGAGCAAATAGAGCGCGCCGCGACGTTTTCTTGCCACGGGAAAGGCGAAAAAATTATTGAAATGCCATTGGAACGGTGCGAGTGCACTCGAAACACGTCATTATATTATTGAAAAACGGCCCAAAACGCTGTAACTGTTCAAATTTGAAACGGCGAACGTCGGCATCTAAAAAACACTTTAAGAAAGATACTAATTTATTTAGCCCAACATAAATAAACGGCAAAAATATTGAAGTTAGTGATTTCACGTGTTGTTTTAGCAGAAAAACAATTAGTTATTTTAATTTTATTCGTTGACAGACCAATTAGATAACAGGTAAGTGAAAGTCGCGTTTTAAAAGAATACATTTTTGCTTGTTTGTGTTTTTATATTCTTTGAAAATTTAAATGCAATTTAGATGCTCCAAATATTTACTTTATTTTAGTTCTGTTATCTTATCAGTTATTGTATCACCATTGTGCAAAGATTAAATAAAAATCATTACACCTAGAAATATTGAACAAACAGTTTGGGGTCCCCATTAATGTTTTGTTTTCGAGTTTGCTTAAAATCATTTTGAAGAAGGCATTGATAAATGTTTTGCGTTTCTTAACCCTCCGCACGGATTTTTAAATTGGTGCCCCATGGGGTCTGGCCAGGCCCCTTCATATTTTTAGTATTTGTACAAAAATATTGCGTTTCTGGTGATGCATTCTATTTATATACCATGCAGGTATATATTTTCGTTTTTTCTGGTTTTCCGTGGCTTTCGCATTTGTTGAACCGCTGTTAATGTATTTTTTTTTAAAAAATTTGAATGTAATCGGGATTTTATGATGAAATACCATACGAATTCTATTATTGTTAATCATTTATGCAATTAAAACAAATATAATCTACTTTGGGGGTGTTGTTGGTATACTGGGTCTGAATATTTTGCACAAAAGAAATGAGTTTTACGCCGTGTCTTATCATTTCCCTCTAAAGAAAGTTTACAACCTTTTACTCGAGTGTATTAGGATCGCTTTCCTTTTCAAATGCTTGTTCTGGAGTCTGAAATGGAACAACGAAACGAAAACTAATGAAATTAGATAAAGTGCATTATGTTTTCATTAAAAAACGCGTGAAATGAAACGATTCAAACGCTGAACGAGTAGTAAATTGCTTGACAATGTAAAACTTGTTCACTCGATTGTGAATGTTTGTGAGAACTAATGATTTACATAACGTGTAGAGGCAATTCCGTCTTGCATGAGATTTGTTGAACCCACCGACTTCTTTGCAAAAGCAGAATGCCGCTAATGCCATCACATCCAATATGTTACAAAAGAAGGCAAGTGCATTGCTTTGTTGAGCGTTTTGAAGTGAAACGAGTAACCATTTGATCCATGAAATCAACGCCGCCTTTATTCGTATTGTAAAACAAAATTACTTCTTGTTTCATTGCTTCACCTTCACAATGTAAATAGTATACCGTGGAAAGTAACTTTACTTTCTTATTCTTTTTCGAAATCCAAAATGAGACGAAAGAACAGGACGAGAGGGACTCCTTTTTCCTTTTCTTTGTCTTCGTTGTTGATTTTTAGCTTGCATTCCTTCCTCTTCTTCTTTATCACTATCAATAAATATCGTTTGCTTCAATTATCATTTCCACCTCAATATCAGACGCTTCGTTTTCAGGCACATAATCCATATCACGATTGTCATCAGCGTCTATGAATGATTATGACTTCATCTTCAGATTCTTTACGTTCTATTTCATTGGCTAAAAGTTGCTGCCAATTGTGTATAAGAATCAACATCTATACTTACACTACAGGCCAAAAGTGAGGGATCAGTAGATGAAATTTAGAAAAAACATGCACGCTTAGTGAAGCAAAACGTATATTTCTACAAAACTATATCTACGAGACAAATGAACAGTTTTCCTTATAAAATAAAATAATTTCAATATATTCTGTAGAATTTCTTATCATATTCGACTTTCGTCGAAGTATCCACCTCTGCGCTTAATGATTTCTTTACAAATATTAGGCAACCGCGATACAAGTTTCTGGAGCGTATCTATTGGTAAATTATTCCACACCCTTGTAAGTTGCTCCCAAAGCTGTTTCTGCGATTGTGGACAGCTTTCTCTCACGTTTCTATCTAATTCATCCCACAGTAATTCGATAGGGTTGAGATCGGGTGATTGTGGTGGCCAAATCATATTTATCAGCACCCCTTCCTCCTATTTTTGATTCACATAGTTTTTACAAAGTTGGGAAGTGTGTTTGGGATCATATCTTCTTGTAGGTAAAAACCTTCACCAATTAACCTTAATCTAGACGGAATTGCATGTTCCTCCAAAATCTTCAGGTACCCTTCTTTTTTGCCTGCCTTCAATGCGGTACAAATCTCCGACACCATCAAAGGAAAAGGATCCCCAAACAAGCACAGAACCTCCCCCGTGTTTAACAGTTGGCACTACACATTCGGGTAACATCCTTTCACTCACTTGTCTTCGCACGAAAACTCGTCGATTACTACCAAACACTTGGAACTTTGACTCATCTGTCCATAACACCTGCTTCCACATTTCCATGTCCCAGTGTTGATGGTCCTGGGCCTATTGTAACCGTTTTTTACGATTTCGTGGATTCAAAAATGGTTTTCGAGCAGCAATACACCTATGTAGTCACGCCTTTGTAAAACGTCGTTTTACAGTAGTCAGTGACACCGGCTTTCGACGGCCTTCATTCAGCTCTGCTCCAAGCTGAGGAGCTGTGAGGCGCCTATTTCGTTTTGATAGTATTTTTAGGCGCAAATTCTCTTGTCTGGTAGTTACCCTTGGCCTTCCGCAACGTTTTATTGGTTGTAATGATCCACTTTGTGAATATCGTTTCACTGTTCCTTGCACCGCGTGATAAATTTAAGATAAATTTAACTTTTGGGCTATTTGCCGCAGTAAAAATTTTTCACCATGTAGCGTTATTATAGAACTACGAGTTTCTGCGCTGTTCTGAAATACTCGTATTGCAACTTACTCGGACAAATGCTGCACGAAAACTAATTTTTAAATTGCTAAATAGTTTACTATGAATTCCTAATACCATTATAATAATATTGCGTTGTAAACACTATTAAATTTATTGGGGTATATAAAATATTTCTATTAAATTGACGCCATAAAACTATTAAAAGGATTTACAATATTTTTCAGAAACAAATATATTTATCTAATTTATAATAATAATCCGAATAATCCTTCTCGAATTACATTTACAACTGTTATTTCAATTATTCTCACCAAAACAGGTAAAAGTCTAAGGGATGTCTCTAAAATACAAATGTTTTGTTGTTTATGATAAGTGATCCCTCACTTACGGCCTGTAGTGTATACTTACTCATCTTGAATGAAACACAATCAATCACAGAATTTCGCATGAAATGCATTCAACGTTACATATTAGTTTGTGCCTGTAGCTACTTAACATATTGTAGGTGTACCTTATCGTTTATAAAATACAATTTATCAGAAGTACAAGCATTTAACCTACTATTTAATGTCAATAATACCTAAATATTAAATATGTGATGTTGATGAGTAACAGAAAAAATGTCATTAATAATAATATTACACATCATTTAAGTACATTGATTATCTAATCTACCCTTTATCCGCATATTATTTGAAAAGTTATCTTAATTAACATTACATGTCAATAGAGATCGAATCATTTCCTAATACTTTATACATGTAATTTGCTGTATTTGTAGTAGAGGCCCATACACTGCGCAAGATTGATAATAAATTAAAAAAGAATTGATTTAACATCACTTTTTAGTTGCAGTATTTTGATAAACAATCCATCAAACTGGTTGAAATATTAAGATGTACGAGGATAGTTTGACAAGTAGTGAGAATGACACACAGGTGGCGCTCTAATTGGTAAAACAAATGCACTGTAAT
This sequence comes from Dermolepida albohirtum, assembly GCA_031893035.1. Lineage (NCBI taxonomy): Eukaryota > Metazoa > Arthropoda > Insecta > Coleoptera > Scarabaeidae > Dermolepida > Dermolepida albohirtum. The sequence continues at coordinate 65,985 of JAVIWB010006493.1, forward strand.
TTAGGTTGCCTATTTATATGTTTATATTCCGATACTTAGATAAATCGGTTGATTAGTTTATTTTTGACAGTTTATTGAAAAAGAAGCGACACGTCGTTTTGTTAAAATGGAAAAAGCAGAGTGTCGTGCGGTGATTAGATACTTCGTAATTAAGGGTATGAAAGCTACCGAAATAAAAGATGAGTTACGGGAAACGTTAAGTGAATCTGCTCCATCATCCGCCACAATAAGTAGGTGGGTAAATGAATTTAAACGTGGTAGAACAAGCTGTGTTAATGAAGCGCGCTCTGGAGCACCCAAAATCGTGACTTCTAAGGAAATGATTATAAAAATCTATAATATTATTACGCAAGATCGACGACTCAAAGTGAGAGAGGTAGCAGACATGGTAGACATTTCAACTGAACGCGTACACCACATTATAACGAATGAATTGGGCTTTTCCAAGCTTTCGGCAAAATGGGTGTCGCGATTGCTTACGACTGATCAAAAGTTCACTCGTTTGCGCATTTCTTATAAGTGTTTGGACCTTTATAAGCGGAATCCGGTTGATTTTTGTAGGCGATTTATTAGTTGCGATGAAATTTGTATGCACTACAGAACACCCGAAACTAAACAACAGTCGAAACAATGGTTAGAACGTGGTTCTGCACCTCCCAAGAGAGCGAAAACCACTTTATCGGCAAACAAGGTGATGGCATCAATTTTTTGGGATTCAAAGGGCATTTTGCTCATTGATTACCTTCAGAAAGGTGCCACAATAAACGGACAAAATTATGCAGAACTTTTACAAAAATTAAATGTTGAGATTCGTACTAAACGGCCAGGAATGGCAAATAAAAAGATTCTGTTTCACCAAGACAACGCTCCCTCGCATACCAGCACAGTTGCGATGTCCAAAATCCACAAGTTGCATTTCCCATTAGTACCGCATGCGCCTTATTCGCCGGATCTAGCCCCTGCCGACTTCCACCTTTTTCCAAAATTGAAAACGGCACTAGATGGAAAGAAATTTTCGTCTAACGACGAGCTTATCATCTTCGTAAATGACTATTTTGCAAGCCTTCCGGAGTCGCATTTTAGAGATGGCATAAGGGCATTGGAGCACCGTTGGAATAAATGTATTGCTCTTTTAGGAGAATATATTGAAAAATAAAAATTATTTTTCTAGTTAAAAAATTCGTTTTTCTTTTCCATTTTCACTACTTGTCAAACTACCCTCGTAAAAATACGGTAAAACTTAAAAAACAAAATGTACAATACGTATTGTGAAAAAAGTAAGAAAAATAGCAAGAAATTATTGCTACATTTGATTTATTGTATATAAAACGTAATACGTTTGAATACGCCAGTTGTATTGTTGGGTGTTGTTGGCTATAAATCAATTTAGTCCTTTGTACTCACAGAATATGTAGATGTATTGTACATTCAGTAGCAAAAAATGTTATCCTTTAAATTATCCTTAAAATACAATAAACATTTTGATCAACGTGAACAAAGATGCAATACATAGAACCGCACACATACAAACAGTCACCCTGCGAATATTGAAAAATTATATTTTATATTTCTTTTTAACAACGTTAAAAAACTGATAACTAGAGCGGTCTCATTTGTTAGCACACGAAATTTGTAATATGTACACACCGAATATTTACGGTCAATTGCTTTGCCCAGTTATATATTTGTTGGTACAAAAATTGATTACGTATTTATTATACAAAGGGTACTAGGAAAGTTTTGCAATACAGCTTTGTTTATTTAATTTTTTCAAAGTAATTTCATCTACACTCAATACACCTCTCCATTCTCCGAAACCAATTTTTAGACCAGTTTTGCCAAGTTTCACTAGGGAATAAAGCACACTTGTCCCAAGGTCCTCATCACTGGAAAACTGCCTCCTTTTTCGCTTCCTTTTCACATGCGGAAACAGTGCAAAGTCGCAGGGCAAGATCTGGACTGTAGGGAGGGTGCTCAAGAAGTTTCAATCTTGTCGTGGTCAAATCTTCGGTGCACGCTTTGTTACGGTGAGCTGGAGCATTATCGTGATGGAGGAACCAGGTGTCCATTCTTCACTTTGGCCGCAGATTCTTCATAGGTCCAATGGCTTTAGGCAGGCACTGTTCAGTATAGCATTTAGCTGTGACTGTCTTCTGTGTGTCCAAAACGACGCGTTCCACATTTCTACTCTATTTGAAAAATACTTCTTTACAGATCGAGATTTTCTGACAACTTTGTTTTGAGCTTTTGTCGGCACATCGTAATAGTACAGCCAAGTCTCGTCACCTGTCACGATGTGTTCAAATACCGAGATTGTCCCTTATTAACCTTTTTTTAGCATCTCCCGGCACCAAGTCACACGTCGTGTCATCTGTTCTTCAGTCAGTCGATGCGGCACACAGAGAGAACAAAGTTTTTTAACGTGCAAATGATCATACAGAATCGAACGAATTGCTGGTGCATTTAGACCTGAAGTACCCTCTATCACTCGTCTGTCTCTTTCAGTGAGAATGAACTGGATTTCACAAGATATCTTACGCAAATTAATGGAAAGAACGCCAAGAGCGAGACAAACGCCAATAGAGACTTTTTTTAACGGAAAAAAGCTTAAAATGACATATTTTTTTACATTAAGGGTTAAATATTGTTGTGTATGACGTGTAAATGAAATTCTACATTTTTAAAGCAATAAATAAGCATTTCACTGCAAAATTTGTTTTGTATTATTCATTCGTATTCAGTTTTTACTTAAATAAGCAAGTGTTTATATTTCTGTAACCGGTAGTGTATGTCTGTAATATATTACGCATTTACGCTAAGTACTCTTTCAATTGTCCATATTATTTTGGTAGATTGGAAAGTAACACTTATTCGAACAATAAAAATTCTGCTTTAGTTTTATCAGTACTATTATCTGATTACAATTTATAATTCAAAACTTTCCTAAACAATTCCGAATTTCATTTTTTAATACTAAAAATAATTGTAACGGTAATGGACATGCAACTTCGCTTTATTGATTTATTGATTTAACATACAGGAAATACAAAATCGATTGTTCAATTTAATATTCTTAGATACGAGAAACGTATCTAAGTTGTTGGATAGTTTCAGATGACGCATGCTTGTTTTTGTTGCGATTTCGGCATGTTTAATAGTAATACAAATTGTAATAACAGATTTAGTTATGTCATTTATGTATGTACATATGTATATTGGTTGGTTTTTTGTTACTTGGCGGGCAGGGAAAGTATTTAGCTTGGATCAGATTCAGATTCTTGAGATCCTTGACATATATTTATATAGTATTAATGTGCACGTAGCTTAAATATGGTAAACAAAGTTATATATAAAAAAAGTAATTTATTTATTTATAAACACGTTCAAGAAAAATGTCAATAAACTTGGAAGTTCACTTTTTAATTTTGTATCCTGTTTTTTGTTTTAAAGATCAAGTACACTCAAAGACCCAGACATGGAATTATTTTGAATTTTTATTGTTTCTTTTTTGCGAAGAATATGCGTTGAATTGATCTTTAACAGAAATAATGAATTCTTAAAACGCACTTTAAATAAGCAAAAGGTATTGATTCGCCAAAGTATTGTCATGGAAATATGTCATACATACAGTAGTGGAGAAAAGTTACGCAACGAAGTGTGAGAGATTACTTACTTACGGCATTTTGAATTGTTGCTCGCAAAATATCTGACACCAAATTGGCGATTTCTTCTTTAGTGTTAGCTTTCAAGACTTGCAGAGTTCGTGGTTTGTTGTGGTAAACGCGAAATTTTAAAAAGTCTCAAAGGAAGAAGTCTGGTGTTGTTAGATCTGCCGATCTGGACGGCCGGTTCAAATCTCTAAAACGGGAGATCACTCGACTTGGAAATTGGTGTCTCAAAATCTTCATCGTTGCCCGAGCTGCGTAAGCGGTTGCTCCGTCCTGTTGAAACCAACAATGATCGAGACCCAATGCAGCAACTTGCGGCAAAAAAAACTCGTTTAGTATCTGTCTGTAACGCTCACCATTTACGGAAACGGTGGTGCCATCTGGGTCTTCAAAGACATAAGGGCCAATCACTTTTTCACGGCAAATGCCGCACCAAATAGTCACTTTGAGGGGATGCAATGGATCATCGTGCATTTCATGTGGATTCTCTATGCCCCAGAAACGCAAATTTTGTTTGTTAACATAACTACTTAAGAGGAAATGGGCTTCGTCGCTCATTATGATTTTTGATACGAAATCATCCTCTTCTTGCACCGAGTTTAACAGATTATGGCAGTAAGTTAACCTTGTCCAACAGTCAGCAGGCAGCAATTCGTGTACAGTTTGCACTTTGTAGGGGAACATTTTCAAATCTTTCACCAAAATTCGTTGCAACAAAGGTCTGCTGAGGCTCAATTGTGTGCATCGTCGTCTCGTTGATGTTTGTGTATTTTCTCTGGCGTCGTCAGCAACAGCAGCGATGTTCTCGATCGAACGAGCAATACGAGGCCGGGCACATTTTGCGACATCTGTAATGGACCCAATTTGCACGAAACGCTCAGCCAAACGCTTAATTTTTCGAGCACCTGGAACACGACGACGAAATTGATGCTGCGCTAAAACAACAGACTGAAAATTTATCATATAAGCCGCAACAATAATTCCACGTTCTGGAGGTTTGTATCGCTCCATGGCTTGTTGACAAACTAATTCTCTATATATTTACATCGTAAATGTCAGAGCACAGTGACATTTGGTGACATCTATAAAAATGGCAGCCAATTCAAATTATGACATTACTTTTGCGCCAACTGTTATAAGTAGCAAAATATAGTGGAAACCAGCACCTTACACTTTAAGGTACTAAGTCAACGTTCACCACCTCATTTGCCATCGTAATTCGCAGGGTATTCTGCAATCGATTGGTGACAGTTAATAATAATATAACAAAGCACAGCACTAAAATAAAACTATTTAACACTTATGTACAAGTTTGTTTATGATGCAATTTTAAGTTTCACGACGTAGAAAATTGTTCTTTGTTAATGAATCTATTTAAACTGAAAAAGGCGATAGATCCTTCGATGGTTACTAAATTGTTGTGTATAATTCGACTGTTTTTTGAAGTCTCTTATTTACAGGTGTGTTAATGGAGTCGTTACGTTGGTAAATTTAATGATTTTTAGAGCAGTTTGAGCAACATTTAATTGAAGTTGCAACATGTTAGATAGCCTTGGCATTTATATGAATCTATTTGGTCTTCATTTTCTAACATTTGACAGGGTTTGTTTAAAAGTCAGTTAATTACGAAAATGATGGAATGGTTGCACATGTAGGCAAACTATTTTCCCATTGTATAATTGTTGTCAAATCTATTTTGTTAATGATAATGTAAATTAATAAACCACACCAATGATCTATTGGACGATTAAGTGATTTAAATTATCTATGTTTGAGAACCCATCTAATATTTTCTTAAGTTTCGTGTAATCTTCGTTTGATGCTAGAGACAAATTTGAATATATTTGATATGTTGTTGACGGCCAAGTATTTGCGATTCACGACCAGAAAGGAATACTTGAAGGTAAATTAGAAAATCATTCATCGTCATTAGGGGGTTGCTGTAAATACTGTTAGATGTATAGTTGCTACTACAATCGTTTACGATCTAAATCACAAGTTTTGGTCTACAATTTTAGGCCGAGCCGTAACGATATCAAACTATTAGGTTGTTACAAATGTAATGTCCGTTTTTTCCTTCAGTCTGAACTGAATCGCACCTGTGTGAAGACGTGAATGTTTTTGGTGGAAATTATTATTGTATTTGTAGAAAAGGGTATTTATTTTGAAGTGTACCTGTTCCATTTCTTGGAAAGATTAATACACCTGTCCTTGTCTCGCCTATGAAAATGCTGTCGGCAAGAGATATTCGGGCATTTTACCTCTTTCAATTTAAAAAGGGATTAAATGCAGCTGCAGCAACGCGAGAAATTAATCAGGCGTTCGGTGAAACCACGTGTAATGAACGCACATTACGGCGACGGTTTAAAAAATTCAGCGAGGGAAATTTTGATTTGGAAAATGAGCCTCGCGGATATGCGCGTAGCACCGTTAATGACGACGAGCTGCGTGTAGAAGTTGAAAGTAATCCGTCGACAACAGTGCGTAGCCTTGCAGAAACATTTCAAGTGTCCATGGCCACCATTAATCGTCACCTTTCTTCGATTGGCAAAGTGAAGAAACTCGATCGATGGGTGCCGCACCAATTAACGGAAGCCAATAAGCTCCGTCGATTAGAGGTGGCTACCTCTTTGGCTAATCGACAGAAAGTTGAACCGTTTCATCATCGAGTGGTAACGTGTGACGTAAAGTGGATACTTTATGATAATCGGAGACGGTCAGGACAATGGTTAGATCGAGGTGAAGCACCAAGACAGCATGCACGAGCATCACTTCACCCGCGAAAGATTATGGTGACTGTATGGTGGCCCAGTAAGGGTATTATTCACTATTCATTTTTGCAACTTGGTGAAACCATCACGGCAGCGTCGTATTGTGCCGAACTGGAAACTATACATGGAAAATTGAACCGCTTGCAGCCCTCACTAGTCAATAGACATGGACCCATACTTCTTCATGATAATACAAGACCTCATGTTGCACGACAGACAATCCAAAAACTTTCGGAATTTTGTTACGAAATTCTCCCTCACCCACCTTATTCACCTGACCTTTGGCCAACTGATTTTCATTTTTTCCGAAGTTTAGACAATCACTTAAAAAATAGGGACTTCCCTGACCGGGAGTCTGTAATAGCAGTGTTTGAGCAATATGTGAGCCGTCAAAACCTAGATTTCTTTCCAAAGGGAATTTTTCAGCTTCCAGGCCGTTGGCAACAAACTATTGATGTAAATGGAGACTATTTTGCAGAATAAATATTTATATTTTTTTAAATTTAGACTTTTTTTTATTCCTTACAAAATCGGACATTTCATATGTAACAACCTGATAGAAAGTGAGCTTTTGTATGTTTTATTTTTAAAAAGCGAATAACGGTCTGCATAGTGTGCAATTCAAATAGTACACGTGTTTATTTACATTTTCGACCTGATAACTAAAAACTTAATACTACATCATTCTCTTTCTGTCTCGCATTTTATTAAAAATATAAATATGTTGAAATAACAAAGTTACTCAAAACACTGTATTCAACTTAGCAGTATTTATTCTTGAAGTAAGCCACTGATCGGAAGAACTGGAAGAGATTGGTGGAAGAATGAGCAGAGGGAAAATCCGACGCTCTCATGAAGTAAATGAAATACGAGGGAGCGTTTTTATATTCGCGGAATGGGGGACAAGGGGTATAAAAAAACCAAATTATTTTTCTTTTTCAATATATTCACCTGCAAGACGGATACATTTTTCACATCTTTCAATTAATTTATTTATACCCTCATAAAAAATGATTTCTCTTTATCTGCAAAATACGCCGAAACTGCCTCCTTGACTTCATAATCGGCAGTAAATTTTTTACCCCGCAGCTCTTTTTTCATCCGGAAACAGGTAATAATCACTCGGGGCCAGGTCTGGGCTGTAGGGTGGGGTTATTCACAATTTCGAAGCCCACCTTATGCAGGGTAGCTAACGCAACGCGGCTCTTGTGGACGGGCGCTTTTGCAAAAGCAGAACACCTTTTGATTAATGGCTTCTTTTAGTCGCTCTAATATTGAAGCGTAATATTCTCCGGTTATAGAAACACCTTTATCTTTATAATCAATCAACAATATTCCTTCCGAGTCCCAAAATACCGTTGCCATGTGCTGATTGTGACACTTTAAATTTCTTGGGAGGTGCTGTGCCCTTTTTATGCCACTGCATGGAGTCTTGTTTGGACTCAGGTTCATAATGATGAACCCAAGTTTCGTCTCCAGTAACAATTCCACTCAATACACCATCCTTGTCTTCATTACAGAGGTCCAAAAATGCACGCGAACACTCTACGCGCTGTTGTTTTTGCGGCGGCGTGAGCATTCTCGGCACCCATCTTGCGCTGACCTTAGACATGCCGAGATGATAGAGTAGGATTTTAAAAATTGTTGTATCGGATACTCCAACCATTTTTGCGAGTTGTTTCTTCTTTAGTCGAGCATCTTCGAGTACAATTTGTTCAACTTTTTGGATAAGTGCTGGCGTGGTCACCTCAATGCTCCTGCCCGGCCTCGTGTCGTCTTCAAGGGATTCCCTTCCTTGTTTAAATAAACTTGCCACTTGTACACCATGGTTTTTCCTTTAAACCAATGAATCATTCATTATGGTCGCGACTGATTTTCCTTGCCCGGTAAGGAACTTTATAACGCCACGATATTCGATTTTTTCCATATTTCACTTTTCACTCCTGATTATGTTACTTGGTTAAAGTCAAAGACTAACTGTCTAATAACAAATGAAACTTCGTATTTATACTAATCATGAGTCGCTGCACAGGCCACGCCCCCAATGCGCCCACTCACCCCTCTACAACCCGCTCATTCCGCGAATATAAAAACGCTCCCTCGTACTTAATATTTACATTTTTTGGTTTGTGTTTCAAAGTTACCTTGTGTTAAACTTGTAAATACACTTTCGATTTAGTCTATTGTTAAATCTGCTTACTTGCATTTTGTTAATTTATGGTGTATAAAAATGTAATAGAAATGAATTAAAATAAAGATTCTTTAATATCTTTAATAGTTTTTTCAGTTCTATGTTTAATTTAATTGCTTGTTTCTACAGTGACTCGGTTATTTCCACTTTTCTTTTTACAATTCCCTATATTTAAAAAAAACGAATTAAAACGACTCCGCAGTAATTACATTTGTCGACTCCTTTACCGTATCAACATATATTAAACGATCTTCATTCGGTATTATGTACGTCTATATCCTCTAGTGGTCACTTCCTCAATTACCATTTGTAACGATTGAACGCAAGCAGGATATGGCGTGCCATAGTTTGCGTACCAGCAATATCGAGGAAAACGAGCAAAAAAACATCGGCAACATAATCAACTGGCGTATCGAAGCATGAATTTTGAAACTCAGATTGTAAAAATGTGTGAATCCAAGACAGCGTAAAGAAACCCACATCGATGCTACGTTTGCGATTGAATGGTTACACAGTGATTTTTTATGAATGCTTTGTGGCAATCTACGATTATTAATGATTTATTTAAATGCTTAATCTTACAGATGGAGAACTTAATAATCCAGTATTTACATCTTGATTTTCTAGAAAATAACGGTGAAGCAATTATAATTACTGATTGGAAACACTTCATTTTAGTAAGCATTTATTAATCGTGTCATTGTTACATTTTAATAATTCATAATGCAGGTCTACATGAGGTAGTCTTTGGCCCACTAGATCAGTTATTTATGCTTTGATCTTTTTAAGTCCAGTAAGTTAGGAAAGCTTTTGTACACCTCATAAATGTTGACAATCAATTGTGAATATCCGATTAAAATGACCATATTTATTTCCATTTGAAAACTCTAAATGTCATTGTTTAAAAATTACTAGAAAATTTGGTAAACACGAGAGAAACAGTAAAACAAAACAACTACGATTTTTTTGATAATTCTATTTTTCAATGTAACCTCCCTGAACTTCAGACACTTCTCATGCAAAGATTTTATTCCGACAGAAAAAATTATTTCGGTTGATCTTTCAAATAGGCATAAATTCCCTTTTTCAACTAGTTATCACCCGCAAAGTGAGCTACTCTGAGAGGTTTGTAGTTGGACCGAGACAAATTCGGACTATATGATGGTGTGGTCCAGCTCAAAGTAGTATTTTTATAAGTAGCTGCTGCTATTGTAGCCTTTTCTTGGCATGTATTTAATAAGAATAACCCTTATTTATTCTCAAAAGACAATAGATCATCTTCAATGGTGTCGACCAGTACTTCACTTCAAAATATGACGGAGCCTTGTCTCCAGACACTGCAATCATTCGTTCGTGAATAATTTTATGGGAATTGTGTTCCTTTGTCAAAAATTTGATGACACGGCAATTTCACAGAATTCATTTTACGTTGCAGCGTTTTTTCAGAATTCACTAGACATTAATCAATTCCAAAACTTTAGAACTTGGTAAAGATTCTATCAAAACACATCAAGAACTTCAAAAAACATTTGATGAGAGATACGCTTTATCCACACATAATTTTCCGACTAGTTTGAGGAAGTTGGAAGTGGTGAGAAGAAGCTTGAAGACGACGGAAATCCAGTCCGTCTAAAAATAGAATTTTCCATTCAAATAGCGTGTTATTTCATCAAAAAAGTAACCGGAATTCATGAATTTTCGGCCAAATTACCTACTGAAACTAGCAGTAGTAATCCTGCCAAAAAGTTGAAAAGAGACAAGTTCAAATATTGATATGACAACCCTAATCAATGCTCAAAGCATTTAAAATTGGTAAAAATTTTATCAAATCGTAGCAAAAGCTTCAGAAAACATTTGATAATAGATGCTCTTTTTCACACTTAATTTTACCAGTAGTTTGACGAATTTGGAAGTTGTCAAAAAAAACTTGACGAGGACGAACACCCAGGCTGCCCCAAAGTAGAATTTAATACACAAATAGTTTGTGATTTCATTAAAAATGAAACCGAGATTCAGAGTTTTCGGCCAAATTACCCTCTGAAAGTCTTAGTGGTAATCCTGGCGACAAATTGAGAAAAGACAAGTACATACATATATTGACCTGGCGACGCTGATCAATCCCCAAAACTTTTAGACCTTAGTGTTCTATCAAAACGCACTAAAAACTTTAAAAAGCATTTGGTGACAATTGCACAAACTTTAGTCTGAACACAGCAAAGTCCAGATTTAAATATTATCGAACATGTATGGGATTATTTAGATCGTGCGACGCAGAAAAAGCCGCCAGCTAATGCCGATCAACTTTTTGATATTCTTTTGGAAGAATAGAATAACATTCCATAAATACTTCTGACAAAACTGCTCGATAGTTTATTCAAACGTCTGAGAAGTGTAATATTTTCTAAAAATGGCCATACTAAATACAACTATCTTTATTATTATCTTTCAATTATGTATATGCAATTATTTTGGTTGTATTATTAATATTAAAAAATTTGCTATGTAGAAGAGAGTGATTTTGTTGAAAATGATACAGAACGATAATTTTCTATGGTGGTAACTTACTTATACGTACTACTGTATGCACCCATAATAGGATATTTCACAATTTGATTTTCAACATCCATAAGTGTACAAAAACTTATAATAATATCTGACTGTATGCTTTTCTATAAGCATGGAATATGAAATTATCATTGTAAATAATGGGTGTCCCAAAAATAACGCAAGATTTGAATTTGTCGCCATTTGTGCAGTAAAGTGTTGACTACCCTAAAAAAAACAATTCGACAGCTGACAGTTTAGGGTTAGTAAAAATGTAGCGTTACACGATAGAACAACATGTCTTCATTATTGAACAATATTTCAAAAATAATGAAAGCTTGGCGGCCGCAGTTCGAAAATTTCATACAAATAATGGTCGGAATAGTGTTTTAACTTCGTCAACTGTGAGAACTTAATTGAAAAATTCAGGGAGACTGGATCCGTTGGAGACGCCAAACACACTGGTTGTCCAAAAACAAGCCGTTCAAATGTCAATATCAAAGCAGTGCGTGAGAGTGTCGGTGACAATCCAGGACAAGAATTGCAAATTTCAAGAAGCTCTCTACAGGGTATACTCACTAAAGATCTGTGTCCCCATGCTTACAAAATTCAATTAACACAACAACTGAAGCCTAGTGACCATGCACAGCGAAGAGAGTTCGGTGAATGGATTATTGAACATCAACAAATGGATGCTGATTTTTCGAGCAAAATCATCCTAAGCGATGACGCACATTTTCACCTTGATGACTTTGTTAATCGCCAAAATTGCCGCTTTTGGGGCTCTGAGAACCCACATGTGATTGTCGAAAAACAAATGCATCCACAACGTGTCACTGTTTGGTGTGGATTTTGGGCTGGAGGCATAATTGGACCATACTTTCTTGAAAATGAGGCTGGTCGAGCAGTGACTGTTGCTGGTGCTCGATATTGCGACATGATAACACAGTTCTTTCTACCGAAATTGGATAATATTTATGTGGCCAATATGTGGTTTCAACAAGACGGTGCCACATGCCATACAGCCCGTGAAACAATTCAATTACTGCATGAGACATTTCCAGGTCGTGTACTCTCTCGTTTCGTTGATCAGAATTGGTCCCCTAGATCGTGTGATTTAACACCATTAGATTTCTTTTTATGGGGTTATTTGAAATCACAGGTCTATGTCAACAATCCTACAACCACCCGTGCATTAAAGGAGAAGATTCAACGCTGCATCAACGAAATTCAGCCACAATTATGCAAAATGGTCATGGAAAATTTCGACAAACGAGTGCGTATGTGCATGCAAGCTGTGGAGGCCATTTGCCAGATGTGTTATTCCATTAATAACCCTATCCTATGTGCTTTATGATTCAATAAAAAAATAACAATCAAAAGACTAAAAACTGTGTTTTCTATTTAATTCAAATCTTGCGTTAATTTTGGGACACCTTTATATTGTTAACATAAAAAAGTAAATTAAAATTCTGATTAAATTAACGTATATTTAATTCATGTTGATTTTGGCCAAAATACTATGAATCATTATTTATTGTAAAGTGTTAGAAAGATTTCACAAATCAGTGCCTCTGTGCTTCGCATTAATGATCACCTTTGGATCCGGATTCGTTTTCTAAAAAACATCCGGCCATTACTTATGGAAATGACTAGACTTTGAGCAACTGTTGCTTTAACACATTTCCGCGGAATATAAACTAGCAAAGCAATTTTTTGGTTTTTTAAGTTTAACAATTTGACAAATAAGGAATTTTTCATCGAATGAAAGGATCGCATCTACAGTTTGATTCCATTTGCACTTTACAGAGAATGCGAAAATAAAATCTGGCAATAAAGGTAGCTTGTACATACACTATCGCGCAATATTGAGATCTATTTAGAAAATAGAGGAAATAACACATTTTCTGTTGTTAAAATATCTTGTTTCATGGTCTTATAACAACTGTAAAATTGCCAGTAATCTAACCACCACTATATATCGTTCTCAGGGTTAAACACAATTATAGGAGGATATTTTTACCTACATTTCCTCATTTTGATTGCAGCTTTGTATGTGAAAAATGAAAGTTTGATTGCAGATATCAAATTTCTGAAATAATATCATTAATTTTGAAATTTAGTGACTTTTAAGATTTCTTTCTTTTGTGTTGTGGTGAATCGCGAACAATGGAAAAACATACAGGCATTACCAGTGCAAAAAAGTTGGCAATGCAGACTATTAAAATTTGGGAACTATACAGTGGACAGGGTGGTGACAAGACGACGGTGAAGAACGATTCATCGACCTCTCAACCTGAAGTGATGTGTATGAACGAATATTGGACATCTTAATGAATGAGGTTTATAAGGAGCGGATTGCTTCTGCAGGGTAGGAGCGGAATTGTGAATAATATTTAAGCAGGGCGCGGGCTAGGCCCCGTTTAGGGCTTTAGATAAGACTAGTTTAGATTTAGATAGTTAATTTTATAGTAAGTATAGATTAAGGTTAGGTTATATCCGGTGTAGTGCCACAAGCGGAGCACAGGAATCTAGGACAATTATTGTCAACTATTCAAGTTTTTCTAAATAAAGTGTGGACAGTGGCAGAAAACCCTCTATTCACTTCGAACGGTCGCATTTAACTGTGGAAAAAAAGAGGAAGACAGCGGATTGTGATAACAAATTCAGTATTAAAAGATCATTAGAGAACCGACAGCGACCTATTAGAGAAGTGATATGTATTTTAAAAGCAGACAATGTTCAATTTTGTAGGCTTGATTATATGCGGAGAAAATTTATAGTCGCAGGTCAGTGAAAAACCCAAGACTGACCGAGAGGATGAAGAAAATGAGCTTACGATGAACGAAATAGAATAAAAACCTTGCGAACGAGTATTGGAAAAACTTATGCATCATTACTTCATTTATGTTCATAAACTTTTACATATCCTTAGTAAATTTAAAAGTTGAGTAAATATTTCGCCTTTTCAAGAGTGTATTTAGTAATGTATCTAGCTTAGAGGCGCTTCATTAGGTGAAAACCACACGAACGTTTCTTTGAGGCAATCATTAGAACAGTTAAACTTCCGCCATCTATTGGGTTGGCAACTAAGTACTTTCGGTTTTGTAGTATAAAATAAAACACTTTTTTTTTAAACAAAGAATAGTTTTTAATCAATTATATATTTTCCATTTTGCTCAATGACCTTTTGCCATCTTTCTTTCAGCTGCATGATTCCGCGCTCATAAAATTTCTGGTCCTTATCAGCAAAAAACTGAACCAGGTGCGAGTGAAGGGCATCGTCATTTGTGAAAAGTTTTACCATTCAAAGAATTCTGCAAACTTCGAAATAAATGGTAATCAGATGGTGCTAGATCAGGGCTGTATGGGGGATGTGGCATCACTTCCCAGCCAAGCTCCAATAGTTTCCCACGAGTTGCCAAAGATGTGTGAGGCCTTGCATTATCTTGGTGGAAAACTACACCTTTCCGATTTGACAATTCTGGCCGTTTTTCTTTGATTGCTTCATCCAGTTTTATTAATTAACCAAACTGACAGCATGATCTTTTTTGGATGCAATTCAGCTTTCGCTGTGGTTTGAGCTGATTTATCGTGTTTGCTCCATGATCGTTTTCGAACTATGTTACTGTACAGGACCATTTTTCATCACCAGTGATGATTCTTTTTAAGAAAGGGTCGGTTTCATTTCGTCTAAGGTGCATATCGCAAAAGTTGATTCTTTGTATTAAATGAATTTCTTTCAATTCGTGAGGTACCCAAATATCAAGCTTCTTAACTAGCCCAAGACATTTTAAATGTTTTTCAATTGTTGTGTGCGATACATGTAGCCTCTCCGCAACCTCTCGAACAGTTATATGACGATTCTCTTCAATTATGATTTTGATTTGGTCATCATCAACTTCAGTAGGCCGACCAGAACGTTGCTCATCTTTGAGGGAAAAATCTCCAGAACGGAATTTTTTATACCAATTCTGACACGTGCGCCCTATTAAGCAATTAGCACCATAAACTTCACATATCTTTTTGTGAGCCGCAGCAGCTTTCTTTCATTTACGGAAATAAAATAGTAAAATATGTCGAAAATGTTCGTTTCTGCACTCCATTTAAAATTAACCCACAACTAATAGCTTTAATAAAAATCACGCACTACTTGCTTCTGAAGTTACGTCAATGTGACTAGTATCACGCGACAAACGCACTAACATACGTTATACAAAAAATAAAGCAACGCTCTCTATCAGTAAAAACCGAAAGTACTTAGTTGTCAACCCAATATTATGATTGGTCCTGTATATTACGACACGAGTTAAGGTCTCTGTATTATGTGATAGGTATATACAACGAACTAAATACAGTACAAAATTCATAATGGAATCAATACTAATTCTATACATTGATTTTTTTTAATTCTGGAGATGTTGTTTACAAATTTGTGCAAAAACAGTGCAAAATCAATAAAAGATTTGCTTCCTGACAGCAACTTGCCGGTCTTGCCGTGGCCAGCAACTCTCCAGAATTAAACCTAGTCTAAAATGTATGGAGTAGTTTAAAATAGATAGTTTATTCAACTCCAAATCCGAGCTTAGCTGTTTTAAAACAAAATATTGAAGATAACAGGTTTTTCAATAAGAGTGATATGATTTCTTTTAAAAAAAAACACACTTATTGTTAAGAAAATTCAAAAGTTTTTTATTTAATGTGAAGTACAATCGATACAATTAAGTTCTAAATAAAATGTCATTCAAATGACCTCCACGACTTCTTCTGCAGGAACGAATGCAATGAACCCAATTTTCGAGCACTTTTTCCACTAAATCTAGTCGTATGTCGTATGTGAAGAGAGTTTGTTTTATTTTGATAGACCAATGACTTCAAATAATCCCACAAGAAATAGTCTAATGGTGTTAAATCATAACTTCTTGGAGGCCATTCAATATCACAATTTCTTGAAATAATCGAATCTCCAAACTTTTCTCGCAATAATTCTATTGTTGCATTTGCTGTGTGGCACGTAGCCCCGTCTTGTTGGAAACAAATGTTGTCAAGATCATCTTCTTCCAATGTCGGCCATAAAAAGTTGGTTATCATCAATCTACGCCGCTCACCATTGACAGTAACAGTGTTACCAGCTTCATTTTGAAAGAAGTACGGACCGATGATTCCACCATTCCAAAAACCACACCAAATTGTCAATTTAGGTGAATGTAATGGTCTTTCATAAATAGTTTGTGGATCTTCTTCGCACCAGAATCGACAGTTTTGTTTATTTACAACACCATCCAGATGAAAGTGAGCCTCATCAGAGAAGATGATTTTCTTAAAAAAATCGTTATCGTTTTCAAGTTGTTCCAAAGCAAAATCAGCAAATTCACGACGTTTACGGTGGTCCAATGGCTTCAGTTCTTGAGTGAGAACAATTTTATAGGGATGCAAACCCAAATCCTTTCTCAAAATCCGCCAGGTTGTGGTTTGAGACAGTCGCAATTGTTGAGAACGTCTTGGAATCGACAAATTTCGGTCTTCAGTAACACTTGCCTGAACGGCAGCAATATTTGCATTACTTCGAGCGGTTCTTTGTCTTATTGGCACTTGAAAATTGTGTAAAGAAAATGTAACCTCAAACTTTTTAACGATTCGACGAATAGCGAGCACACTTGGACGATTATTACGACCATAAAATGGCAAAAGCGCACGAAAAGTTGCAATCGGAGAACGATTATTTTGATAATAAAACTGAATAATTTGTAAACGTTGTTCTTGCGTATATCTCTCCATGATGAAGTTGTAAACACTACTGAATACAATGAAAAAC
Source organism: Dermolepida albohirtum (assembly GCA_031893035.1). Lineage (NCBI taxonomy): Eukaryota > Metazoa > Arthropoda > Insecta > Coleoptera > Scarabaeidae > Dermolepida > Dermolepida albohirtum. The sequence continues at coordinate 82,974 of JAVIWB010006493.1, forward strand.
AAATGACAGATCATCACATATTACAAATGGCCGAAATGTCACTTCAAAATCATATCATCCCTATTGGAAAACCTTATACATGGCGTAATAATCAGGATTTGAAAGAATTACTTGGCGTGATCAAAGTAAAGGGTGGTTTAACAAAATATTAATTCATATTATTTAAATATATGTATTAATCTCTATATTATAATGTTAATAAATAGTCGTTTACGTCAAGTCGTTATTTTGACTCATTTCTTCTTAATAATATAGAACAAAAAAGCTGACTGTATCTGGTGGTCTTAATTTGATTGCGGGGTACTGTATATGTATACATCTAGTATGTACATACATTAAGATGTCACCGTTATGTAACAGTCTACGAAGGTAACTACATCTGTTTTTACTTAACATTTGTTGCTCTTCAAATTTCTTTAAAACAAATCACTGTACTTTAATATGCAAAAAGTCGTTACTAAAAATTATCCCATTGCTCGTAATTTCCGATAAAAAAGAATAAAGTTTGTAATATATATTTCGAATATTGTGGAGTATATTAACATTAAAATAAAGAGGAATTAATAACTTTTTAAATGTACGTGAGAACGTACAACATAAAAGTATCGCAAGCACTATTGTGTCCACATATCATTTAAACGTTAACTATCGAAACGAAGTAATAAATGTGAAAACGCACCACGTATGCAAGGATTTTCACATCGTAAAAATATTATTGCACCATGTCATTCAATTAGAACAGTTAATTAAACTAAATTCATATTCGCCTAAGTGTATAATATGCAATATGCTTCGCGCAATAAAAACATTACGAAAACATTGAGAAAGTTTAAAACAATTCTGTTTTTAAAATGCAATGTGGGATTTTCTCTTTCACTCGAAATTCATTTAATACTGAATTTTATTATGTCTGTATGCGTATGCAGCTATTTGTGTGTTATAATTTTATATATTAATATTGGTTTTTGTATGTGAACCGGTCATTATTACTCATTATCGACGTATCTCTAATTGCCAACGAACAAGGTTATAAATAACTTGTTTTGTGTATTTATTGACTCCTTGAATGATAACGTATTGCTTGTTATTATTTCTTTTTTAAGTTATTATGCTACATTTGTTCCTCTTTCACTTTGGAACAAATAGTAAAGTAGAAAATATATCAAATGTAAAGTTTATTATCATCGTAAAGTTTAATGGAGACTGTGGTTGTTTCAATTAATTAATTAAGGTTAATATAACCCCTTTCCACAGCAATGTTCGTATTCTCTGTACGCATTTTTTGCCAACATCAGCAGATAACACAGGCCAACACACATGTTGGTGCCTGCGATTTTTTAACTGTTCCTGGGTAATTTTTGGATGCAGAATGTAAAAAAGTTCTCAGAGTTGGTCTATCAGATCTAGTTTTTGAGATTTTTTTAAAAAATTGTGTATATATTTTACGTTATAACTGTTATAATATATAATATTACTATTGACAGTTAAAAAAACAAAGACACATGGATTTAAGTATTTATTGCAAAAACTTAATTTACATAATTACATTAGTCACTAATCACATAAAAATTTTCTTTTATACGACTTTCTAGAATGGAGTTTACTAGGGCAGTCTCGCTGAAGGCTCCAGCAGTAGTCCGCCATCATGTGGCTATCCCATCGTCCTTGATAACGATCTTCCATAGTTTTAATATCCTGATGGAATCTTTCCCCCTGTTCTTCACTACAATCACCTAGGTTTTCTGGAAAACGATCTAGGTGGCTGTGGAGGTAGTGAACTTTTATACTCATGTTACAGCCGAGAATATTAAAATTTGAAAGCATAGTTTCCACTAATTCTACGTAATTCTCTGCTTTATGATTGCCAAGAAAATTTTGTACTACTTGAACAAATGAACACCAAGCGTTAGATTCAGTCTCGTTCATTGATGTGGTGAATTGTGGATCTTTAACAAGTTGCCTTATTTGAGGACCATCAAATATACCAGCTTTTAGTTTTTCCGTGCTAATGCCAGGAAATTTACGTGATAAATACCCAAAACAATTTCCATCTCGATTTAAAGCCTTCACAAATTGCTTCAATAAGCCTAGCTTGATATGCAAGGGCGGAAGTAAGATTTTTTCTCTTGCAATCAAAGGTTCGTTGATCACGTTTTGTTTTCCTTGAATAATGACATCTCTTGAAGGCATTGAGTCAGGAACAATTCCAGGTCTCCATTTGGCTAATCATATTCTGGGAAATTTCTATTTTGACGATTAAGTACATATTTATCTCTTTATTTGTTGTCCTTTATGTGAAAAAAATATCAATTAACCTGTAACCTGTATCTCAAAAACTAGAGCTGATAGAAAAAATCTGGTGGCATTTTTGGAATCAGCACATTAAAAGCATCTAAAATCAGATGTTAGATTTCCGGCACCAAATTTTTTTTTTCGTTTTGTTACCCTGTGTAATCAATCACAGTGTCGCGCCTAGAACCGCGGCAAAACTCAAACAGAAACAAGTCCGTACCAGACATTAATCGTCAAAAGCCAAACAATACAAAATGTATTGTAGTCTAAATCAGCCATTTACCTTAAAGTACAATTTTTCGCTTACACTTGCGAACCTTCTTTAACGGTGGTATTTTCTTTTTCCAGGACTTTAAGGAGGCAAGAATATGTTATTGAATCCTTATCGGTGTTTAACACATGGTTTTTGTTTTTTTAAATATATATGCTTTCAAAGCTATCTAACTCACGGTAATAATTTATATTTTCGATTAAATATAGACAATCTACTGTTGTATTATGATTATTTTCTAACACGTGCTTTGCTAAACTGTATTTCTCAGGTCGATGAAACTTTTTAAAAACGCGTGTCTAGCAGATGTATTGTTTATTGCAATCTAGACATTTCTGATTTCTGATATAACTCGACTTTGTCTTCCGCATTTTCTAAAAGAGATTTAATAGAATTACTAGACTGAAATGTAACTTGATAACCGCGTCCTGTAAAACTCCTATTTAAATTTTTCGTCATTGGATTACTTTCAAAGAATGAATTGGATTACTTTCAAAGAGTAAAAAACCTTAATTTTAGAAGATCCATATGTTGAATCTAAGCATTTGCAATCACATGAACTTTCGAAAATGGATTTTACAGTAGCCATTTCTTGTCTTGAACTTTTACAGATTGCCTTAATTTTGGTTTTTCGTTAATTGATTCTGTGTCCTATCGGAAGAATGTAGACTAAATTTCAACTGGAAAATAATCACGCCCATGCACAATGTTCTATTCTTTTATCAATAATATTTGTGAAATTGCCTTTCAATAACTGCTATGACATCGTTGCTTACTTATTTATGCAAATAGAATGTTATTTGGTCATATTATGGAAACAATTTCTTATTGTTTATTTTTATAGTAGCCTTACAGTGGCAGTTGCAAACTTATTTCGAATCTGGGTTGTACTAAGAACACGATTTTCATGTGCCAATTACGACAGGTACCGATTGTTTCTTGGGGTTGTTGATGTTGACCTACCTTGCCTTCGTCTAACACATCTACTTTCCAATTGTGCGTTCGCAGGAAAGTTTACGCTAAAGACCCGGTATGCGCCCTTGTATTGCTTTTGAGCTTTGGCAATCCTATGAACCCAAGCTTGGCCCACCAAGCCACTATTGGCAACCAACGAAATTGGCACATATGTTTGCGTATCGAACGAGTTGGTACCGCGGGAATCGAGAGTCGCTTGGAGAATCCGTGCTCGACTGTTTGAGGAGGACCCAAGGGAGCAGTGGTTGAAAGCCCATGCCTAGAGGTGTTTTTCTCCTGCTCGGTGAGCGGTATCTGCTCGGGTACTGACCTGCAAAATCAGTAGGGATTTAATTGTCTTGAACAGTGTAGTTTTGACCATTATTCCGTCTTGGGGACATAAGAAAATAATAAATCAATTCTATTTATACTATCTCGCTATGGACAATCCACTTCAGAGTGTATAAAAGAAAACGTTTTTTTTGGGGGGAAGAAAAGAAACCAAGGATCTTTTCTTTTACGAATTTCATTGTAAAACCTACATATTTCTTTAGTATCTCTTTTTTATTCGGCCTCAATCCAGTCATATTTCTTTGTTCTTATTACTACATCTACATGTTTCGTCTTCTCGTTTTCCATAGCTCTAAGTTTAGAATAGTGTTAGGCAACCATATTTCTAAAATATTCCTCAAACATCTAATGATGAAAATTTAGAACTTTAGTTTAACAATATTTATCAACGATCATGGCTTAGATTCATACAAAAGCTTATCCTTAAAATTTGAGTGGAAGACTTTGTTCTACTCTGGCAGTAATACTGCTTGCATGTCATTCTTTGATAACTTTAATAAAGACTCTTCCATCTTTGGTCGATTTTACATTAACATTCTTAAAAACAACATATATTTGTGTCATCACACACATCACTCTATCCAAATGTTTGAACTCCCCTTTTGTTTCCTATCAATTTGATGGTATTTGATTCTCCTGTTGTTCCATTCTTCATTTCCAATTGCTTCACTTTTCTTTCATTCGTTATTATATACTTTAATAACTCTTTCTAATATTTCGAACTCGAAATTCCTTTTTTGGTCACATATTTTCTTTGAATTTGATCAAACTATACATAACCATAATAACAAATTTTGTAAAAAATAAATCCAATGCAATTTGCAAATGACTTCGTCTTTCTGCAATTTTACCAAAGGTTTATTAAAAAGATATATTTTTATGGAATATTTGTTTTAAGTTTTATTTACAGAAAGAATTCCAAATGTAAATATGTACATACATTCTCATAAACATAAAAACCTATCCAGCTACATATGTAGATACCTAGCATTTTTGTTTCACGTTTGACAAGAATGTTCTAGTTAGAAAATTCGTTGGAAGTTCTTAGCTCTTTATGCTATATATGTATGTTCATTTACATATATTTTATATTTATTATTATCGAGTTTATCGATTTTATATATGTATATATATATATATATGTATATGTATGTATATATCTATGTATATATATGTATATATATATATACAGAGTCTGGCCTCGATTATCCGTGATGGTCGGAACCAGAAGCATTACGGATAATCGATTTTCACGGTTAATCGAATAGCAATTTTGATTTTATTATTTAACAAGTGAACATTTGTGTACATACATATTTACATTAAAAAAATTAATTCAAGAAGTTTATGTACATTTTTAAATTAAATAAGTATGTATACATTAAATTTTCTACTGAAAACATGAAGCAAAAAAAAGGACATTAAGCGAAAAAAGAATACAATTTCTTAAAAAAAGTCGTGTAATGTTGTTTGTCTAACATTTTTCAACTTATAATTTTCTTTTATAAGTTTTTCTTGGATGCGATAAACTTGAATTTTATCCTGCTCGGTAATTCCGGAACAACCAGGGCTATTCAGGAAATACAGCAATGTGCTAGATGCCTCTATCGCTTCTTTTAAAGTGGTTTCTGAAACAATTACATCGTCTTCATCGGTGTCTTCCAATCCATTGTCTCGCTCAGGTTCATCTGACTTACTGTTTACCATGCTTATAATTTCTTCATCTGACAAAACAGCAAATTGGGAGGAATTTTCATCACATTTGAGCCATGTCTCTATATCCTCTGTGGTAAGGTCATCCGTAATATTGATTATTTGTGCCACATTAGCGTAAACTAAAATGCTTAGTCTTTCCTTTGACACCTGTCCATCTATGAATCTTTCATTATGACAAACCAAACTGCTTTTGGGCCTGTCTCGTCCCCATTATAAATTTGCTCACTGGTAAGATTTTTCGTTGATATCAATTCATTTAACTGTTCTACAAACATTGTGGCACTTACATAGTCTGCTGAAGATTTTTCTCCTTCAGCATTAAGTCTTTTTATTCCATGTCTATTGTTAATATTTTGCAACCACCCGTTGGAGTATTCACACTCAGAATGAATGTTTAGTTTTGTGTGGTATATTTTAGCCTTTTCTCGTATCATCAGTCCTGTAATTGGAGTGCCTTTAAAACGCTCTTGTCTGAACCATTCGTAAAGTGCCAAATCTACTTTTGGCTCTTCAGCTGTCTTTAAAGTTTTTCGGTTACGAAATCCAACCACCGAATCACTCTCTGCACAAAACTTTAAAAACTTGTCTTTGTTTTTTTATAATGTCATAAACGGTCTGTATCCCAACTTCGTATTTTTGAGCTAGCATTTTAACACTTACTTTATTTTTTGAATGCTCGCTAATTATTTTAACTTTATCTTCAATATTTAAAACGTTTCTTTGCCTTTTTACCACTGGTAACGATACCATACTAAATATATTTAGATCTAACCACCCGCACTTCTCAAATTTCAAAATTAAAATAATCACTTGTAAATGCTTCTGACTCATCGTATGCAAACAAGGGAATTCCCTGTTTTCATGTTTATTATATGTATTGTATGTATGAATTAATAAAAAATTCTGCCATCACGGATAATAGAAGTAATCACGGTTAATCGAAGCAAACAATTCGAAAACATTGCAAACAAAAAAACTGAGGCCATCACGGTTAATCGGGGTTACCGGTTAACCGGATCACGGATAATCGAGGCCCGACTGTATATATATATATATATATATATATAACTTTTCTTTTTTAATATATTGATCAGAAATTCGTTTTTCTTTTCCATTCGCACTACTTGTCAAACTACCCTCGTATATCATCGAATGGGGTGAACGAAAACGTCTGTAATATATGATACTAGAATATTTATCTAATTTTTTCAGTTTTAAATACCTGTATATTGTTATTAGAATTTTTTAACGTTGTTAGATGGAAGTAAGTAGGCTCTATTACAGTTGAATGTCCACATTTGATGATTTTCAGCGTCCGTAGGTGTACGGAAACTATCGTGACTGACTGTATATTAAAGAGTTTTAATATCATACTTAAATAGTATATACAAATAATATTTCAAAGATACACATGTATACTTAGATACATATGTACACATGTTCGTAAACTTAAATAACAGTTTTGGTACTATCGCAACATGTACATTATAAAATTTGACCTTCAAGTGCTGTTGTTTGCGATGAATATTAATTTTTTGTAATTACTAAATGTGGAGTGAAGTAATAATGTTGTTACGAAAGTTACGTTCTAAAATTTAATTAAAAATGTTAAATTAGATAACTCGGGAAGCATTACTCATTCGTCTTTATGTTTTGTTTGTGATTTTTAAACAATCACGTATCAAATATTTTAGATTAAAATTGAACTAGAGAGAAATACCTGTAAATGGATACATCAATTCAAAAATATAGAGAATATTAGATAGCTATTGTTATAGTTATTACCTTTCTTTTCTTAAAAATATATTGCTTCAAATTTTAATTTTATTACACATATAACACTATGTTATTAATTAACTACATAAATGTATTTTTACCAGTTGGTTATAAGCACTGTCTATTTTCTACTATAGTATCAGGTGGGCAACTAAGCTCTCGCTGTTTTTCAAGAGATGGCTCCAGTAGTAAGTGCTGGTCGATTGTGACAAATTTTTGTGCCAAATAATCGTCATTTGCGGGAAGTGTTGCTTTTCTTCTTTCATTCGAAGAAAACGGCGGCTGAAGCGCATCGAGAACTCCAAACAGTTTACGGAGATGCTGCTCTAAGTGAAACAACGTGCCGTGGTTGGTTCCGTCGCTTCAAAGATGGTGATTTCGATGTTGATGACCGTTCGCGTGAAGGAAGACCAAAAACCTTCGAAGACGCTGAATTCTAGGCATTGCTCGATGGGGATCAGTGCCAAACGCAAAAAGAACTTGCTTCAGCATTAGGAGTTGACCACGAAGCTATTTCCCAGCGATTGCATGCGTTGGGAATGATTTAAAAACAAGGAACCTGGGTTCTTTATGATTTAAAGCCAAGAGACGTCGAGCGTCGTTTTTTCGCCTGTGAACAACTGCTCCAGCGGCAAAAAAGGAAGGGTTTTCTTCATCGCATCGTTACGGGTGATGAAAAATGGATTCATTACAGCAACCCAAACAGAACAAAATCATGTGGACTGCCCGGTCATGCTTCTACGTGGTCGGTTCGGCCGAATATTCACGCTGCGAAGGTTTTGCTGTGTATTTGGTGGGACCAGGGCGGTGTTATTTATTATGAGCTGTTGAAACCGAACGAAACCATCACTGGGGAACGGTATCGAACTCAATTGATGCGATTAAGCCGGGCAATGCACGAAAAGCGACCACAATACGAGCAGAGGCACGAAAAAGTGATTCTACAGCATGACATCGCTCGGCCTCACGTTGCCAAACCCGTTAAAACCTACTTAGAAACGCTCAAATGGGAGGTCCTACCCCACCCGCCATAGTCCCCAGATATTGCGCCGTCAAATTATTACTTGTTCCGTTCGATGGCACATGGTCTGGCTAATCAGCAGTTCAGCTCATATGAAGACATCTCAAAATGGCTTGATTCGTGGATAGCCTCAAAAGACGAACACTTCTACAGTGACGGTATTCGAGCTCTGCCAGAAAGATTGGGAAAAGTTGTCGCTAGCGATGGACAATATTTTGAATGATTCATTTGTAAACATTTTTTCACAATAAAGTTGCATTTTCATCAAAAAAAAAAAAACAGCGAGAACTTAGTTGCGCACCTAATAGAAGAAAATACAATCTTCTAATTAAAGCTCGTCCTTTGATTAGAAGATTGTATCGAAACTAGTGGCTTGGTCCGATTTCCTGCGATTATTTTAATTGTAAAATGCATGGGTTAAATTGAGAATTTGTTCGGTAGCAATCAGTATTAACTGTTTTGCCAAGTTTCAACGGTTCGTAATACACCACGCCACACTGATCTCATCAAACACAGAGCATTGTCTTGCGACCAAAACGATTTGGCCTTAGAGTCGATGTCGATAGACCGGCTTCGCCAAGTTATAACCATGATTTTTTTGCGTTTAGAGTTTTCGAAATAAATACATTTTTGTTCACCCGTCACTATTCGATGCAGAAATGACTTCCGGTCGTACCTTTGAAACAGCATTACACAGATGATTTTTCGATTTTCTATTTACCTGCCATTCAATTCAATTGATGCGGCACCCATTTTCCCATCCTTCGGATTTTTCCCATTGTTTGTAATCGATCGCTAATCGTTTCTTAGGCCACATTTAACGCTTCTACCATTTGTTTTTGAGTTTGGGTCATCCAGTAACTCCTGCAGTTTCGCATCTTCAAACTTTTTTGGTCTACCAGAACATTCTTTGTCTTACTCACCAGGAAACGATGACTTTCAGCGGCTTTTTTCTTTTGATTAAATACGAAAAGTATTACGTGCCGCGAATTCACTTTTTCAAGCACGAAACTCGTCATTTTCAAAGTGGTATAAATCTGTGACAGTGTTACTTTCACAAAATATAACATGTATGGCTTTAAAGCTTGTTGCCAATAGAATAAAATGGCATATGTGTCAAATCACAATATTGCATACTTAAGTCTAGCGACATCTGTTAGAAAAACCGGTGTTGACTTTCCGATACACTTGGTATTTAAATTGGTGCTTTCAGATTGTTAAACAGCTCTTGTAAACCGAATAAAATTTGTATTAATTCATAAAAGAATTCGATGAATAAAAATAAAAGGATTTTCACCGCATCAGCATGATCTTAAAGATAATTTTAACGCACCTGGTTTTTGAAACCCGTTTCACTTTGTTCTTCATGTTTATTTAATTTTATGGTAAAACCACAACGTTTACGTTACTTTTTATTGAAATAAAATAAACTTTTACCAATTGCCAATTACAAGTATCCATATGTTTTATTAATTTCATTTTTATTGATCACTTACTTTCTCCATTACTCTCTCAAAATTCTTAATAAACATTGAACTTTTAAAATAATTAATTTAAAGTGGAAAAACGCTAACACAAGCCGATTAGTTGTTCTTTTACGCGATTGCCATTACCTTGGCTCTATTGTAAAACGTTGATTGTATCATTGAGTGCACTGATGTTTGTGCACCTTTACAGGAAATGATTACGCATAGCTTAAACATAATGAAAATTGGGATAATTAAAACGTTTGCTGCAATTTTAGAGTTAAATGGTTTGTTAAACGTGGAATTTTACTTTTATAATAAATAAAAATTTTATTGAACTATTACTTAATCATTCTAACATGTTTTGCAGCAAGAAAGAATCTTGGTTCAGTAATAAATTGCCTACTTTAGCATATTACTAACAACTGAATCGACTATTTGAGTTATATTATTTTCATAGGTCAAATTCAAAAACAATGAAGAGAATTGGAAGGGCTTTTTGTGTTTTACTATAGTTTTTCATATATTAAACGAAATAAGAGTTAAAATTAACACACACTAGTAATTGTTAAAAACACGATTGGATAAATAATTTTCATGTTTTTAACATACATATAGCTGCGAGCAAATATTATACTAGATTGTGCAATAAGTTTTGCCGCTCGAACACGATTTTATGGTTTGAAATACATTTTATTATTCAATATAAACTCCTTGAACGTCAATACACTTGTTCCTGTGATCTTCAAATGTATGGATTCCATCCTTGAAATGAGAATCCTAAAGACTGTCGAAATACGCTTCCATGGCTGCCTCTTTGTGCAATGGACATCGTTTTCCACGCATACTTTTTTTGAAATGTGAAAACAGCCACGTGTCAGAGGGAGCTAAATCTGGCGAATAGCAATATCAGAGTGCGTTGCTTTGATGACATATGATTTTTTTCTTCTGTAAACCAAGTCTTTTCTCACGAATTTTTACATGCAGTTGGTTCAAAAAGTTACAATAATAATCTGAGTTTATCGTCTGACCAGTCTGGAGGTAATCCACGAACAAAAGCCCTTTTGCATCCAAGAAAAACTGATACTAACACCTTTTTGGCCGATTTCTAGACCGTAACTTGTTTCGAAGCCGAACTACCGCTTTCACATCGCTCCTTAGCCTCTTGTTTTGATTGAAGATTATGATGATAGACCCAAGTCTCATCTATAGTGATGAAACAACGCACAAAATCGTTTTTACTCCTTCTAAACTGCATTCGAATGTGTTTTTGCTCCATTATTAACGAATACATCATCCATTTTGCTGCGCATAGCCTTCTGAAACGCAAAACTTCGGTCAAAATATTGCACACACTCCCTAATGAGATGCCTAAGGCTTCTACTAAATTTCTCTCGCTTAATCGACGATCTTCCAAAACCATATCCTGTGGTTTTGCTACGATTTCTGGTGTTGATGCACTTTTTGGCCGTCCTTCACGTGGAACGTCTTCAAGACTTGTCCGACCACGTTTAAATTCGCCATACTACCTTTCTACTGTTCTAAATAAAGGTGAAGAGTCTTCATATACTTTTAACAATCGTTCATGAATTTGTTTTGGTACTACACCTTCCAAAAATAAGAATTTTATCAATCGACAATCGAGCAATTTACCAACGCAGATTTTTGTTAAACATGCCCCTATTGTTTACCTGGTGGAAAATCAAAATGCAAAGCAGCTTATATTATTTTCATAGGTCAAATTCGAAAACAATGAAAAGAATTGGAAGGGCTTTTTGTGTTTTACTATAGTTTTGCATATATTAAACGAAATAAGAGTTAAAATTAACACACACTAGTAATTGTTAAAAACATGATTGGATAAGTAATTTTTATGTTCTTAACATACATTCAGCTGCGAGCAAATTTTATACCAGGTTGTTCAATAAGTTTTGTCGTTCGAGCACGATTTTATGGTTTGAAATACATTTTATTATTCAATATAACCTCTCTGAACGTCAATACACTTGTTCCAGTGATCTTCTAATGTATGGATTCCGTTCTTGAAATGAGAATCCTAAAGACTGTCGAATTACGCGTCCACAGCTGCCTCTTCGTGCGATGAAATTCGTTTTCCACGCATAAATTTTTTGAAATGTGAAAACAGCCAGAAGTCAGAGGTAGCTAAATCTGGCGATGGTGCTTTGATCTGTATCAGGGAGTGCGTTACTTTGATGAAATATGATTTTTTTCTTCTGTAAACCAAGTCTTTTCTCACGAATTTTTATATACAGTTGGTTCAAAAAGTTACAATAATAATCTGAGTTCATTGTCTGACCAGTCTGGAGGTAATCCACGAACAAAAGCCCTTTTGCATCCAAGAAAAACTGATACTAACACCTTTTTGGCCGATTTCTAGACCGTAACTTGTTTCGAAGCCGAACTACCGCTTTCACATCGCTCCTTAGCCTCTTGTTTTGATTGAGGATTATGATAGTAGACCCATGCCTCATCTATAGTGATGAAGCAACGCACAAAATCGTTTTTACTCCTTCTAAACCACATTCGAATGTGTTTTTGTTCTATTGTTAACGAATACGGCACCCATTTTGCTGCGCATAGCCTTCTGAAACGCAAAACTTCGGTCAAAATATTGCTCACACTGCCCAATGAGATGCCTAGAGCTTCTACTAAATCTCTCTCGGTTAATCGACGATCTTCCAAAACCATATCCTGTGGTTTTGCTACGATTTCTGGTGTTGATGCACTTTTTGGCTGTCCTTCACGTGGAACGTCTTCAAGACTTGTACGACCACGTTTAAATTCGCCAAACCACCTTTCTACTGTTCTAAATAAAGGTGAAGAGTCTTTATATACTTTTAACGATCGTTCATGAATTTGTTTTGGTATTACACCTTCCAAAAATAAGAATTTTATCAATCGACAATCGATCAATTTATCAACGCAGATTTTTGTTAAACATTCCCGTATTGCTTACCTGGTGTAAAATCAAAATACAAAGCGGCTTCTAAGGTGGAACTAGTCCTCTATAGTCTTCTATAAAAGTTCTTAGAGAGCGCTACCGCATCATGTCCCCTAGAAGTGCGAAAATGTGCTTCATCGCTGAAGATGTTTCTTCGATGAACTTCAGAATTTTCTTCAAACATTCATAGAGCCAATCGGAGAATTTGGCCCTTCAAATGATCAAGCGGCTTCAGTTTTTGAGTTAATTTGATCTTCTAAGGATGTAAGCGAAGATCTTCATGCAAAATTTGCCACAATGTGTTTCGAGAGATTCCCAATTCTTGTGAACGGCGTGGAATCGACTGCTTTGGCTAATTTTGAACTGAAATACTTACGGCTGCGATATTTTCGGTACATCGATCGATGCGTTGTCTGACTGGCACAAGAACATCCAATAGTAAATATTTTGATTCGGATTTATCCACTATATCACGCACGGCCTGTCTGGTGGGACGATAATTACGAAAATTGGAGTAAGTTGCAACCACCAACTCAGAATTGTAGTAGTCATTTTGAATAATTTCCAAAGGTTACTTGTTCGTGAACTTCACCATAAAAATTGTTACAGTGCTTCGGCACTGCAGGTTCTTAATTGGTTGATGGGACAAAAATTACTAGACTGGAGGTAATGATATAGCATTTATTATAAATATTACATGTTAGTATGACATATAAAGGTGTAAATGGATTTATTAACTAACAAAGTTTCTTGAAAGAGACAAAACAAAAAAAAAACACAAAAGAATATGTTATCGTTAATCTATCGTATTCAATAGCCTAATTGATATATGAATCTTTACTTCCGTATACTTACATATATTGTTCACAAATTATTACTATTAATGAAACAAATATTGGGTCTGGGAAAAAGTTCGTGGCGTTTTTCCCGATAGATGGCATTGGTTGCCGATAACTAAAGAACAACAAGTCACAGCGACACCACCGACGGCTCGTTTTTTAGATGACCTTCCGAACGTTAGTTTGAGCGTAGAAACATTGTAATAGGTGCAGTGGTTGGAAAGTTATTCGCACTTGAAAATGGAGAAGAATAATGAGAAATTTCGCTATATTCTGCAATATTATTATGATAAGGGGAAGAACGCTGCGCAGGCTTGTGATAAAATTTGTGCTGTGTACGGTGAAGGTACTTTATCGAAATCTGTTGCGCGGAAATGGTTCGCTCGCTTTCGTTCTGGAAATTTCAATGTGAAAGATGAGTCACGCTCCGGTCGTCCAATCACTGAAAAATCTGATGAAATTCTTGAAAAAGTCCAACAAGATAAGCATATCAGCAGTGTCGATATTGGCATGGAGCTAGGCATTGACCACAAAACTGTTTTGAACCATTTACACAAAGCTGGTTACAAAAAAAAGCTTGACGTATGGGTTCCTCATGAGTTGAGCGTGAAAAACATGATTGACCGAATTAACATCTGCGATGCGCTGCTGAAACGAAATGAAATCGAGCCGTTTCTGAAACGTTTAATAAGCGGAGATGAAAAATGGATTACGTACGATAATCGGAAGCGTAAAAGATCGTGGATAAAGGATGGTGAGCCGTCACAAGCGTTCGCTAAGCCAACATTGACGCCAAAAAAAGTGATGCTGTGTGTATGGTGGGACTGGAGGGGAATCGTCCACTACGAGCTACTTCCAACTGGTCAGACGATTGATTCTCAACTCTACTGTGCACAACTAGAGAGATTACGCCAGGCGATTGAAAGAAAACGGTCCGAATTGATTAATAGGGAAGGTGTTGTCTTCCATCATGACAACGCCCGACCACACACTTCTTTGATGACCCGTCAAAAATTGAGAGAGTTTGGTTGGGAAGTTTTGATGCACCCACCACAGTCCGGATATAGCACCCTCTGACTATCATCTGTTTCGATCTCTGGAGAACTCTCTCAA
>JAVIWB010006495.1:600000-983365 GCA_031893035.1 Dermolepida albohirtum
ATTATCGAAAATAAATTTATTGCTTTTCAAAATATTCTCCTTGAAAACCAATGCACTTTTGCATTTGTTTAAACCAATCCGAAAAGCATTGCTGCCACTGTGAAGGCGGTACCTCCAACACATGAGTTTTTAATGCCTCAATTGCCTCTTCCAGCGTAGAAAACCGTTGACCACGAAGTTTATTCTTCACGTGTGGGAACTAAAAGAAATCACAGGGTGCTAGATCAGGACTGTACGGCGGGTGGCTCATCAATTCCATGTTTTGCCCGGTCAAATATTCGATTGTTTAAACAGACCTGTGAGAGCTCGCATTGTCTTGGTGGAGAATGATCTGCCATTTTCGGTTTGTTTTCCTTATTTCTTCAAAAACTTTTGGCAAACAAATAGTTGTGTACCATTCGGAATTGACCGTTCTACAACTGTCTAAAGGCACGGTTACAACGTGACTGTTTTTTTCCGAAAAAACAGGCGATCATTTGTTTTGATGTGCTTCGAGCGAGAACAACTTTTGTTGGTTTTGGCTCATCTTGGAACACGCACACAGCCGATTGCTGTTTACTATCGGGCTTATACGTATAAATCCAAGATTCATCACCCTTGATGACTTTATAAATGTTCTTTGAAAAATCGCCATTGTATGATATATGTATATATTATATTAAGTATATATTTATATTATATTTATTAGTATTAATAGATATTTATGATAAAGCAGTTTAATGTAATAAGTAACTTGTGTTTACAATCAACTAAATTGATTGTACATACATCTACAGAAGCAAACATTAAAGACTAAATTGTAAATCGAAATTCAATAACGTCATGCAGTATAAAAATTGCATAAAATCGGTTCTTACTGTTTAAACAATTAATTTAACTATAATGAAACCAATGTTCAAAAACTTTTGCATTCAAATTGATAACAATTGTTTCACTGTTGTAGTTCACTCATTTGTAAATAAGCTTTTTGGACATTGTTTTTCGTGTCTTTTCATCGTGCAATATTTTTGTTAAAGACACGTTAAGTCAGCATATAATTGGCAAATGTTACTTTAGATTCCAGAAAGTTAAAGTGGTTGGGTTAAGAAAAGGGCGTGTAGAAACTAAATATGTAATCATCGCCAAGTACATTAACAAAAATCATTACACAAATTTGTGTAAGTGATTTTTCATCATTTTTTAATTTTATTGTTAGACACGCGAAAATTTCTCGCGTGTATTACGCATAATTTCCCGTTCCAAATATACACCAATTCCGAAATAACATCTTATTTAATTTCGTAATTTCTGAAATTTCGTCAACTTCTACGGAACACGAATTTACGAACGCACATCCCATGTCGCGATCTAATTTCTGTAGGCAATTACGGTCCATTAGAGGGGACGCGAAAATGCTCGTTCCCGAGTTTTACATTATAATATTTATGCCTACCGACGAAACAATTCAATACGCAATTTTCTCGATGACTGGTGGGCTGTTGTTTCAACTAAATACGATCGGGGAGTTCCCTTCGCGATTGGTAATCATCTGTATGCATTGTGTTTATTATGTAGAAGGAAGTTTTCTAGAAATTGTTGAAGTATTTTGTTTATAAGTTTATAAAGAAAATTGGTTATACTTCTTTAAGCGTTACTTTTTCCCAAAAGCTACGATATGTACCTGACACTTTACGTTTATAAAGGAATTACGCTTTCATATATTCTTTTCTTCTTTAATATGTTGGTCGCTTAATTTTAACTATAAATTTTATTCTTTGTGTTTGTGATTTTAGATGTATTTATTAGATGGATTTTCTTAAATTAATGTAAGTACGTATTTTTTGTTCCTGTTGAAAATTGTCAATGCCAATTTACAAAAACATGAATATTTTAAACTAATAAAATTATGCCATGCTTCTGTGCGTTTACACTAATCTATGGAACTGATGGAATTACTATGTATATTTGGTAAAATGCAATCATGTGTTACATCCTTCTTTCCCTTTTCCTCCCGTATCAATGTTTGAGTGTCAAGTGTATGCAGATAGTTTTGAGAATAGGCATAATGTACGAGGTTAGTTTGACATGTAGTGAGAAGGGAAAAGAAAAACGAATTTTTTAAATACAAAATAATTTTTATTTTTCAATATATTCTCCTAAAAGAGCAATACATTTATTCCAACGGTGCTCCAATGCCCTTATGCCATCTCTAAAATGCGATTCCGGAAGGCTTGCAAAGTACTCATTTACGAATTTGACAAGTTTGTCGTTAGACGAAAATTTCTTTCCACCTAGTGCCGTTTTCAATTTTGGAAAAAGGTGGAAGTCGGAAGGGGCTAGATCCGGCGAATAAGGCGCATGCGGTACTAATTGGAAAAGCAACTCGTGGATTTTGGACATCGCAACTGTGCTGGTGCGCGAGGGAGCGTTGTCTTGGTGAAACAGAATCTTTTTCTTTGCCATTCCTGGCCGTTTAGCAAGAATCTCATCATTTAATTTTTGTAGAAGTTCTGCATAATATTGTCCGTTTACTGTGGCACCTTTCTGAAGGTAATCAATGAGCAAAATGCCTTTTGAATCCCAAAAAATCTTGTTTGCCGATAAAGTAGTTTTCGCTTTCTTTGGAGGTGCAGAACCACGTTCTAACCATTGTTTCGACTGTTGTTTAGTTTCGGGTGTACTGTAGTGTATCCAAGTTTAATCGCAAGTAACAAATTGCCTACAAAAATCAACCGGATTCCGCTTATAAAGGTCCAAACACTCATTGGAAATGCACAAACGAGTGAACTTTTGTTCGGTCGTAAGCAATCGCGGCACCCATCTTGCCGAAAGCTTGGAAAGGCCCAATTCTTTCGTTAAAATGTGATGTACGCGTTCTGTTGAAATGTTTACCATGTCTGCTATCTCACTAACTTTGAGTCGTCGATCTTACGTAATAATATTATGGATTTTTATAATCATTTCCTTAGAAGTCACGATTTTGGGTGCTCCAGTGCGCACTTCACCAACACAGCTTATTCTACCACGTTTAAATTCATTTACCTATCTACTTATTGTGGCGGATGATGGAGCATATTCACCTAATGTTTCCCGTAACTCATCTTTTATTTCGGTAGCTTTCATACCCTTAATTACGAAATATTTAATCTCCGCACGATACTCTGCTTTTTGAATTTTAACAAAACGACGTGTTGCTTCTTTTTCAATTAGCTGTCAAAAATAAACTAATAAACCGATTTATCTAAATATTGGAATGTAAACATATAAATAGGCAACCTAAATTACAGTGCATTTGTTTTACCAATTAGAGCACCACCTATGTGTCATTCTCACTACTTGTCAAACTATCCTCGTATAGTTATATATTTGTAAATTATGTATAAACATATACACACATCCACACACATATACACAAATATAATGTTTTGATTATATATAAATATTCGTAAATTTACGTTGATGTATATGTATATATATATATATATATATATATATATATATATATATATATATATATATATATATACGTATATACAAAGAGCTGGCAATTTTTCTCCTAAGGACTAAATTATTGTATAGGTCATTGAGATTGATATCTTCTCTATCGTTTACTGTGTTATTTTAATATATATCATTTCTTTAATTATGCGTTTCTTGTAATCGCTTTGTATTTCACGGATTTCAGTATCGTTGAAGCCGAATTCGCGTTTTTATCTAATTCTTTCATGTAGAAATTGTTTATCCTACGAATGTACGTACAACATTGACACTTTATTTTATATATGCTATGTGTTTGTTTTTCTTTAGACGTTTGATGTTTAATTTTGGTAAAAAAGGATGTGCTTGTATTTTTCGGCCTGTCGGCTATTTTAATGTTGTATTTTTCAGAGTTTGTTTAGATGTTCTGATACGTGTGGTACGTGCTGTAAAGTCATAAATTTTGATTTGTCGTTGTTTGTAATAGTGTTGCCAGTGCGTTACTTATTTTTAGACTACATTTTGTTTTCTTTGTTATTTAAATGTGAATAATCTTTTTTCATATTTTTTGATAGTTATTTTAACTATTGAAATTTATTCTTCACGTGTGGCAACAAAAAGAAAGCACAGGGTGTGCGAGATCAGGGCTGTATGGCGAATGGCTCATCAATTCAATGTTTTACCCGGTCAAATATTCAATTGTTTGAACCGACCTTTGAGAGCTTATTTCTCCAAAAAATTTTGGCATACAAATAGTTGTGTACCATCCGAAACTGATTGTTCGACAACCGGCGTGAACCGTTTTTCCGAAAAAACAGGCGACCATTTGCTTTGATGTGCTTCGAGCGCGAACAACTTTTGTTGGTTTTGGTTCATCTTGGAATACCCACACAGTCGACTGGTGTTTGGTATCGGGCTCATACGTATGGATCCAAGGTTAGTCGCCTGTAACGACTTTATAAATGTTCTTTGAAGCATCGCCATTGAATTTTTTGTGCAGTTCTTGGCATCAATCAGCGCGAGTCCTTTTTTGAGCGGTTGTCAGATTATGTGGTACCCAACGTGAACATAGCCTTTTAACGGCTAAATACCTAGAGACGCCTCGATCCCACGGTATGTCACATGACGGTCTTACATTATCAATTCAGACACTCCATTAATGTTTTCCGATACAAGAACATTTGTAGGACGACCTTCACGAAATTCATCGTCCAAAGAACGCCGTTCAAGTTTGAATTCTCTCCATCAACGATGTACTGTAGTTCTCGATGGTGCATCATCACCATATAAAGAATTCAGCTCGTCGATGCATTCTTGTTGAGATAATCCACGCCAAAAGTTATGAAAAATAATTGCACGAAAATGTTTGCGAGTTAATTTCATTTTTTCGCTAACATATAAGTTTCAAGTTGCTGTCAACAATAGAAATAGCGACCGGATTATAAAACTGTGAATTTAAATATGTTGTCAAAAATGTCAAACTTCACGATGCAATCATCAGATCGGAGGCAACATTAACAGTGTTGCCAGTTCCCGAAATATAAACGGCTACCCTCGTATATAACACCTTTCCACACAAAATTTCGTATTCTGTATACGTATTTCGACAACTAAGTTGTCATCATCAGCAAATAATTATACAGTATCGCACCTGGAAAACTACAGTAAATTACCCGTAAGAAGCAAATTCCGCACAGGATCTGTACCGTTGAAGGCCAAAACGTACACAGTGTATAGAATACGAAAATTAATGTGAAAAAGGGTTATATATCAACCTTCAGTGATTATGGAAATAGCAATTTTAAATGATTCACTTTGTAGAGACATATAACGTCTTTACGAGATTAGAAAATGAGTATTTTCAAGGTCTCTCGACTATTATATATGACGATTACTACAATAACAGAGACCTTATTTGACAAAAAAAGTTGCTGGAGTATTTTTAGGTATATTAAAGGCATTTAACAGTGTAGATCTTTCGATCCTTTCTCAGAAGTTGAAGCTAATGAGTTTCAGAGAAGTTGTCGAGTGAATTGTATAATATTGCTAAATAATAGTAAGGAAATGTGATCTAACTGGTTATTTTCGGAATACAAAATACCCCAAGGATTTATTCTAGAACCGTTTCCGTTTCTTCTATACATGAACGATTTCTCATTTCATAAAAATATACGCTGATGAAAGATCGCTTATCATCTCATTAAGGGTCGAAATAGTTAATACAATGACTTTAATGAGTGATTGGTTTGAATAAAACAGTTTAAAGTTAAATATAGTAAAGCATATTTAATAAAATGTACATTATACATAAAAGGGTGAAAGTTTGAAAACTAATTGTAATGACAAGAAAGAAATAACATCGAATGAATACGCGAGATTTCTTGGATTAGAACTATAAAGTACACTATATTGGTAAGAATATATTGATATATGTACGTACTAGAAAGATTTCGTCAATAGCATCGCCGTACGAACTTCATCGCATGTACATATTAAAGCAGCTCTGAGTATATATCACGCTTGTGTAGCATCCAGAATTATTCTTTGGGGAAATTCTGTGGATACAGAGTATTTGTAATACAAAAATCCTTTATGCGAAGCAATGTTCTTAAACAGTAAAGAATACCAACTTTGAGGGATCTATATACGTATGTATCTATATATATATATATGAATATGCACGTTTGCTAAGGAGCTTTTGGTGCAGCATGTGACGCACCACAAATATAATACCCGCGAAAGGAAAAAGAGTAGCGCTTACGTATACTACAGACAACATCAACTAAGACATATAAAGATATTGTGACGCAAACATTGAGAATTTATAATCATATACAGTAGGAACATAAGGACTTACTAAAAATCCTTCAAATAAATATTAAAAATTTACCTATTGACTAGTGTTTACATGAGCCTAACAATTTTTTTTATACACTAGTTACTGTTGTATTTTATTCTGTATAATGGAATATTGAGTATTACTATTATTATTATTATTATTATTATTATTATTATTATTATTATTATTATTATTATTATTATTATTATTATTATTATTATTATTATTATTATTATTATTATTATTATTATTATTAATTCCAATAAGTTAGAAGACAATTGGTTCTATTTTTTGCAAGCAAAGACTGGAAGTATTACAAGCCCGCAATCACGTTACTACCAAATGTATTGGAACAAAATATTAAATGTACACAGTCTGTCGAAGAGAAAACCGAACTTTTTTAAAATGGTAATTCTTCGTAGCACCATCTATTAAAAACAATATGCGGCGGTAAGGTAGATCTTTCACCCATGTTATGTCAAAATATCATGGCATTTGCATCATTAGAAGCAGAGAAATTACGCATAAAGTAACAGTGTGTATTGGTCATTAGTCAAAAAATGAATTTTGACAAAGTTCTGTTTTAAGCGATAACTCGCTTACTGAAACGTTTATTTTGATGAAACAAGTGTATGGTGATGTGTGTTTATCACGTGCAAGTGTCTATGAGTGGTATAAACGATTTAAAGACGATCGTACGGACATTAATGACGACGAACATCCTGGTGCAGAAAATCAGTGATTACGGAAAGTAACATCGAACTTGTGCGTGCATTTATCAGAAATGAGCCACGATATGTAAAAATGAAACTAAATATTTCCAAAGATTCAATTCATAGCATTTTAAAACTGCATTTGGGGCTGTAAAAGATTCGTGCAAGGTTGGTACCACACAAGTTAACTGATCAACAAAAATTGCACCGAATTCTACATTGTACAGACTCGATTAAAGACTCAAAAAAGGATGAAAACTTCTACTGTCACTGCCGATAAGATGTGGTATTTTCAATATGATCCAGAGACCAAGCGTCAAAACTCTGAATGGAAACACCCAAGCGAAGAAAGACCGCCGTTTAGAGAAGTCAAAATTGAAGACAATGTTGATTTGTTTTTATGATTCGAAAGGCACGCTGCACAAAGAATTTGTACCAACTAGTCAAACAGTCAATGCTGTATATTATTTTGGTGTTATGAAGCGTATTTTGGCGCGTATTCGTCGTGTGCGCCCTCAATATCGTGAAAATGGTAGCAGATGTTTGTTACATGATAATGCACCATCTCATTGCTCGACGCTTATCACTGATTTGCTAACTACGAATGGCATTTTAACCATCAACCAATCATCGTATTCACCGGATTTGGCCCCTGTGATTTCTATCTATTCTCCAAACTACATTTGCCGATGAAAGGACAGCGTTATGCCGACGTCGAAGACATTAAAAATGCGTCAACAGCGATCTTGAAGGACATCTCTAGAGATGAACTTAAAAATTCATTCGACTTGTTCATTGACCGTGCAAAACGTATTGAAGCCCATGGCGATTATTTTGAATAAAATAAATGAGTTTTACCAAAACAGAAAGCCTTTGTTTTATTTTAAAAAGGGTAGGTTTTCCCTGCGACAGACTGTGTATAATTGACGAAAATACTTATACACCATAAAAGAATTATAGCACGTTTCAACGGGGAAAAAAAAGGAATCTACTTTCCGAACAACCGAATATTAATGTAACTTGACGTACATGCTTTGGAGAGCTACTGTTAATTAAATTGTTTGGTTATATTTTAGGTAATAAAGTTAATACTTTTCACGGATTGAAGATCAAGTATGTTTTACGTACTTATATTAAAAATATAATATTTATAGAATTTATTTAAAACATGTCTGAAATTTAAAATTTTAATTAAAACTTTTATAACTGATGTGAATAGAAATTTAATATTTGAAAACGAGTTTTGCTACAGATTTCGTATTGGAAAGGACCAAAAAATTAACAAAACGTCATTACATTAATTTAGTTTATGTTTCGGCAAAGTATTGACAGATTTAATACTGACCACTATTGTTTAATTTTAATTATTGGATTTGACAGATAACAACACCAAAACTGTTATTCGAAATTAAATTTAATAGATTATACAGAGTTTATTTTGTGAAATAAAGCCTTGACTAAAAATCTATTTTATTAATATTGCCGTAAACAAGCAATAAATATTCCCAATTATTTATTCTTAGTCTTTCAGTATTTACGATCGCTAGAAAAAGGTTCAAAATTCATATATAATATGGTCCTAAATCGCTCCGAATAGTCGGATAAAGAAAACTTATAATTTTCTTTTTGGCACGTACTTGAAAACTTCTTTTGTGAAAGAGGACGTTGGCGATAAAATCGTTAGTTGTGGGGTTCTTTCATTGTACTCTTCACAGTACATGGCAATTCATTTTAATAACAATGGAACCTTCTTTTTCAAATGTACATAATATGTATATTTAAGGATTTGTTCTTTCACACCTGATAAAATTTTATTTCTCGTGCAGTGTTGTATTAATTTATTACTTCCTACAACCAAAAATATATTTCTTATAATATGATAGGGGATAAATTAATTAACGTGTGAACTTTAAAACCATAAATTGTGCCAACAAAATTAAATTGCAAATTATCTCTGTACATGTGTAAAATATTGACAAAATATTAAGATGTCTTTAGAGCAGTGCATTTGATTGAGGTATATGTCCGTAAAGTTCTTATTGAAATCAAAATACATTAATTTTTTAATTATGGTCGATTGGTTTCAATCCATTATAATGACCAATTCAATGCATATTTTAATTTTTTGCAATACTGTCCGAACTGCCTTCTAAAAATTAGTCACACTGTTGAATAACTTCTCGCCAATCGTTTTGCCAGCTTGCGATCCGCCGATACTCCTCCGGTGACTCAGTGGGTACCTTTCGGAAAACCAAAGCTTTTGGTAGAAGTGGAGCCTGCGACTTAACTGACTTAACGCGGGAAAGTTCACCAGCCTCGGATACCGAAAGGATTGACAGATTGTCAGTTCTTCCTTGATTTAGTGGGTGGTAATGAATTTGTCTAGTTAATTTCGATAACGAACAAAACCCTAACTTGCTGACTAAGCATATTCACGGCATCTCAAAGACAAGCCAGTTCGCCGCTCACCTCGCGGCCGCAGTCGGATTTTACTGTCAACGTACTAATAATACTTCTTCAAAAAACAGGTGGCTTCTAGCCGCCGGAGATTGAGCAATAATAGGTCTATGATGCCCTTAGATGTTCCGGACCGTACGTGCGTTATACTGAAGAAATCAGTATGTCTTTACCGAGCGACCAATGTAACCTTATTGACCTCTTCCGTGTTAGGGATTGAGGCTTGCAATTATTCCCCACAAAAGAGGACTTCCCAGTAAGCACGAGTTATAAATTTGCGTTAATTACGTGCCAGCCTTTGTACATACCGCCCCTTGTTACTATCGATTGAATGATTTAGTGAAGTTTTCGGGCTGCTGCGCGCTTGTATTTCATACGTCATCAATATTGAGTGAACCTGTGAAAGGATCATTAACATGTGCAATCGTTACGAACGCGATGAAAGAGGAGAGGATAGAATAATCGCAGAATATCAACCTCCATCTTGTACTCTTTTCTTTCTTCCATTCCAAAACTGAAAGCGATCAACTTTCACTCAACTCAGGTACCTGGGTCGTTCACACACAATCGTCGATCCTATTGCAGCCTCTTTTACACTACTTCTACCTTCTCTCTCTCGCAGTGGTGGTCTCCCGACCTTTTGATCACGTTCACGGAGTAGTGTTTCTTATCGCTCATCTTGTGGGAGCAACTTTCCGAACGAAGACCTCAGTGTGCATCGAGAACTGCGACTTCGTTTGATCTACTTGATTACTTTTTATGACTAATTGTACCAAGTTTCCTCTAATTTTTGCACAAGTTTACGAAGTGAGCAAGTCCATTTCTCAATCCATGTATCTCAAAATTGCAGCATGCTTATTTTGAAATTAGAAAAATGTCACCACTGCAATAAAATTAAACTACTTTATATAGAAAAAGAACCCAAACCTTTTTAATCATGAAAATACATATCTATATGAAATTGAACTCTCGATACGTATAGAAAAAGAGCGTTAGAAACCTACTTTAGAATTAGCCTATATATTTCGCCAAATGAAATGCGATTAATTAACAAGAAAACACCACCGAAAGACATTAAATGAAATGAATATATACGTGCACCAAATTATATCGAGCAAAAAGTAGAAAGAAGATATCTATTCAAACCACAGTGATATGTATATGAAACTGATGATACGTATAAAAGATAGCGCCCCTTCAAACTGGGAACTTATTTTGAAAACCCTATACAATTCATTAGACTCTGTGCAACTGATTTGATATGTAAGTAAACCTGTATGTAATATAATAGCATGTAATGATAGAATAACTAAGTAAAATAAATATGTATTAAGTTATGGTGGTATATCGAGTTCTTCATTCGACAATATCGTTAGAAGGCGAAAGTGGTGAAAAAGCGAAGAACTTTAGCGCGCTTTCACAACCCGTATATTAAAAATGTAGCAGTTGGAACATAAAACATCTAAATATTGTTGTTACCGTAATTTCAAGGATCTTCCCCTAAATCCAGAAAAAAAAAGAAATAGACCAACATGCGTGCTATTTCTGATTAATTGTCGGACAGCTATCAACGTAAAGAATACAGAAAAAAATTCCCAACGATATCGCCACTTGAATTTTGGCTAATGGATATATTTTTAGGATGGCGATGCGTGCCAGGATAGAATTTATTTCGTTGTCACGCGGTGACAAATAGAACGGAATCATATTTCAGCGAAGGGACGAGAAAAGTTATTAAGTTGTACGGTAATTTATTATTAAAACTTGCACACCGATGTCGGTTGGGCGGCGGCGGCAGTGGTGGTGGTTGTAGTGCAGAGGAATCGAGGATACGATCCATTATACGCACATTTAGCATTTGCATAACACCGTAAATCGAAACCGCTGCAGAACGATTCGTCGGTATTAAGGACGGTGCAATAAATTGCTAGGCACGATTGTAGGAGTTAAAAATGTGGTGATAATACAGGTACAAGGAAGTAAGTGGAATTATGTTTTTGTTACCAAAATAAATACTAAATAATAAATAAATAAATTGCCAAGCAAATAAAAGTCAACCTTATAGCGAAATTCATTATAAATTTAGATATATTTCCGGTTTCAATAAATTTCTTCATTTTACTATTACAAGAAAATAATTAATACAAATGCACAACAACAACCAAATTTATGCATCCGAATATTTACATGCAAACCAAATTGTATATAATATTTCCGCAATTGAAGAATTTAATAATACACATGTGGTGGAGGCGCCAGTCAAATTTATGCTATAATGAATTTTTCATTAATCAAATAGGAAGTCTTGCTATAAATATACATTTCGGAGTAAAATTAAAAGAATTTGTACATTTTTACCTGAATTTTATATTTTCATCATAAAAAAATTCATAATACAAAGTAACGGAAGATTAGGCAAAGTCAATCTTTCGAATAGCAGTAAAAACGTTCATCTCACTTTGAACGAACAACTTTATTGTCCATGTAAACAGCTATTATGCTGTAATTAATCAAAAATAATTAAGTGCCAAACAAAGCAATGATCACGACGACCGTTTGGTTCAATTCCAGAACTACTCAGGTAGTCTGGCTTCGTCAACGGCTTGGTGAGATGTCAAAACGGTATGTGTGCCTTTACTACTACTACTACTATTACAGGTCTGCAATTTTATGCGGATTCTTTAATAAAAACTAATGATCATAAAATTTCATTTAACTGGTCTCTTGAACTTGTTTCGCTAATAAGAAATCCAACCAGAATAACATCTACTTTTTTAGGGCTGTTGATTACATTACTGGCAAACGTGTGGGCAGCTCATCATCTATTATTAGTGGAGGTTCAAATACTTACTTGCAAGATATAAACGCGCCACAGGCTAACGTGAAATACTATTATTCGAAAAATGGACATTATCTAATCACTCACTACTTTGTATAATGTATTTAAATACGATACCTAACCAGATTCATAGAATTGCTGACGAACCCAGACTGGACGACGAACACGGGAATTGAGCAAAAGCGGTAACTGCTTTACTCAGCAGTTTGTGGAAAATATTTAAATACAGAATTCTTCCCTCAGGGCTTCGTTGATAATGTAGAAGAACGGAAAGAACTAGTATGCCCCTTCCCCAGAAACTCGAGCTAAATTCAAACTAAGACATAAGACAACGTGCCGAGAATTGCTTGCACACGAAAGTGCAGTAGTTAAGATTCTGCTAGAGCTCCTTGTTCTTTTTTGCTTTTTCTTCACTTTTTAGAATTTGATATGTACCACGTCCACACTTCCTACGTGCAACAAGGAAAATAACAGTCCAGCCTATCAAGACCCGGTTTGACTAGGTAAAACTAAGTGCAAGGAATTTAATGTTTCTTTGAGAGTACCAGGTGCACTCCCAGATCTCGGTTCGTTATCTTACACCTCAGTTCGGGTTTACTTCAGGTTCCTCGGAAACATTTATTCCCATATTTACACACTATCTGTGAGCCCCTAAGAAAATTCAAAATAACTTAATATATAGAGCAAAAGTCATAAAAATATATTGAAACAAGTTAATAATAAAGAATTCTAATTTTAATCGCTTCTAACATCGCATATATAATGCAGAAAGAATTTCTGCTCTCCACGCGAAACTCGAACTCGCGATCTCGTGCTAACTGGGCATATCTTCACCCTCAGAATACGGAGAATGGTAAGTCTCTAGCGCGGAGAGCAGAAAGTTTTTCTAAAGTTTCAACGTTATATATACGATATAAAAAGCCGTTCAAATCAGAATTTTTCAGTTAAACATCAAAACAGCGGAAAATTATATGTAAGGTAAATAATGAGTTTCTACAGTTACATTTTTTTTTATATTTTTATATGAATTACATTCAAGTTC
The DNA here is from genome assembly GCA_031893035.1 of Dermolepida albohirtum. NCBI lineage: Eukaryota > Metazoa > Arthropoda > Insecta > Coleoptera > Scarabaeidae > Dermolepida > Dermolepida albohirtum. The sequence goes on from JAVIWB010006495.1 coordinate 613,347, forward strand.
TTTAGTAGTATCAAACTTATCTTCCTAAGCAAGAAAGAGATCCCCATACAAGCCAAAATAGAAGTATTTAAGAAAGTGGTAACGCCAGCTTTAATATAGGGAACAGAATCGTAGACCACAACAGTAAACTGGTAAAACAGAATATGAAAAATTTTGAGACGAGCTTCTTTCGAGGAATAAAAGACATACAGAATAAGGCATACTACCTATAGAGAAGTATTGGAACCATGTCAATGCAGACCACAATAGAGGACAGTTGAGATGACTGGATCATGTATTAGGAATTGATGAAAATGAAGTGGTGGACAACGACAAGGAAAAGCAGACCAAAAAAGCCCTGGATTGAAGAAACCGGTGAAGGGAGGCCTGGATTGAAACCAAATTAGGCAAGTAACACAAGTTAAAAAGAACGGGAAAGCATAGACCAAAGAATTCCACTCCTTCATCGCCATACATCCGAAAGGGTAAGTGTTTTGAATTAAGTTATTTTAATAAATAAAGTCTTTATTTATTAAACTTGGAAAACATAATAGTGTTTTGTATACATTAATTACTTTTGAGTGATTTTTTTGAAATTTCTGTATGATTTTATCTTAATTAAATGATTTCCGAGCACTATTTTTTAATAAATACTGTTTCCGATTAATATTTTTAAAGTGGAATTATTTCCAAAAAAAAAAGTTCAATCACTTCAAAAAACTAAAAATATTTCCACACGGATATTATTTTACAATAGATTGTACATATACCGTGCGAACAGTTAATTAAAAATTTAATTTTTGAGGTCGGTTGCGGCCTATAAATTTCGAGTAATTGCCACGTGGCGTCAGATAGAATCGAAAAAAGATAAAATTTGATGTATATAGCGGTTCATGGTACTTTATAGGAAATGCGCCCGGCCATTTTCTTTATCAAAATCTCGGAACCAATGTATCTTCGGTTAATTGTGTCTTTATATCATCTCGGGAAGCGAACTTGGAATCATCTTTTGCGTTCGCGCGACCGTTTTGCTCGATTTGCCGATATTAATTGAGTTCTCGGATTTTCTGTTTAATTGAAAGTAGCGTTTAAGGTCAAAAGTAATTTATCGAAATACATTGTTTCTTATGTAGTCGGGAATTTTTTGATATTTATTATATATTATAAGTAAATTTTCTGCCTTTTTCATTGTGGATAATTACGAATATTATTGTACATTCTCCGTCGCGCAATTGCTTAAATGTTTTAAAAGTAAGTATAACTTCTGGCGGCATCTATTGAACATTTTTTATAGCTGAATACCTATATGAATGACATTGTATGGGCAGAGGGGATAGCTATGTCTCATGATCATGACGAAGTCGATCTAATCAAGCGCTCCTCGTCCCCCTACAAAAACAGAGGGATCCGGCTTGACTTTCAGTCTCGCCTGTTTGGTGTTACACGCAGCAACATATCCTGTAGGTATAAAACCAGTTTCCACCTTCTTTACCAATACAAAATTCTAAGTCAGCAAATAAGCTACATTACGTCTCACAAGCAAGTTTAAACAAGTGCGGCGTTGAGTAATTTATTAAATGAGTTAGCAGCCTTGCCTGTCATAACACCACGAGATTCAGATGGTTTTCAGCCAGAAAAGTTTTCAAGTGACAGCAGTTATTCATTATTTGTTACATAAACCAAAATGCAAGGCAAGAAATAAGTAAATATGCTTTTAAATTAAAAAAAAATACTGAAGATATATACTTTCCAAAATAAGCAGCAAACATTATTGTCCTGCACCGTAGATGGGTTTTGCACTTCCACTCCGTTAGAAAATGGGTTTTGATACCTACAGATATGATATTTACAATATTGTTTGGAACTACTCTTTTCTGGTGATTCTGAAGTTTCGTAATATTAATGTGTTGTTTGACAAAGGTGAAACAACTACCTAAACAATAGTAGAACAGCTAGACGTACATTATGCATGATTCCCACGTACACTGCACATGATGTTTCAAACTAATTAATTATTCCACTGTTTCTTCTTCTTTCTAAGATGAACGAGAGATGTTGGAAGGCCATTACTATATATAGAAAGCAGTTTCAGACAACGATATTATCATGTGCGTGAGAATATTCAATTTTCAACATCTCGAATGACAGATACCAGGCATATTGCCATACAAGAAGCTTTAAAAGCTCAATGTCTGGAAAAGCGGAAGGATATCTCACTACATAAGTAGAATAGAAAACAACTATTATTAAAAGTACTCTATACTACGATGGTGGAAACGAAAGCTGTAAATTCAGAAACGACAAGTTGACCATATTTGTCAACGGAAGTGTCTCCTGAATTTCATTGAATTACATTAGGACGAGGACTTTCATCTCCTTTAACTAGTAACTAACGAAAGAAATGAAAAGAATGAAAAGTTGTTAAATTCTGTGTTTAAAATGTAGTACTTAATTCTGATTTAGAAACGCTTCTAATGAATAAAATGAGTTATGGAGGTAATTGTTTATCAATATATCCACGATATAGAAAAGGGATAGAGGATGTGGTCGACAATAAACGTTCAGAAACGTTCGAAACGTGATATGTGAAAAATTACGCAATAATTTTCAGCGAAATTCATGGAAATGCCACATGGAATAATCGACATCATATCTTAACAAAAGTTGGCATACGGAAGGTAAATCTAAAGTTTGTTCCACATTGACCTAAAGTTTTATCGAATTGGGTATTTTAAAGACGTAAATTTCAAACAGACGAAAGCTAGTGACAAGTAATGTTGAACAATCCTCCGAGTAATCAAAGACAAGAACCGATGGGAGGCGAATGCGCTATATCATGTTAGTGACACAAAAATGCATCGCAAAAGTGGATTGTTAGCTGCGACGGCTGTAAATAAATTTCTAAATTGTTTTCCTACGTTAGAATGTACAGCTACAATAGAGGCCATTAGCTACCCAGAGTCGAACAAGCTTAAGTAAGTTCAGAGCGCCATTATCGAAGTATATGATAATATAGCGAAGCAAGGGCCTCTATCCATTTCGCTAATTGTTCAAATAGGCCGAACTATCTGATTGTGGTACGGAAGAGATCTTTATTACTCTAGATACAGAGGAGATTACTAGATGAGAAGAAACAAAAACTGAATGCTGAGAAGATATCACATTTCAAGAGTGGGCAGCAGTGGCTTAAAATCCAATCTTCCAACGTTTGTTACTAGCAGAAAAAAGCACACTATGGGCCTTCCCTAAAGGTAATGAAGCAGAAGAATAAAAAACTTGATATATGTCCATACTTTTAGGAAGTTTGCGCTTCCCTGCAAAAGACGAGCAAAAGAATTAAGCTGACGAATTTAGTTTTCCCCCTTATAAAAATCCTGATTATATGAGAAGATTATATGAGAGATTATATGAGAAGAGACGTTTCCTAGACTTTTTCCATTAAAATTCTTAAAACTTAATTGTAAGCGAAAATTTTGGACCTGTACCAAAGCATACTTTCAAGTGACTTATCTCCGCCACGAAATTTCACGAGAGGCGACCGTTCTTCGAATTTAAATTCAAATCGCATTACAGTGCGCATTTCACTGGAACTCATCTTGTGTCATTAAAAAAAATGAATACGCAAATACTTAAACGAAGTAGGTGTTAATCTGACGCAATATAAAGACGAAGCGACTCATTCATATTACTTATCCTATTTTATCACAAATATAGCACGATATTGCACATCATTTTTATATCTTACGGAAAAATTGACACTTAATATGCGTCTACATAATAAAATGATTACGGAACAAAATATTTAATTCCAGAAGTTTTAAAAAATAAAATATATATAATATTGCTATAAATTATGGATTTTATGCAAATTTCAGGTTTTAGTTCTACGCGTATGAATAATATAACATAGTCTTAGGTTACGTCTGCTTACATTACAAGCAATATGAACAAGAACTGCATGTACAACCTTGTACAACAAAAACTCGATCCAACACATGCTAATTATCATCTAGTTTATTCTACGTATATAAGGTCTAATATTTCAAGTAACAGCTTTTGAATATAAATTCCTTTTGTACTTTCAAAAGTAATTATCTAAAGGGCTCACTAACATTGAAATTTGTTTATCGATCGGATTCGCAGAACGACACCAGCTTCGCTTTTAAAGCGCACAGAGTGTGTCTCCCCTTCCGAGACTTTCGTATACACCCGTAACTCATTCCCACAAATAGACCCCCTTAATTGCGAGCAATTGCATAGAAAATTAAATGTAGTATAAACATATTTAGTGTGTGTTTAGCGTATTAATAACGGGTAAAATTCCCATGAGCAATACAAATCCGCAGGAAGAGAGTACGGGCGGGAAATGTAATCGCGTGCATTTTGTGTATGTGCAACTTGCATAAAACTGGAATTAAACAACTTAAAGTCGAATTAAGATTGAGTTAGTGCCAGTTTGCGGGCTAGTATTTCCATTTGGAATATTTCCCCAGAAACTAAAGAGAAACGGGCTTGAACTATAAATAAACGTATCTCTTTTGAATTCGTGAAAGCATTTCATAATATAATTTTGCTATTCGGTTATGTTTAGTTCGTTGAAATACTTGAAATCGTCATGAAATTATAGAGGTAATGAAAAATAATATGAAATTAAGCAATTTGTATTTATTACTCTTGTTATTTGATTATACGAAATTGACTATAATTTTACCATATTCCATAACCCCATATTACAAATCCTTCGCAGCAATAGGAATTAATATTTTAAATTCGTCAATGTAAAAAATAGTTTTAAGTTTGCTAGCAGTGTAAGTAAACTTAAACTTCTTCGTACTTATTTTGTCGAAGATGGAAAAAGATTAACAATATTTAATTAAGAATATTTCTTTTATAACTAAGGCAATTGACTAATCATAATTTAGTGTGATCAGAAACTGATCAGAAACCAGAGAAGGATTATAATGATATTAATGAAAGAATTAACTCTAAATCATTACACAGCTGGAAGGAAATAAAAATTCAATTACAGTTCTGTGCCAAAGAAAGAAACGCCTTCTTGAATTTTACAAGAAACTATTACAAAAGGATAAATAATAATCTTACACAAATAGAAAGTTTTTTAAATGTATAAAAACTAACACGTATCGATATTTAAACATAAACAACTTAAATTTTCAATAGTTTGTATGACCACCTTTATTTTTTATGGTATGGTATATTCCACAGTTCATTTTTGTTCGTTGGCCCCCTTTCATACTTTTTTCTTTAAAGATAATCCCACACATACATACTCAATAATATTTAAGTCAGGACTTTGAGGTGGCCATATCATAGTCTGCAATAACTCATTTGCTTCCTGCTGTGTTAAATAAGTTTTCACAGGTTTCGCTTGGGATTATTATCTTACTGTAGAATGAAATTATTGCCAATAAGTCGCTGCTCTGATGGTATGGCATGTTCTTTTAATAATGTCCTGTATTTCTCACCAGTTAATTTACCCTCTATTTTTACAATTTCACCCACACCTGCTGCCGAAATTCAACTCCAAACTTAGATATTGCCTCCTCTATGTTTTATGGTAGTGTGTAAACATGGTTCCAATAACGATTCACCAGGGCGTCGTCCAACACACTAACGTCTGTTCGTTCCAAATAATTGATATTTAGGTTCGTCAGTCGATAGTACTTGTCGCCACTCATTATATCCCCAAGTTTCGTGGTCTCTGGCATATTTCAATCGTTTCCCTCTATTACTTCGTCGCAGTAAGGGTTTTCTCAAGGCCACGCATCCCCTCAACCCCGATCTGAGCAAGTATCGCCTTACTGTTGAAGTATGTACCAAAGTACCGTTCGCGCACGATCTTGAGCTAGTTCTGGGGTAACTTTCTTACGATTTCTTAAGGAACTAACTTTTAGTGTGCATCAGCTTTACTGAGCTTTTTTTGATGTCCACACTTTGGTCTATGACTTACACTGCCGGTTTCAGTCATTTTTGTTATTGTTTATTGCACGGCATACCGGGAACATTTCACTATCTTTGATATTTTCACTTGACTATAAACCTCTTGGTGTAAAACGATAATTTTATTTCTGTCTAGTAATGCTATTCTAGGCATTGTCTATATACTATAACAATTTACAGCTCACAATTTTTTCTTTCTTCTTAAAATGAAAATTTCACTCGTAGGCACGTTTTTTAAGAATCTAAATAAATTCTATTGTGGAACCGCTCTGTATCGTTTCTACCACTGAATTAAAAACAAAATTTTATAGATAAATAACTCTGCCTTGAAATGTTATTGCACCACAATTCTCTGCAATTTTATTGCAGAGCATTGTGGTGCAATAAAATTTATTAGTTTAATCCTCTTATCAGGCGGTCGATCTCACCCCTACGCGGAAGCATAATGTTATAAACTTGGAAATTTTCAGTGATTACATTTCTACCAATAAGTGAATCGTTCTTGGAAAGATGTATTAAATATTATAAATTGAATTAACCCAATAGTTATTAGTAAAAACGTTTCAGTAATCTAGCTGAAGCGATTCAATTACCAACGTAAAATAACAAAACTAACAAAGCAGCCAGAATATCAGGGTATTTGAGATACATAATAACGACGAAACGAATCTTCCGAACTATAGAAATGGAAGACTTAAGAGCAATCACGCTGCTCACATTACTAGATTGAAAACAAAGGTCTGACATTAGAAATCACTACAGTATTAGTGATACCGTATGATGGGTGACAAAACGCAAAGGGGGTGAAGTAAATAGGGAAGATAGCATGAAATGGAAAACCACAAGGAAGTAAGACTCCGGCTCGATAACGTGAGGAACGGAGAGATAATTAGCAGTTATTATTCTACAAGCAAGAACAAGACAGGCCAGAAGATTAACAAGCATTATTCTTACATAAAGAAAAAGTAATTATATAGGTTTTTAGTAACGAATTACATATGTATAAAAAGAATCTGCCCAAGCTTGTTGTATTTTGTTTACACAAACTTTTAGATGCTGAAACATGAATTTTCAGCAGAATTACAGTTAATGCATCTCCACGATCGTGAACGAACATCAACGCTATTTTCAGTAGTCAATTGAAACACTAGTGTTTGTGGCAACTCTCCTTTACTTATAATGAAGCCCACTTTCAACAGTATATGTAAGAATGTTAGCATGTGTATTACAATTTAATGATGAGCCTTTAATAGATGAAACGCGTCTTAATCAATATCCCATTATCAGTAGAGTTGTTCTTTATTCAAAGTGTATAAACTTTAAATGAGATTATGTAAAAAAACAAAACGTTTCGAAACACTGAATTTTCTTAAGTTTTGCATTTGTTAATATTTCATTTAATAAAAAATTGTTCCAAAAAATTACGCCACTCAAGTACTAATTGCTGAAACTTTGAAGTCCTTTCGTGTAATGTATCGTTAAAATATTTCACAATAAAACAAACGAAAAACACGACATTATTCATTTCTATTAAATCACGCGCGACGTACACAATTGAGCCGTTTAACTTATCTAAATTGAGCTGATGTCATTAAAAAAAGAAATAACGATCGTGTATAAACTATTAGAAGCATATAAGTTTAATAAACGCAACTTGAACTTTGCCTCGATAAATCTGAGAATCTGGAATTTCTATACAATGGCATAACTTCAGATAACCTACATAAGTGCATAATAACTCAATAAATTCAAAGGCACGACTGAAACGTACAGGTACACATACGTAATTTATTGAGTACCGTGCACATAATTTACTAACAATGCATATTACTGATACATATATATGTAGAGGACAAACTTCAGCTAATAGTTTAGCGATAAATTTAATATAACCATTCCTCTGATACAGTTATAATACGACCAGTCTTCTGGTTGGTTTAATACAAAGCTGACAAACGTCAATACTGGCTTTAATACCAAGGCGAGCTGTAGTAGCGATATAAATTTATAATTTTCTCATAATATTTATGAATTCTTAATTTTAACAAAACGCAGATATGAATGAATATCTTTGACTACGATTTATGTTACAAGCAATTTTGGCGCCCAACGTGAAGCGTTTTCGATAATTTATTATTCCACAAAACGGCGCCAAACACATTGTCTACACTACGTTCTTTATCTACTTGATTTTTATTTCAAAATACACATTTTTCTTCCAAAACATAACCTAACTTCTGACATAAAATTAAAAGCTGGCCAATTGTAAATCATTTATCTCAATTAATACACAGAGTCTCTCAGAGAGAAAAATGAACTATTTTAAAATAGTAATTCTTACTGGCGCTATCTATTAAAAAAAAACATGTGTCACTAAGGTAGATCTTTCACCAATGTTATGTCAAAATATCATGACATTTGTGTCTTTAGTGTCAGAGAAATTGCGAATAAAGTAACAGTGCGTAACAGTTGTATTTGGCATGGGTCGAAAAATTAATTTTGAAAAAAGAGCAAATATCAAGTTCTGTTTTAAACTCGGTAAACAGTTTACTGAAACGCTTAATTTGATGAAACAAGTGTATTATCAAGTGTTTATCACGTACGAGCGTGTAGAGTGGTATAAACGAATTAAAGACGGTCGTACGGACATAAATGACTACAAACATCCTGGTGCAAAAAAGTCTATGGTTACGGAAAGTAACATCGAACTTGTGCATGAATTTACCAGAACTGAGCCGAAGTCCTCATTGCGATACGTGGGAATGAAATTAAATATTTCCAGAGATTCAATTCATCGTATTCTGACACAGCATTTGGAACAGAGAAAAATTTGTACAAGATTTGCACCACACAAGCTAACTGAATTCAACATGGTACAGACTTGATTAAAGACTCAAAAAAGGACGAAAACTTCAGACATTCTATTGTAACTGGCGATGAGACGTGCTGTTTTCAATATGGTAATGATTTTCTAACTACAAATAGCATTTTAACCATGAATCATTCACCACATTCACCGGATTTGACCCCCTATGATTTCTATCTATTCTCCGAACTATATTTGCCGATGAAAGGACAGCGTTATCTCGATGTCGAAGTCATTAAAAAGGCGTCGACAGCCATCTTGAAGGACATTTCTAAAGATGAACTTAAAAATTCATTCGACATGTTAATTGACCGTGAAATACGTTGTGTTGAAGCCGAAGGCGACTACTTTGAATAAAATAAATGAATTTTACCAAAATAGTAAGTTTTTGTTTTTATTTTAAAAAAAGTTCAGTTTTCTCTGAGACAGACTGTGTATGTCCAATGTCGAAGTTGCCTTTGAAAATTAATTACTTAAATGAGTTTTCTATATTGATCTTTTGGATAATATTCATGGACCATGACCATAACTATTATCTTACCTTTTAAACATTTTCAATGCTGTCAAATCGGTTTTTCAGTGACAAATAAAGTCGGAACAAAAGAAAGAAGACCCTGACATATTTTAATATCTAATATAAACTTACTTTTTTTTTGTAGACAAATGTACGTAAAGTTTGAAACTATTATCCTGTCAGATTCGTTATTTATCAAACAGAGAAAATACGTTTAATATTCGCATACGAAATTAATCGTTTTTTTAATGCAAGAGTGCATTGCAAATCCGTATCCTGATGGAACAAAAGTGGAAAGAGCGTAACGGACTAATAGCACGGCCAGCAAGGTCTCCAGATATTAATCCTCTAGAATTTTTAGAATACAAGGTTACACCGCTTAATGTTACTACGAGCAAAATCCCAGGTACACTAAATCCACAATAAAATGGAGAGATGTGAATGCGCGTTTCGGCAAGTTACGCTGGTTGGATAACATGAAACTGTTCGAGAGTTCAGTAAAGCTAGTGAAAGGTACCTCAGGATGTTGGACTCAAAACAAACATTTTAAAGTACAATAAGGATGCTGGAAAATCCATAGAACAGTGCTGTTGATGGGCTTATAAATAACGATTCGCGTCGTAGCACTAAGGTTTATGGTAGTTCAAAGGATATTTCTCAAAGTTAGTCGGAACAAATAAAAGGAGATTGTTTAAAAGCGTCCAGTTTAGTGTAACATTTCATTTGTACTTTATTTGAAATATGTATTCTACTTTATACAAAGAGATTATGAGATAATCAGCCCGAATCAATTTTTTTTTAAATAAACGCTAAATTATATTACTTTTTTAAGTTGTAGCATTCATTTTTACGTGATCCGTTAAAGTTTTGCAAAATATTTAGAACGTGAATTCTATGAATTCTACGCTGTCCGCGGTTGGAAGACTAGGATCTATAGTTATTATTGGCTTCATTTGTTTTATTTAAAATTTTATAGACAACATTGGCCTTCATATGCAGATAACATCAAATCTACGAGGAATGAAACAATAGAAACAAGGTTAGAGCATCAATTCCACCTTGTCCGTAATTGGAGGGCTAAAAATATTTTAATACTAGGATACATATCTAGTACAATATCTACTTTTACATAAACCGGCCTACTGTTTGTTGTGCAATAAACAGTAGTAGTAGTTGAGACCTGAAGATGTCCCATACGAGTGGGTATGAAACGTCGGCAGTTATACAAGTAACGCGGTTCCAGTCCGGAAGCCCAAAAGAAGATAACAAGTTAACATCTTTATAACAGACTGGGATAACCCAAATAGTTCAAGATCGAAGAAGCAGATCATGTGGTCAGAGACATCAAAACTTGACTAAAATCTAGTAAGATCAGATCAGAGCCAAAACTTTACCATCAGTAGCAGCAGCCAGTAGGTTATCAGAGACACCAAGCAGAGCAGTGGTACAACTGTGTCTCGTACGAAAACCGATTGAAAATCAGGCAAAACACCAATTATTACTAAAAAGCCTTTCAGCTGGTTATTCATAATTTTTTCGATAATTTTAGAAATTACTGAATGAGTATTTATCGCGTGTAAGTCCTTGAAATTCAAAGGATTCGAATAGGTCGCACAATAGCCTTCTTTTAAAATAAAGTGAAGAAGTGTCAACCAAGTATAAGTTCATATATATGCAGTAAATAGGGAAGAATAGTGGGGAAAAAAATCTTATCGTAATGTTAATGTATCCCATCCAAGAGCGTTGCTTTTTATTTCTGAAATTATAGTGCCTAGTTCAATTTCTTGAACAGATGTAAAATGAAATTCTTCAAAAGTTGTATTTAATCTAGTGGAATTATAAAGAATTATAAAAGGTTTTTAAAGCAGAATCACCAACATAATTGGGAATGCTCTCTAGCAAGCTTTTGATTGTTGTAACGTCCTGTAAAGTGTGCGGAATAGTTCCCGATTTACTTTTCAAGTTGCCACAGCGTTTTAGGTTTGTCTCTGGTCGATTTACTTGTAAGTTTGAAATTAAAATAAGTTTTCTTTCTAGCCGAACTGTCTTCATTCAGAAATTTCCCGAGCTTCTGCTCTACCTCAAAGTACAATTATAAGCCTCACACTATAAGTGAGACACAGTAGGAAAGTAATGAGCCCAACAATATAAATTGGGGCATAACTGTCAAACAATTGAAGTATCTGTTTCATAAAGTATATAATTTTGTCATCAATAGTAGGTATGGCAAATGTATTACGAAAAGGTATCAGATATAAGTCATTAAGAAACGCCTTGTGATCGAAATATTTTAGTAGTTTATAAACACAACTACAAGAAATCGATGATATTCTAACAGCACAGCAAGTCCTCTTGTAATGGTGTCAATTAGTTGAGTCAAAGCTGTTGATTATATTCAAAAATAAATATTAAGGGTTATAACTGCACAGGGTCATAAACAAAATAGAAATTTATTTCTCCTCATTTCGATCACTCAAATTCAAATTAGTTGAGATGCAATAGATTATCTACGAAAAACCCACGAAACGAAATTTCATTCGCTTAAAATACACAATAAAAGAGTACGGAAAATACATTTCGGTCGAATAGATTTGAGTTCATCACGAAATACAACGACCAATTTTTTCCGCGATAAATCCAAATACGGTAACGGTTTTACATTACTCCGGTTATAGCCGGATATTGCGTTCCGTGGGCCGTTCAATTTCACGCAGAAATTCTTATACGGTCAAACATTCCGGTGACCGGCGCCGCGCGAAGTGGGTCAGTGCGTTCTATCTTCAATCTAAAATGTACCGAAATGTGCTCGTTCAGGATGTTCGTATATTTCCACGCGAGCATCGCACCAACTGAAACGGATTTTCAGTGGTCGGGAAAAAGATGAAATTGAAACCTTTGCTTAATGTATACGAGGTTCGTTCAAAAAATAAATATTATTTACGATATTATTGTTTATACGGTTTGGGTTTTCGTTAAATTAGTATTTTTCTATTTATTTGTACAGCACTCAGAAAACATATTCTTTAAACTAGTTAGTTGGCCTAGATATTATTTAATCAATAAGGGTTTTCGGTTGAGAGAACCTCATTTACTTTATTTAAGGTCCTTCGACAACTTCATTTTCAGTCTTCTGTTAGAGGAAAAAATTGTTAAGCAATTTTAGGTTATCATATTGATTGCTATTTCTTACTTAGATTAGCTCTTATATAGTTGATGGATCAACTTTAGTTTTCTAGTGACATATTTGAATTTCTTTCTATCTTATAACCAATACAGATTTGATTTGGGTTTTTTGTCGTATTGTCATATATTCCTTATGAATAAGTCTGCTATTGAAACGGATTACAATTTACTACACAAGGTGTTGCCAAATAAGGAAAACAAAAGAAAAACTTATTATTAATTTCTCAGGAAAAATATTTTTTGTAAAAGCTTATTCTTACTCTGGGGAACATTTTGAGGAGACGTCATTTAAAAAAGTTATTTAGAAATTGTTGATTACTTAAAATTCCAAGTTCAGTTAAAAAATAAGCATAACATTTCTAAAAAATTCAAAATAAGAACTAAAAATAAGGCTTTCTATAAAAATTAATTTAATTCATGATGCCTTCCTTTTGATATGTAAAAGAAAATATAATTTACACCAGGTTAAATTATATTTTAAATATTCACAAAGCATTCGCGAAAATTTGATGCTAAGGTGAATTTTTTTTAAATAAAACTTGGCACCATTGCACCATAACAAAAGATAACAAAAAACATATAATTTCTGCTCATTGGAGCCTTATTTTACCTCGAAAAGGCTGCGGGCGAAGCGAATTCAAAGCCCTCTCTATATCGGCTGCGTTCATTGTCGGCCTGCGAGCGAAACAACGTTTGAAAAGTGTTTATTTGCTTTCGCCACCCAGATTTGGCCCTCTTTCATTTTTGTTTCAATTAACGACGGCTTAGCGTCGTGCGTTCCGAAACGTTTCACAAACTGAAAGAGGACTGCCGCACACATACATAGATACATAAGAGAGAGAGAAAGAGAGAATGCATCCAGGCGAATGCGTAGGTCTGTTCAGCATAAAGCGAATTTAATTTAAGAGTAATGTTGTGTTGCGATGAACTTTCGCTTATAATTACGTGTTTGGCCAAGCAAATAATTACTCTGTGATGACATCATTTTATTGCGCAGACGTCTTTTGCCTTGGAATCGCTGATAGGAATAAAATTTAAAATATATAGCGGCACGTTGAGTTTTTTACATTTTGTAAAACGTTTCGTGTAGATTTTAGCTCACGGCGGAGCGATTTTCAAGGAAAATCTACATCAAACTGAAGTTGAAAAAGGAGGGTGCAAAATAAAAAGAGAAAATTAACAAATACTGTATTATATTATCTGAAATTACAGACAAATAATTCGTTTTGGCATGCAAAGAATGGGAGATAACACATTATGAAAGGATATAATTTTGGAAGGGAGAAAAATTCTGGTAAAATATTGTTGTCATCATATTATCCAGCTTACGCCTTTTAAATTATTATTACTTTCATATGAGGGATGCAAAAGTAAAAATTATGACAAGCGAAACACATTAAGTTAATAATTAAAAAAATATTTACAATTAAAACAATTGTAACACAACAATGCACACTCTATTTACAGTAACATCGGACGAAATCTTATATTCTGGATCATAAGCCCAATTTCAATTTTGCTTTTCATGGACTTCCTAGCTTTCTCACTAGAGTCTATAGTATTTTTTAACCTTTAACAATTATCGTAAATTTTATATTTATTTCTGCCTTCCCAGTGCTTTGGAAAATTTGAATGATAGTGCTGATGCTAGCTGCTTCTGGGTTTCCGGGCTGTAACCGCGTCACTTGTATATCTGCCGACGTTTCGTACCCATTTGTACGGGACATCTTCAGGGCTGAACTATTGCACTGAAACTGCCAGCCCAGAAGTAGATAGCATGGATCACGACCGCGGAAGTCTACGTACCAGATAGTACTGATATTTTTCGCTTCCTTTTCACAATGTATGAAATGCATTAAATGCATCAAATGCTTTTCACGCTTGTCCACAAAGATCACTTAAAAATAGAGTACGTTATATCGTACTATATTTCGGACAACCTAGTTGTGTAAATGATAACTAGTTACAACCCGAATGGTTTAATTACGTATCTATAAACTATAAACTTGTCTTAACTGGCAAGATACTCTCTCTCTCTGACTAATAAGTACACAATTATCCAATTGTTGGACGCTAATATATCATACAGTGCAACAAGTAAATGTTTCAACATTAGCAATTCAACAAGTTGCGATATAAAAAAGCTTATATATATATATATATATATATATATATAGTTTTGCAACAAATGTAGGTATGCTCCAATTTCGGAACCACTAATTTTGCAAAAAAACAAAATATATTTAATATCAATTACACCCCTTGGAGAATAATACTTTTGAATCCAGCAGGGGTTGGTTTCAAAGATTTAAGCACCGCTGTGTAACTCGAACTTTAAAGATAATATTGTAGAAGCACATTATCTGCTGATGAAGCTGCCCTGGAACCATTTCGAAATGAGCTACAACAACGAATAAGGTTTTAAGCAGCGAAAAAATGTATAATCCAGACGAATCGTCGTTGTATTGAAAGGGCCTACCAGATAAAAACTTTCTTGCATACTAGAGAAAAATGAACTCATAAGATAGAGTAAATAACGACGTACATTGTAGCAGTGCAAAAAGAACTCGTTAATTAAAAATGTTAATTATTGGTAAATCTTGAATTCCAAAGGTTCTCAAAAATATCCAAACTTCGGTTTATTACCGAGGCTAAAACAGTGGCAGGGCAAGAAAAGGAATCTTTGGAGAATGATTGAATGAAGATTTTATTCCGAGAGTCAAAGAATTAAAGACGAACAATTTTTAAGTGATGAAACCAGATTGTCGGTATATTTTTGCCATCAAACATTACCTCCATAGCCCTGAATATTTCTTCATTTTCAATTTTCAATTAAAATTATGTGAACATACCCAGTTGAGATACCCACTACGTCTCCCACCTCGCACATTTTTACTTGAAGGTCATCCAATAGGATACGGTGCCCTTTTTTATTATAACTGGGAGAGTAGGCATTTATGGATCTTCGCTGGAGAGTCCATTCTTTGTACTTACACGAAGAAAACAAAGAGGTGTACTCTATTGATGAATACAATTCTGCTTTGATTTCAGTTGGTGTGAAGTCTTTAAAATTAAAATACTTTTATCACTGTTCGCACCATCTTTGCATTAGGAAAGCAGCAGCAGTAGCACTGGAAATAACGAAAAATTCTAACAATTTTAACCAACCGGGAGGATAGAGACATGCAAAACAATATGCTGAAACTGACACTACCGGAAGGAGCAGCAGATAACAGCATTAAAACATTTCAAATGCAAAAGGAACCGTTGTCTTAAAACACAAATTTCCATTTTTTCTCTATAATTTATAAATAGTTTAAAAACTTTTGTTCAAATACCACGAGCCATAATATATATATATACAATATATATATTTGTGTGGGTGTATGTGTGGTTGGGAAGGTATATATGTAGACAGCTTAAAAAGATTTAAAATAAATCGAAAACGTAAAAATTTCTTTTTGAGTATTTTATTAGAAAATTCATATTTTGTTGCACAACCTTTTGCCTTGATCACTGCATATATCCATCACAGCATACTACATATAGGATTATAATAATTTTCTCTGGTTAAACTAGACGACACTTCAACAATGTTATTTCTGTAAATTTATTCTAAAGTACATTTAAACCTTGACCCTTATTTTTAAAATATGCCATAAATGTTGGACAAATGATTGGGACTACAAAGTGGCCATTCCAACATCCCCACTTAATTATCGTTAAAAGAATGTCTTGCCATTCGTGGTGAGAGACATTATTTTGCTGAAAGTAGTATTCTGGTATGTTTTCGTAAAACGATTTTAAAATACGCGGTTCTAATACGTTGGCCTGCATGGTGATATAGCGGTCACTGTTCATGTGACCTTTCGCACAAATAAAGCTCTCCAACGCCCAACGCAGATATGCAATCCTAAATCATAATACCACATTTTATTATAAGTAAAAAGAGTCCGGTATGTATGCTTCCTCCGGTTTCCTACGAACATATTGAGAACTAGGTTGTTCCAAAAGCTAATCAAGGGGCAAAACATCAAAAGCGATGACTTGACTACTGCCTACCTGATTTATTACAAGTCTTTCCGAAAGAAAAATGATACATTTTTACTGCATTCAACGATCACCACTAAGAGCTAAAATGTATCGTCTACATTTTAGTAATGTCCGAGCTGATAGAAGCACAATTAGAAGCTATAAAATAGCGAGTACTTCAAAACGCAATAAATATATTTTTCTGTAATATTATTAAAGGCAAAAGTAAATCAGCTCCGTACATATTTACGTGCTTCTTTTAAATCTCTGGTATATTTTGCACGAAATACACTATTGCATTTCGTGCTACATATTCTAAAAGTTGGTCCTTTTACATTGAAAAATAAAATTAAAAATTTCTTTGCTAATTAGCTACATAAATTTTAGAGTTTCCAGCAACTTTTCATTGTACAACTTCGGAAAAAACTTTAAATATAAATAAAGCAAAAATCTAGTGACAAGCAGATAGTAAAAAATCCACAGAAAATTAAAATTTCAACAACTGTTATATTTATTTTTTCGTCGGCGAGACGTGCATACGCGGTTTTCCGAACAAAAAAATAATACATGAACTTACACGCACGGATGAATAGAGAATGTATTCCAGTCTCCAAACAACTTTTAATCGAATATTAAATTTAAATTAAAGTAGCTTTCGCGGCACTATTTTTGAGGAAAAGCAATTTTCTTTGATGTCTATATAAATACGCTATGAAAAATTTAAAAGCTTTCAGAAATCACACATTTCATCCCACGATAACAAGTTCTTAGTCGCGCTCGCTGCTAGTAACATGTGTTGACGTCGACGCCTAGTAGAAAAGAGAAAAATTCAACATTTCCCACGTGACACCTCCATGTAAGGTAAATAAAACCGATTTCATGTAATAGAATATTCAACAAGTTTCTAAACTTGTACGAGTTATAAAATATTGGACGTATCTATGAATATGTTGTCACACAAGAACAACTATATAAGATTATTCCTTTATGTCTCAAATTTTGTAATTCTTCTAAAAATAGTAAAATTCTCAAAAATTTGATTATACGATAAAGTTAGGGCAACGATTAGAATTTTAAAAAATCAATTTTTTTACATTATTCAATGCCCTTAGTACAAGGGTAGCAGTTTGTATTTCGAGAATTGGCAACACTGTTAGTGTTGCCTATGATCTAATGATTGCATCGTGAAAATTGTCATTTTTGACAATATATTTAAATTCTCAGTTTTATAATCCGGTCGCTATTTCTATTGTTGACAGCCACTTGAAACTATCATATCAGCGAAAAAATGGAATTAACTCACAAACATTTTCGTGCAATTATTTTTCATAACTTTCGGCGTAGATTATTTCAACAAGAATGCATCGACGTGCTGACTTCTTTAAACGGTGACGAAGCAACATCGAAAACTACAGTATATCGTTGGTATAATGAATTCAAACTTGGACTGTGTTCTTGGAGATACCGCCTTCGCATTGGCAGCAATGCTTTTCGGAATGCAAGAGTGCATTGATTTTCAAGGCGAATATTTTGAAAAGCAATAAAATTATTTTCGATAATAAACATTTTTTTTTGTTTGCTATTCCCGAAATATAAATGGCTTCCCTCGCTCGTATTACTTCTACAATCAAATTGAGATAATAAAGTAGACGGAAATTCTCATTAGAATAAATACAATAGAGAGAAATTTCAATGTATTCTAATAGCAGGTAATAAAACCATTAGAAATAAGAAAGTTTACAATAGAGAGAACGATTATACGGCGATAGAAAATATACCTGCGCGCCACCGATCATAATACGAAGTAATTCTTATGATTCTCTATGTGAATCAGTCTGTTAGTACCCAGTTCCGATACGCATGTTCGTTTGTAATGTTTGTTGAAATAATATTTTAAAAAATGTCGAAAGATAAATCTATAACAAGTGATCAGCTATTCTCACATTGTACGAGGAATGTTATTTCGTGCGTGAAATTGCGGAAAAATTACAAATAACAAAATCAACTATGCTTTATACCATTTGCCGGTACCGAATCACCGGGACATTAGAAGATCGCAATCGCCCAAGTCGGTCAAGAATGACAATGCGAGCAGAAGATCGATGTCTGAAAGTGTTAAGCAAGTAAAACCAATGATGACGGCGCCCGAAATACCTGCAAAAATCAATAGGGAACGCGAATAACCGATTTCTCTACTACTAATCACCGCTTAAGAGAAACTGGTCTTTACTGTCCCTTTCCAGTAAGAAAACCGTTGCTGCGTTGTGGATATCGCCAAAAGCAACTAGGATGGATCGAAAATTACGGAAATGTTCTTTGGACTGACGAGTCCAAGTTCTAAGTGTTCGATCAGAACAGTTTTTGTGAGGCGAACAAAAGATGATGGGATGTTGTGCGAATACGTCCCACCCACAGTCAAACGCGGTTGTGGTTCTATAATGCTTTGACATTGCTTAGCAGTGCAAAGACCGGATATCTAGGAAAAGTCGAAGGCATTATATACAAAGAAAAGAACAAATGAATAATGGATGAGAAAGCTGTGACGCAGTTAATTAGAGAGAACTTCAATAACTACCACAAACATACAGCACGAATCTGTAAAGATTATGTAACGCCTAAAGAGAACGTTTTACAAATCATGCCCTGGTCCTTGCAGAGTCTGGATATGAACCCTATCGAATTACTGTGGGATGAACTCGACAAGCAAATACGGAGTCTGTCTAGCTTCTCCAAACTTAGTGGGACATTTACAGTGAACCTCTAACCAAAGTAACAGAACGCTTGCCGAGAGTGGTCCGGGGAGTATTACAAGTCAAAGGAAGCTATTTCTTATATTATTTCTTCTTACTATTTGTTTATGTTATTTTTAGAAATTAGTTATCCTAACTTTTATGGCTGGCAATATATATAAAATCCGGACATAAATACGAGTAGAGAGAAACGCGCCATCGCCTTATGGAGATTTAACACTAGCTAGTAGGCAGTAAAGCAGTGACGTCACGAAATAGAAATAATTACAAATACAGTTTAGACGCAACTCCGAAACACGCCTGAATAGGTAATGAGCAAGTCTGAACAGATATTAAGCAAGTAATCATCCACAGTCAACTTCCTGAACTACTTAGTAACCGTTAACATTTCAATTCATTAAATAATTATTAATAATATTTGCAAATGTGTAATTATTATTTGAATGAGGTAAATGGACTAATCAAATTTGAATAAGCATTAATATTATTTTTTAAATTACGGATGCATAATCAATTTTTCAAGGAGGTAAAAATACTAATAAAGTTTGAAAATATTTGATTTTAAAGCGCCTACCTGGGAATGTAATCATATAAATAACTATTGGAATATATATATACTTGAACGAAGTTTCTCGTGGTTGTAAGTATGGGTAATATTAGTAGTTACAGTTTCAGGTTGACATTTCACTATGAAACAACTCCTGATGAAAATGATTGAGAATTCATCGAAATGTCGAGACGCCAATTCTTTCGAAAACTTCTGTTCGACATCGTGGAGAGCCCGAGAATCTAATATTATATATATATATATATATATATATATATATATATATATATATAATATATATATATTACAGATACTGAATATTCAAAATACAATACATTATGATCAATAGTTCTCTTCCATTGTCTGATAAGGTTTCTGATTTCACACCTACACCATTCCCCTGTTTAGAGGCGAGTAACTCACGGTATCCTTCTTCGACCTCCTCGACCTTCAAAAAGTAGACCATCACCTTAAAAAGATTATAATTATAATGTCTAGGCTGTAGATGTAGCAGCGATTCCACCTCATCAAATGTTTTCAGTTTTTGGAGAGTGCTTTAGGCAACATGCAGCCAAGCATTATCTTGATGAAATACTGGATTTCTGTTGACTAATGCTGTATCTTTCTTTTAAAAATGCATCCCTTCAACCCAATTGCTCGCAATATATGGTAGTTCAGAGTTTAACGCCCTACCATGTGGTGCCAATTCAAATATCATCTTTGCTTCAAAGTTTTTAAAATCGAAACCCAAGTTATCATGTACAACAAAAACCTAACGTCGAGTGAGAAAAGAAAAAGATCTTAGATGTAAGGGAATCTTACATAACTAAATTTTAAAAGTAAAAGGAAAGTCGACTGAAAGCTCAGTGGTACTGGAAAGTCTTATGTCTATGATAGTATCAAAGATCATGTCAATCATGAATATAAAGAAACTTCAATAACGAAACTATTTTTGAGAAGTATGACAGAAAAATGTATGCATCGAATAATCCAAAATATGTATTACAAAAACAGAAAAACCTAAAAAAAATCAACTTAATTTGAACCGAATAACGCATGATGGTGTAACGAACTAATCGACAAGTTTTAATAACAATTGTATGAAGTAAAATATTATATCGTTAAACACAAAAGCAGGTAAACTACGACAACGTATACAACTAACTAACATAATGAAAACAAACCGCATGCATTATTATTACATCGCTACGCAAGGAGACACAATCAAAAAAGGTTTCAGACAGAAACCACACAAAAAAATTTTATTGAAAAATAATATCCCTTAGCATGTTCGATTCAACGCATAACAAAACACATATTAAATTACAGTTTTATTATGTATAATAGCATCACAGTATCAGCCACATACAGTTGGAGCTTAAATTTATAGCATATACGGGGTAAGTCAAAAGTCTCTCGCCGTTAAGTCGAAGAAGTGCAAAAATAAAATCTACGCCATAATAATAATAATAATTCATGCCTTCAATTCTCCCAATAACTTAACGCTAATTACAGGGGCATTGACGAGTCGTGAAATATTATTATAGCTGCGCTCATGGGGCGACTGGTGATTTTGCTTTCATAATGTAACTAAACGAAAAAGGAAACCGTGAAAGACTTTCCAGAACCACTGAGCTTTCAGTCGACTTAATCTTGCTATACAAACTTCAAATTGTAATAAGTATTCACGTATTTTTAAATGTGTGTTCAAAAAATTACGAGCAGTAGTATATATTTAGAAACACAAACGAAAATGGCGTGCGTGTTATGTGCTGTATGTCGCGCCAACGGGAAAAAATGGGTTTCATGTACGCAAGGGAAACAGCCTTAATCTACAGTGAACAATAATAAATATCGGCTGGGATTTGCATATTATCGAAACAATCGTTTAATAATATAAATTGCACGGGCATAAATAAGGGAAAATGTGCAACGAACACATAAATACAGAACACGTAGCTGTCGTAACGTGACGATCACATTACGAAATGCGTAAATTACCTATCGGCAAAGGTGTATATGCGCCGATAAACATGTAAATGTTGACATTGCAAATGTATTTAAAGACATTAAATACCAACATACATAACATACATACGTGAAAAATATCGTTAACGCCAATATTGGCTTTGTTTGATCAAATTTTTCGCAAATGACTTGAGTTGAATGAGAAGTAGTGTTGAACTTCGTTAAGAATGATTCTATACTAGTTGCTTTTTTGTCAATTTGCCTACTAAAAGCGGTACTTAAACAACTGCTTAAGATAGTCTGTGAAAATTGTCCTCTTCAAATTCCAAAAAATTGTAGTAATTACCTCACGGTCTGATGGAATAATAATGTATGCATGGCATACATTGCCATTTAAATTCAGGAACATTGTGATGAAATCAAATTGCATAGATTTTAACGAATACTCGCAAAAATCGGCTTAGTTCTCCTTAAAGACGTTTATTCAATGACATTCGCAGTCGAAGATTAGCGGCTTCCAATTATAGTTTGGACAATACTCAATATATTATCTCCTTAGTATCAATTCTTCGATCATTTAAAACAGGTATGGACAACCTTTGACATGTTGTGGGCCAAACTTTAATGTGCAAATGCGTTCGCGGACCGCGTTTAAAAGTAGTACATTTTTAAGTAGTGTTCATAATTTTTAGCGATAAATATCAGACATGAAATAATACGACAATGTCTCGCGGGCTAGATCAAATGTTACAGCGGGCCGGATGCGGCCCGCGAGCTGGTTGTTGCCCACATATGATTTAAAACAACTTAACCACTGAAGGTTGATATATAACCCCTTTCCACGTTAATTTTCGTATTTTGTATACATATTTCGACAAATAAGTTGTCATGATCAGCAGATAACTAAGCAGTGCCGCATCTAGAAAACTATGGCAAAATACCAGCACGAAACAAATTCAGAATATGAAAATTAATGTGGAAAAGGGTTATATATCAAATTTCAGTGATTAAGTTAATTAAACACAGGCTCCATCAAAATTACCTAAAACAGCATAATTAATTTTGCTAGTTGCTTCTGGAGCTGTTCCTATCTGATCGCTGTTTATAAAACCTCTTAGTTAGCTCAAACTAGTCCTTCAGATTAATTGGATAAAAATATTAGTAAAAATTCAGGTTTAGCGAAAATATACTTTTTTAAAGGTAATACTGATTCTCTCCTCCTAGTCCACTCCTTTCTATGCCAAAAATTTGATCAATTATTCTTATTTGTCCGATTTAAATTAGATCAATTTCAGCAATGACAAGATCAACAGCAGTACTAATGATGTGCCTTGTAAAAACGGACGGAACGTCAGCAAGTAAATAGCAGTACCAAAGATACGGCTTCAGCCCGAAAATGGAGAAGAAACTATGGACAACTATTGCCGAAATCTATAAACCAAATTAGATCAGATTATCTCTTATTTCTATAATAAACTGAACTTTTCCAGAAATGAGGCATGTAACATTTTTTTAAATTAATAATATGAAATTAAAGCTAGTACAAAAATATATTAAAAATGAATGAGTCCTTCGTTTTAAGTCTTCTTCTTGTCCCACGTTAATCAAGCAGTTGCTTCGATATTAACGTGATTTCGAAGTCACTCTTCATCATTTAATGCAATTCTTCTTGCTTCGATTGCGATGATTTTTTACATCCAGGTCTCCGTGTGGGTCGCTGTTTCATACGTACCAGGCGGCATTAACATTTTTCCTTAATACTTTTTTCAAAGCATTAAATACCATGTGTCCACACTGGTTTTAAAACTTGTTTATGTATGACCAATTTGTAATGAATAGACGAGTTGGTATTTTATCCTAGCAATCAGTACATTTTTTCTCTATTAACGTGTCAATTCAACCTTTAAGACAGACCGATCTTTACATCGTAGAAAATTGAGCTCTCATGATGATATGGTGCAACTCATTAATCTTACGTATGCGGCAGCATAAGGAAGAGCAATGCTAGGAGAATTCATTTTTATGGACGATAACTATCGTTCCTATCAAGAAATGCCACCAAGAATGCGACACGCATTACGAATGAGAGACGTTGAGAGTAATGGGATGCTATTTTCTAAGAAATGTTCGACATGCAAACCCGGTCAATGGCATTAAGATTTTTTTGTGCTCTCCTAACATAATCACAGTAAAATTTATTGAAACAAATTAAAATATTTGTAGGATATGTCCATAAATATACTGAAATCAAAGAACGATGTTAAGTCGCCTTGCTTTTTAATTTATAACCATTTTTGTGCAATATTTGCATATTTTGATTAGTGTAGTAAAACTCTCTCTTAACCAAATAACAACATGGAACGCATTGATGTTTTTTCAAATTAATGTATGATCAATTATTTATTGCTAGCATTGTAATAAATTACTGTCGCTTATAATGTTCACATTTGGTTATACGCTCTAAAGTGATAACCTTCCGAACGCGGGGAAAACCGCAATACAACAATGCGGAAAGACAAGGGTAGTTTTAGTTTATTAAGAAATAGCCGTAATTAACACTTCATCAAGGACATTTCGAGCTAGCCAAAAATAAGATAAACATTAGTTCAACAACTGAAAGCAGATTACGTAAACAAGATGTCGCTTATCGAAATATAATTATTAAACCGCTGGTCTCCCATAAACAGCGACAGATACGCGTGATCTACGCGTGTTATCAGAGATTGATGTTACGTTGTGTTTACAGATAAATCATCTTTCTGAGCCTATTCGGTTAGAAGGAAGACATCGTCAATAGACAAAGAATGTATTATATAGCGCACTGTAAAAATATCTTGTGAATTTGCATATCTAAGGTTGCTTTAACTCGTAAGTTTGTATTTACTGGTATTTTAAACACGAAACGAATTATAAATTATATCAAAGAACAGTTTTAGAACCGGTAGAAAAGTGGATTAACATCATGGTGTAGATTGGATCCTACAGGAAGACGACGATTCAAAACATTGAAGCTAGCTGTGTAGGAGTGGAAGACCAAACGATATTGCATCAATGGATTAGCCTCTGCAGTTGCCAGACACCAACACAACTGAAAAAGTTTAGCTAGCCAAAAATAAGATAAACATTAGTTCAACAACTGAAAGCAGATTACGTAAACAAGATGTCGCTTATCGAAATATAATTATTAAACCGCTGGTCTCCCATAAACAGCGACAGATACGCGTGATCTACGCGTGTTATCAGAGATTGATGTTACGTTGTGTTTACAGATAAATCATCTTTCTGAGCCTATTCGGTTAGAAGGAAGACATCGTCAATAGACAAAGAATGTATTATATAGCGCACTGTAAAAATATCTTGTGAATTTGCATATCTAAGGTTGCTTTAACTCGTAAGGTTTCGAAAGTTTGTATTTACTGGTATTTTAAACACGAAACGAATTATAAATTATATCAAAGAACAGTTTTAGAACCGGTAGAAAAGTGGATTAACATCATGGTGTAGATTGGATCCTACAGGAAGACGACGATTCAAAACATTGAAGCTAGCTGTGTAGGAGTGGAAGACCAAACGATATTGCATCAATGGATTAGCCTCTGCAGTTGCCAGACACCAACACAACTGAAAAAGTTTAGCCTCTTATGAAGTAAGACCTTCGTTGTAATCTTGTATATAAAATATACCAATTATCTCGCAATATAAGAACTGGTACTCACTGGCACCCGACAAGAGCGGGAAATATGCATTTCCGATTCGATATCATACATTCGCTCGCATCGATTGCCGCTTCATAACGTCTCGCCATTGTAGGACAGACACGATCACCCAGTTCTGCTCATTACCTGTGAATTGTGTGGAAAATTTGGTCGCCAGTATGAGAAGACGCAGAGGTCTTAAAAATAATGGAGATTCCACACCAGATTAAATATTAACATATTAGCATATAAGCAAGATGTACTTTGTAACAATATATTTATTTTTTCAAATAGCCTTTTCTGTATAGATAAGTCTGCGTTTCTTACTTTACCAACTGTACATCGATAAACAAAGTCGCTTTCTCATAATCTCATATATTTAAGATTAAAATAGATCATCGCAGTACTGACTAAGGCATCTATTACGCAATCGTTGAGCTAACAATAAACTAAGGATGTGCGCATTGGCCACAAGAAATATACTATACGTGGGCAAGGTGAAAAGTTCTCGGCCTGACAATGAAAGACTGCGATTTAAATTTAAAAAATGGTTTTATTTTTCTACATAATCTCCCTTGAGTTCAACAAACTTGGTCCAGCGTTTTTCTAACATCAATATTCCTTCCCGGAAGTGAAAGTCTGGAAGGCTGTCAAAATATTCTTCTGCGGTCCTTTCAACTTCTTCGTTGGATGTGAATCGCTTTCCAGAAACAAATTTTTTCAAATTTGGGAATAGATGGAAATCTGAGGGTGCCAAATCAGGAGAATAAAGAAGATGGCCGAGCAAATCGTACCCCAAATCTCGCAATTTTCCCATCGCCAACGCACCATTGTGTGTGGGTGCGTTGTCCTGATGAAAAATGATTCTATTCTTCTCCAAACCAGGCCTCTTCTCGCGAATTTTGGCATCCAGCTGGTCAAGAAGGTTAGAGTAATATGCGCCTGTAATTGTTCTGCCTTTTTCAAGGTAACCAATTAACAAGATTTCTTTTGCATCCCAAAACACGCTGGCCATGACTTTTCCGGCAGATGCGATCGAGTTCGCTTTCTTTGGCGCTGAACCACCGGCTTCCACCCACTGCTTCGACTGCTGTTTCGTTTCTGGCGTGTGGTGGTGGACCCATGTCTCATCCATGGTGACAAATCGCCGCACAAAATCGGTCGGATTCTTGTTACATCGGTCCAAAGAATGCTCCGAAAATCGTTTGCGCATTTGCTTTTGATCGACATTTAGCAAATGCGGCACCCATCTTGCGCAGAGCTTTCTCATCTCTAATTTTTTTTGCAAAATGTTTCGCACCCTTTCTTCCGATATCCCCACAGCCTCAGCTATCTCACTCACTTTCACTCGCCTATCGTCCAACACAATATCATGTACTTTTTCGATGCTTTCTGGTGTGGTTGCGGTTTTTGGCCGTCCTTCATGTGGGTCATCTTCGAGGGACGTACGACCACGTTTAAATTCAGCTGCCCACTTTCTAACGGTTGACATCGAAGGAGCAGAGTCCCCGTACACTTTTGTCAACTTCGGATGAATTTCCATAGGGGTTAAACCATCCAAAACAAAGAATTTTATAACAGCACGATATTCAAGTTTATCCATTTAAAAAAATAACATGCACGACGTCTACTACAAAAATTCTTGCAAACAAACTACTTGAGAGAACAAGTTGAAAGTTTTCATATGAACTAAAGACACATGCGGCCACGCAGGAAACATAAATTTCTGTTAATTGTAACGCCATCTCGGTGTCAGGCCGAGAACTTTTCACCTTGCCCACGTATATTCAGGAGAAACTGAAACTAAAACCTTATAAACGAAAAGTATGTTCGAAAAACAAACCAGTGATTTAAATTATTATTACAACAGTGAAAATACGATTCGATACTCTGCTATGAATTGATCGTTCTATTAGAGATTCATACACGGTTTATATTTCTAAACATCACAAGAGGCTAAAAGGTTTCGAGTAAGCCACAACAGTATAAACTTACCAAGAGGTAAACACAACGAAGTATACGTACACACATGGGAGTAGTATTCCAATCATCTCCAATGTTGTAGTTCAGTGCCTGTCTACCATTCCACTCTCGCACAATTTTTGAATAGAGAACGTCGCGAAACCGGATGCTTTTTTCAGATAAATATCCCACATCCTTATATGCTATTGTGTATGTATGTTATATTGAAATCGGCCGACTGGAGAAATTGAAAAACGTACGTCTTCGGAAAACCATTGTACGCGATCTATCGCGTCCGGAATTCTTATTCCAATCATTTAAATTTGTGCCTAAAGAAACACATCAATGAACACACACATAGAGAGAGACACACATCGAATGTATGAGTTCAGAGATGATATACGAAATGCACGTGAGCTGTTTTCGAAAATTTAGTTTATAGATATTGCAATAGTTTTTCAGTAAGGGTTCTTAAACGTTATTGTCATGAATAGTAACATTGTGGGATAAATACCAATCCTTCAAAATTAAAGAAAAGGAAGATAAAATAAGATTCTATTTTAAAACTAACCTAAAGAATTTCGCTTATTTTACGAATTTCTATAAACCTTAATTAACTAGAAAGTATTTATCATATTTTTAATTTTATGTATACGGTAAATAAAATCCAGGATACTCGACAACGCACGTAAATGATATCAATATTCAGAACGATCGACTCAGTATACACTGCAGCTCGATGAAGCTTGTATTATGTGTTCTTTTAAGAGCTTGAGAATTCTAAATGATAATAAAAGACAGAAATGTTGTTGGAATGAAAGTTTTTTTATTATAATCTGGTAGATAATTTCATGGGATTTATTTTTTAAATATGATTTCCGGCACATGTTCGCCGCGGGTACGAGTTACATGGTCCATTCGATCAGTCCAATTTTTGAGTACTTTTTCCAATAAATCTGACCGTATGGCGTCAATGGTGGCTTGAATATTGACTTCCAATGCTTCAAGAATTGCTAGTTTGTCAGCATAAACCAATAACTTAACATAGCCCCGTAAAAAGTAATCCAGAGGCGTTAAATTGCATGAACGAAGAAGCCAGTGCACAGGACCACTCCTGGAAATAAAGTTGTCACCATATTGATTTTGCAATAAATCGATTGTTTAGCGTGCTGTATGGCAAGTTGCGCCGTCTTGTTGAAACCAAATGTCATCGATATTTAGCTGATTAATTTTTGGAAAAAAAATGCAGTCAACATGGCTCAGTAGCGCTCGCCATTCAACGTAACGGCAGCTCCTTCCTCCTTTTGAAAGAAATAAGGACCGATGATACCGCCAGGGTGTAAAGCGCACCAAACAGTCAGTTTTAATGGACGTAATGGTGATTCGTTAATGGCTTGAGTATTGTCTTCGTTCCGCATACGGCAATTTTGCTTATTGACGTAGCCATTTAACCAGAAATGAGCTTCATCACTAAACACAATTCTTTGATAAAAATGCTCATCTTCGTCCAGTTTCAAATGAGCCCAATCAGCAAAAATGCGACGCAAACGATGGTCGTTTGGCTTCAATTCTTGCACGAGCTGCATATTATAAGCACGTAAGCCAAGATCCTTACGTAAAATTTTCCACATAGTCGAAGGACAAAGGCGAACAAGTTGAGAACGACGACATGCAGCTTAAAGAAAACCCATTACATTCTATGGATCCACATCCACCTTCGGCGAACTAATGAAATTAATACTACTACCAGGATCTTTTTTTGTAGCGAGTTTCCATTTTAGTCGTTAAGTTTTATCGACTTGTTATGACCATAGGAGAGATAGTGTATTTAGTGTGTGTAAGATGGTGCATGGCTTTGTTACTAACCTCTCCCCGCTATAAGACTAGAAGAAGTGTTGATTATTTCTCTTTAACACTGAAGAGCACCGGGGAAGGTACCGGTCACCTCCGAGTCTTCACCGTTCCGAAAGTGATTAGATCCATTGACTTCTCCAAATAACTAGTTAAAAATCAAGCACTCTTATTACTGCTTTATTTCGACATTTATTTTTTAAGCTCCAATTTTTGTATTAGCAACTAACAATAGTTACGCTTAGTGTAGCCATAAATCTATACTAACTGTTCCAATTGGATTTCTTATCAAATGCATAGTAAATTATTATTAACTGAAATATTTTCTCATTTTGGCTAGCATGGGGAAATAACTATCTGGACAATTAATTTGTTTGGCCTGTATATTTCTGTGAAATAGAATAGTATGTTTCATCGCCTTATATCTATATACTCGTGCAATTAGGGATTGCATACAATGGGAGGAGTTTTCACTGCATATTGAAATTTCTGAAGTATGTTAGGTCTATTTAAAATTTCGGTGGGTATTTGTACGGCTAAGATTAGAAAAATATTGTATACTGTTGAAGAATAAATGCAAGCAATTAGGTGATATTTTGGCGGATCTACTATCTAATAAAATACATTCACTAAAAGCCTTGGTGTATTCCTATTACAGAACAAGTAGATATTACACTGAAATTGTGTCATTCAATTGCAAATAGTTAATTTTCTTCGCTCCACTATCCAAAAATACGCCCTCCTAAGTTCTCTTATAAATCAATATAAGTATATGTATGTAATAGTATGTGGACTAGAGGAGCTGGCACTGCCATTGTTCGGTCACAGCCACGTGCTTCGAAGAAAGGGGTATAATAGGTAATAAATGAAAATAGCGCTTACCCTTTTAAAGAGCGCTTCCAGTATGCAGATGCTCAAAGTGGATAGAGTCGGTTAAATATTTGCAGCATGAGCTATATTTTATTAGTTTCCTTATGCAACACACCATGAGCAATAATCGTTGTCATATGCAGAAAACGATGATTTCACACACGTTTAATGATGAAATACTTGTATAGTTAAAATCATTTTTGTTAATACTTAGCGAATCTGTAGACCCACTAACGATTTATTTTAATCTGGTAAAATCTAAATCGCTCGTTAAGTGAATCTTTCGTTAACAGTATTAAAGACAGGTTCGGTCTTCATCAGATTAAAATAAATTTATGATGATAACTGAGACTACAGATCAAAATTAATTTGAAGAGTTGACACAATAGCTCGAACGGTACCGAACATAATAACAAAGATTTCCAAAATGCATACATTCAATGGGACTGTTTTCCTGATATTCTGCAATTCTATTTATTGTTACATTTTTAAATTCGAGTACATATCGAAGGCAATAATTACCCACGGTCCACTAGCAAATTTTCCTTATTAAAATAAACATATTTTGATATTATTTGTGAATAATAAAATCAGATTTATGAACAAGTTTGCTGTTGTCACACAAAATAAATTAAACCACATCTTCTAACATTGTCGCTCTGGCAAAAAAAAACGGACAAAGATAAAGATATGAGAAGAAAGGAAAAAAGTGTCACGTATCATAAAATGCGAGCGTATGCACGCACAAAAGGCAACAAATACCTAACTGAGTTATGATGAAGTTTCAAAAGAAAGGGGCCCTTTGTAGTTCGTCCGCTTTGAAAGCCAGTTTAAGAGAGTTCAATCGACACGGGCTTGTAAACATTTCATGTGCTCTCTCCTTCTTTTTTTTCTTCGTTTTCTCTTTTTCATTTCATCCACATACATACGTGCAGACATCGCGCGAACGTGAAAGAGGAGTTAAGAGACAGGGCTTTCAGGGAGATCGAAGGCTAGCAGTCGAAAACCTCTCCGGGCGAAAACCCCGGGGTATTACCCAATTTCGACGAGCCCGTCTCAAATCGCTTCCCGTCTTGAAGACTCGATACGTCTTGAGTTCGAAATATGGCGCGTCACACAATGATTTATTGAAAGCTTTCAATTATGCCTGCTGTTAGTTTATTCAAATAATTATTTGACTGGAAAATATTTACTTTCCTCTTTTCTATTATATCGCCTCTATTTTTGTTTGCTTTCTTATTTGAAAGGAAAAGTTTAATATATTAAATTTTTGGACGAGATATATGGTTTACAGAACAAAGAGGAACGAATTGTATTTGTCCCTTAATTGGCCCTTCCGGGAAAATCCAACAAATATGTTTTAACATTGGATAATACATTTAGTTGTCGGAAAAGTCACGACGTTTTTTTATGCTTTCATAGGTCATTTATTAATATAAAAAAATGACCAATAGATTATATATTGCCCGTTTTCCTCAATAACATTTGCCCCTTTTTTTCGATGAGTTTCATAATTCTTCGTTCATAGAAGGAAAAACGGCAAAAGTTTTACAGGAAGCTACTTCATAGGCTCGTTTGAGCTGCACGTTACACTACTCAAGCAGTTTTGAAGAGAACGAAACAAGTAGAAGTCTGAAGGCGCAAGGTCCGAGAATATAACATAACGAAATACTACTAGTGCAGATTGACAAGCTCTGATCGTTTCTGAATAGTGTAATCGTTTAAACTGTCCAACTACTGACAGAACGCGCTCGAATTAATTAGATAGAAGCTCAAGAATTATACAGCACTGAGAATATAACCTTAATAAATATCTACTTTCAATAATGTTAAGAGATGCTTCAACCACTTTGTTGTAAACAATCCATCTCTCTACATTGTCAGTCGTTTAAGAAGCGCATCGCAGTTGTTTATACGTGCCATCAAGTGATCTTTAAGTTCAAGAAAAACCCAAATATCGAACTTGCTACGTATTCTAGCTTTTTATAAGTTTACGAACGATTAAGTGATGACTGTTTAACATTTCCGTTAAGTAGTTAAGTTTAAAATCACCAGCACGGAATTTGGAGAACCGTCGTTGGTACTGACGTTCTTGTGGAATACTGTATTGCAACGAACTGGCTAGACAGATTATTCGAGCTGTCTCGGCCAGGAACGATTTTCGCATTGATGTTAATGGGTTGCCTTCCTTCGTCCAAGTAGACGGTATTGAAATTAACAAAACAATAATGGGTATAATAGAGGAGAGCAGAATTTGTATTAGCGGTACAATTGTATTCCCCAGCCCTTGCAACTGTCCATACTATACATACCGGAAAGCCATTACCGATTTTTTCATAAAAAAACTATATAATTTTCAAGTAAATGGAAAAATTTATTTATTCGAAGTATTGACCATTTGATTCTACTACTCTACATCTTGCCCATCTTTCAGGCAATATATGGATGCCATCCCAAAAAAACTGTTCGTCTTTGAGCAAAACCATTCATCAAGCCATTTTCTAACTTCTTCAAAATTGGCGATAGTCGGACGGGCAAGGTCTGGACAGTACGACGGGTGCGATATTATGACCCATCCATGTGTTTTCAACGCTTCCTTGATCGGTTTTGCTCTATGAGAAGGCGTGTTATCTTGCTGTAAAATCACTTTAATGTATCTTGGGGCCCATTCTGGACGTTTTTCTGTCAATGCATTGTTCAAACTAATAATTTGTTGTCGGTAACGATCAGTATTAACTGTTCCACCAGGTTTCAACAGTTCGTAATACACCACGAGAGTCTGGTCCCATCAAACACTTTGATCTTTCGACCAAAACGATTTGGCTTTGGAGCCGATGGGTCAGCTTCGCCAGGTGATAATCATGATTTTATACGTTTAGGGTTTTCGTAATATCTATTCCACGCAGAAAAGACTTCCGGTCATACCTTTGAAGCAGCATTCCACAGACGATTTTTCGATTTTCCATTTGCCTGTCATTCAATTGATGTGGCATCCACTTTCCCATCTTTTGGAAAATTCCCATTGCTCGTAATCGGTCGCTAATCGTTTCTTGGGCCACATTTGGTGCTTCTGCTAATTGTGTTTGAGTTTGTGTTGAGTCTTCATCCAATAACTCCTGCAGTTTCGCATCTTCAAACTTTTTTGGTCTACCAGAACGTTCTTTGTCTTACACATTGAAATCACCACTTTTGAATTGTTGAAACTACGCGTCACATGTTTCTACGTTTGACACATGCGCACCGTAAATTTCTACCAGCAAACGATGACTTTCAGTGGCTTTTTTCTTTTAATTAAATAAGAAATGTAATGTGTGCCGTAAATGCACTTTTTCGGGCATGAAATTCGACATTTTCAGAGAGGCATAAATCCATGACTGTGTTACTTTCGCAAAATATAACATGTATTTCTTTGAAACTTGGCGTCAGTAGAATAAAATAACGTATGTGTCAAATCATAACATCGCATACTTAATCCTAGCGGCATCTGTTAGAAAAACTGGTAGTGACTTTTTGGTACACCTGGTAAACTCGTTAAAAAATTTAGTTTCTATGAAAAGTGCATGTTTTGAAACAGTATTTTGAATTTCCAGGGCAACAAGTTTGACGTAGTTGTGAAGTATTTACAATTTTAATAGGTTCTTGTTTTCGAAGTATTATAAATTACAATTATTTGAAAGGATTAAGTTTAAGAATAATTGCAAGGTAGAAAATATAGCAGTAACATAAAAGAACTATAATATGCGTCATGCACAAGAAAGTGAAATAGTATATTATGAGTGCTTGTTACCGATCGAGAAAATTTGTCTTTTCAATCACTGTTATCTCGTTCTTGCCTTGAGTATAACTTAAATACTACTAGAGGATCCAATGCTTGTTTTTAAAGGGCTAGAATAGAGTACTTTACTATATTTTCTAAGATGCCGTTTTGTTAATTTTTGACACAAGATTCAACACCCTTCTCCCAGAAATGGAGACCTTTCAATTCCCATCATCACATAACCCTATTCGTTTATAATTTCTAGAAAATTCTGATAATTGACAAGCATGCTCTCTAATGTACTATTTATTGAATTTTTCTTCTATAGTAAATGTTTTCTCACTGAGCGTCTCAATGTTAACTGTTTACATCCTTTCAGTCGTAATTTTTTCACACAATTATTTAAACAATGGGCAGTATGCCAGTAGCCCTTCTTCTTAGAGTACTGTTTAATTATACGAAGACATACTTCTTGTTGCTATATTCAGTTGCACATCTTTTGTTTACATGGTTCGCGATCAGTAGTGTCTTTCAAAAATTTAAGAACATAGAGTTAACAATTTATACTATTACTAACGTTATGGTGTGGAAAAAAAAGAGCAACACTTTGACGAATCAAATTCTTACGAAATAGGTGAGGTCGTGGAGTTTCGGGCTAGCTATAGCGTTACAATAATAAAAAATATTAACTAGATACTTTATGATGAGCATCAAAAGTCCAGGATATGTGGAAAGCCAATAGAAAAGTATTAGAAGAAAGACAACAAAATTGTCCCTTAAATTTCTTAAATCTTGAAGCTTTAGATATATTTTAAAATAATTAGCAAAAGCAATTTGTATTCAAAGAAAAATGTAATTAATTGCAAACTGTAATAAAGTAGACAATAAAGCTGCATGTGTAAAATATACAAGGATTAGCAAAAAAAATGGTATCGAGCGATATGCAGGTCTATTTGCATGTGTAATTCCTGGATAGGGATTACACACAAAGGTGATACACTCTAAACAACAAGAACCCTACATGTACGGGGATTACATTAAAATTGACGATCGTGCACTGTGTTGGATGTAATTCAGTTGTGGTGTTGTATTTTTAAAAGATCTAGCTTTTAAAGGGTTATATGAAACGAAGGGCGATTTTCGCAGTCAACTACGGATTGGGCGAAGATTAAGAAATATTTAAAAGTGCAATATAATTAAAGAGGTCGTAATGTCACGAAAAATAATATAACTGGAAACGTAATTGCGAATAATGCTTTACGATGATATGTCATACCACTGGCTTTATACGATGGTTACAACTATAAAAAATAATTGGTAAGAAGACAGGAGCTACATAACAGGTATATATTCGACAAATAATAAATAATATTCTCTGACATAGAATGAAAGTTTGACACGTCATTACAACTAGAAATCATATAAAATGTAAACTAAATTAAATGTAATATCAAATGAATATTCTAGAAAATGAGAACTATGTACAAGTGCGTATATATATATATATATATATACAACCATGCTCAAATGTATTAGACACCTTACGAATTTATGTACATACATACATATATAGTTTATATAGTTTAGTCAAAAGAGAGGTGAGGAAAATAAAACTGTTGTGAAAATTATGTACAAAGTGTTATTTAGTAATATAGTACAATTTATCAATATTTTGTCGCTCCGCCCTTGGCCTTAATGACAGCTCGCACTCGTCGAGGCATACTTGCTACTAAATTGTAACACTGGTATTTGTTGATAATTCTGCTTTTGACAGGCATTTATGTTCCGTGATCTTAGTTTTTAAGATACGCCACAAATTTTCAATGGGCGATAAATCGGGACTTTGTGGCGGCCAATCTAATACCTCCACTGTGTTTTCCTCGAACCAAGGCATTACAGCTCCCGATTTGTAGCAGGGCGCATTATCTTGCTGAAAAATGTATTGTGGAATATCCTGGTCGAATAGTTTTAGCACAGACGGTTCTAATACTTCCTCCAACATGGCTAAATAACGTTGGCTATTCATCCGTCCATCGCACAGGTACACTTCTCCAACACCGTACGCAGACATACAACCCCAAACCATGATACTACCACCTACAAATTTTACTGTGGGAATGATACATTGTGGTTCATAAGCTTCCCCTTGCCTACACCGAACGTATAGCGTCCCAGGTAGTCCCCAAAGCTGCCAGGCAAAAGAAGAAAGTTAGCACTTAGACAGGATTAATTTTGTTTAATGTTACATGTAGACTGAATTGCATACAACGATAAGAATATTAGTCATGAAGATGTACTTACATACCTCGATATTCGATTCATCAGACCAAAGAATCTTCGACCACTTCTCGATTGTCCAATTTTCATGTTGTTTGGCCCATAAATACCGCTTCTTTTTATGAGCGTCAGTTAAAAGCGGTTTACGTCTGCTTTTAACTGAAGGCAACCATTAGTCCCCAGCGTGCTGGGGACGCCTTTTCACTGTTTGCGCAGAAACTGTTACGCGATAACGCTGTTTCAGCTCACTGGCGAGCTGTTTCGACGATTCTTTCCTATCACTGAGAGCCAGTCTTTGTAAAATTCTGTCTTCTCTAATCGAGGTACAGGGTTTTCTGCCACTTTTTGGTCTGTTAACAAACGACCCACTCTCCTGATAGCGACTAATGGTTGTACGGACTGCACATCGCGAACATTTTATTTGCAATTGCAGCTATTGATAACTTCTGAGAATGCAGTAGCACTATTTGGGCGCGTTCCCCTGCCGACAACTCGCGTGTTTTAGGCATTTTTCTTCAACAAATAACTGACAACGTGAAAAAATAGGATAATCTAATTGATCTCTACCACAAACTCACAAACGCACGTTGCTCACACACTGCTAGAATGACACTAAATTTCTAAAATCCACAATTTTCCCTTTCCACCTATTCTTTTCAATAGGGGATTAACTAGGGTATTCATAAACGCATTTCTGTAAATACTAACTATTTTTACGGTTAATTTCCGTCAGACTTGGATAATGCCGAGAATAAGGGTTTTTACCTGGGG
Source organism: Dermolepida albohirtum (assembly GCA_031893035.1). Lineage (NCBI taxonomy): Eukaryota > Metazoa > Arthropoda > Insecta > Coleoptera > Scarabaeidae > Dermolepida > Dermolepida albohirtum. Next base: position 650,330 of record JAVIWB010006495.1, read on the forward strand.
TGTCTAATACATCTGAACATGGTTGTATATATGTATATATATATTATTTTCATGAAAAAGAAGTCTTAGTTTACGATCCACACATGTTAACTAACAAAGAAATTTCGTCTTAGAATTTTGTAACATTCCAAGGAGATACATATTTGTAAAATCGCCAGAGTTGTCTTATTAGTAATTTTCAGAGTTTTTGAAATCGATTTGAGTTTCAGAAAAACAAAAACAATTTAAAAATTATTAGACATAGGCGAAGCGTAATAATACATGCGATTTTTGTATATTAAGAAAATGTATACTACAAGCGAATAAAGAACAAATTCATAACAGAAGTTTCGGGGTTATATAACATAATCATCCACAATAAAAGAGCTGTGTCAAGGATATTGCATTTCTTCATTTCATTTTTTCTCATTCTTTTGAACAAACTGAAAACTTAACACCGCTTTTATGCAATAGACCATTCACATGTCAGAACGTGCGAACGCGAAAATAAAATTTTCTTTCCCAAATTTCTTCCTTCAAAAAATCAACCTCATAATCTAATAGTAACTTTTAAAAAGTATCACGTACATAAACACACACATCGTGGGTGTTATTCGAAAATTTCCAGAGCGAATATTTTTCTTGCGCACTGCTTACACATCGCTGACGGGTCTTTAAGGAGAACACCGTTTTATCTCTTTTTCCGGCGATGGGAACAGATGATTCCGGAAACTGTTCAGACATCTCTTGTTTACTGCCACTCCATCTACCTGTCAGACGGGCGCGCGTCTCTCATTTATATGCATTTGCAATTTTCTTTTCCACTCACGAGGCAGGTGGTGTGGCGTGGAAAAGGGCAATGGAATGAACATCGCACGCCAACGGGCACATATTCAGCACGTCTACGTCGCGTAACTGACGAGAAGCAGTGTGTTTCTGGGTCGGTCACCGTTGAGTTTTAATCTCGATTAATTTTCATTTTCATTCGCTTGCAACTATCTATTTTTGTTTACACAGTTGTTTAATGAAAAGTGAAAAAATAATTATATTTAGATAGCTTATTTACAAACATTTTATTTAATAATATTTTATATATTAGTATTTAATAACTAAAATCAAGTACAAGACGTGATATCTGTGTCTAAAAAATTCTTAATATAAATGAATCAGTTGGTCTTTAAACTATGTGAGATTGTGTATAGGAGATTATTATAATTATTATGTCCAAATATAATGTCCAAATTTTAATGAAACACCTATATATATATTCTAAAAACTTAAAATTCAAGGGAATCTTATCAATAAATAAGCTTGTAAATATAGGAATTGTAAATATTTTCGTAACAGTCTCTAGTTCAACATTTATTATTATGTTGGGTTTTCTCTAGTAATAATTAACTTGCTAATACCATCCGGTCATTCATCCCGTGAATCTCAAAGTGTTTTACTACCCACAGAATATACTTCATTTATATAGATTTTACTATTTTTCCCTGGAGTTTTGCTGTCACATATTAAGCTTGTAACCAGAGTAGGAAAAAATTCTGCTCGCGAGCACAATTTTATTTAATTCGTTCGTTTTAAAATTTGTGCTCGCGAGTTTTATTATTTAACTCGCGAGCACAAACTCAACTCGTAAGAATAGTTCTTTTTAATATAGAAAATATAACTCGCTCGAATTGAATTCGTTCGCGAGCGAGTTTAATTCGAGCACTCTCCGTACTCTGCTTGTAACTATAAATGTTAATTCTAAAAATTTACCCTTCCTTAGCACTAGACGATCAAGTTTACTTACTCAGAAGGTGGCAGACAAAAAGTGAGTTCTTCGTTAGATCTCGAACAAACAAGATCAATTGCTCAACATTTCTTCTACCATTTCCAAACATTTTTATATTAAATAAACTTTATAGAGTGAAAGTGCTTTGACTCTTAGTCCAATGTTTTTCTAATTTTACGATCTCTTTCAAATAAAGCGATTTTTCCGAACCTTGAAAATAAGCATTTATTGTATTGATGATTTTATCAAAGATAAATCTCCTTCTGTTGAGCCATTTCTTCAAGTTCGGAAACAGGAAATAGATCGCTGGGAGCTAAGCTTGCGGAATATGGTATACATGGAAGCAATACAAAACCTAATGCTTGGTTTTTGGCCATGGTTACTACACATAAAATTCTATCATATTTCGTTCATATATAATATATAATTAAGCGCTCCACAATGTGAAATTAATGAAAAGTAGTATTTCCTGCTAATTAGTATGAAGCGCCTTATTATATGTTTATATATATATATGTTTATATTTATACATATTTATACATATATACACTCCGCGCAACATGAATAGGACCACCCGACTTGTTGCAAGCTTTCGGTGGTTTGAGAAACAATTCATTTACTAAAAATACAATGCAAGTTTGTAATGGTATGATATGGCAAATAATACGCATTATTGCGCAATAGTGCCTAACGTTATGCATTAGGTGACGTAAGTACCACATACATATAAAATGCACCGCGCCGGTTGGATACGACCAGTATTTAATAGTAAGCTATCGGATGAGTGTCGAGTTACAACGTGTATCCGGATAAACAAACATCTGTAATTAAGGGTATTGTGCAACGATGGGACGACAGAAGTGCTTAAGTATAGAAGAAATTGGAAAAATTAAAACGTTCCATCAAGAAGGGTATTCCTCAAGGGCTACTGCAAAGAAAATAAGTCGATCACACCAGGTTGTGAATAATTTTATTAGGGCGGAATTATGGAAAACGTTTTAAAGGGCGAACAACATCCGTTACAACTAAGAGAGAACGTCGAGCCATATTACGCGAAGCATCGAATTCGGCATTAACGGCAAGACAAATCGCGAATAACGTTGGAACGAATGCATCGGTAAGAACTGTACAGAAGTTATTGAAGACCTGTCCGCATTTAAAACGATTGAAAATTAAACGACGGCCTCCTTTAAGGGAATTTCAGCGCACTGCACGTCTTCAGTTTGCTCAAGCAAAAATGGGGTGGACAAGAGAATGGCAAACTGTTATTTTCAGTGACGAGAAGAATATTTAGATACGGGTTTTCTTATTATTTCCACGATTTACGTATGAAGTGATTATAGCCGATGTTGGTTCAGTCATGGTACGGGGAGCTGTTTCCTATAACGGACCTGTTGATTTAGTAATAGTGACAGAATTCGGAAAAGTACGTCCAGCTGCTGCAACAGGTGAAAGACAAATTTTCCAACGTTATGGCAGGTGGGCCATTTATTTTCCAACAGGATAATGCCAGTATTCACACCGCGCGCATTGTTCGACGCTGGTTTCAAGAACAAGGCATGGAAGTTCTATTGGCCATCGCTCTCCCCCGACCTGAACATATAGAAAATGTTTGGGGATGGTTGTCGCGTAAATTTACTAATACTACCCAATTCATATATATATATATAGAACCCTGTATAATTCCATTCCATCCCGACTATTTAAGGTTATAAGAAATAATGGCAAAAGTACTCATTATTGAACAATAAAGTATTTTGTTATTGCAAACGAATCTTTTATTTTGTAGATTGGTCGTATTCAAGTGGCGTTTAATTACTCTACTTATTGTCATTAGTAACGTACATTTGCACTGCTTTTACAAAAATTATATTTGGTACCTACATACATCTTTTTATCAACCCTCTTATTTTCGAAAATAACAATTCCAGCGCGCTACCATGTTTATACCAACTACAAATGTCATATATGCAGTTGGTCCTATTCATGTTGCGCGGAGTGTATATATATAAAACACCAGAACTTGACTGCACGGTATAACAATTAGATCTGCTTCATAGTGCAATTGATGGCATATTAAAGACTCGAAACTGTACTGCTTGGTGGTCTAATTAATAATGCAGCCGTCTAGAAAACGGTAGATACAGGTTCAAGTTCCGCTCCAGCGCGAAAATTTTTAATTAATTTCTGTAATTAGTATCAGCAACGGTACAGCAGGAAACACTAATTTTTATTAATATACTATCGCGAAGCGCTTAATCATATATTTATTTATAATTACTAACATGAGATGCCAAACTTTATCAAAAGTTTTCGAAATATTTAAAAAAGCCGATGAACAGTGTCGTTTTGCTTCCAAACCTTTATTGATTTTGTTAAAGACATGTGCGGTCGCATCATTCTTGTTCCTAAGTCAAACTGGTCAGGAATTAATTGTTATAATTTTAAGATGACTTTAAGGAGCTTGAATATATGTATATAGATAGTAATGGCAAAAAACGGATCGATCAGTAAAAACAGGTTTCTTCGGCTGGGTTGCTGCATTAATATTAAATAATGAAAAGGATTGTTCAGCTCTAATAGAGAAGTTAATTCGGTTTCAAATTATGTCGTAACAATAATGTTTGTTGACTAAATGACAGCTAGAACGGTTTTTTTAATAAATTACCTTCAGTAATGATTCCATTCTTTAGAACTGGTTAAGCAAATCTTTAATTTTAGGTAATCTGATTTTTACGACCTTGAAATCGTAAAACTATAAAAATAGAAGACCATCATGAACAATATAGGATAACATAAAGCTACATATTTTCAGGTATAATTCCTTGGCAATAGTAGGATCAAACGTTTAAATAACAGAAACAGCTCTCTAATTGTAATTAACAGTAATACAACTGAATAAATCTCATGGCAACAAACAATCTCACAACCTAAATTACAAAAATCTCTTAATTACCTGCTGGTTATATACAACTATCGGACGCATCGCGAATATTATCGTTCTGGAACACGCACTCTCTAGAATCGTTCCGCGATCTTTGTAATAGTTTTTCGTTTTTATTGACCGCGTATGTTGACCACATTTGTCGTTTTTTCTCATAGGCTGTGTACATGACCGTTAAGTTTTATTACTTTATAGATTATTACAAGAAATAATAAAATAAAATACTGCATTCATTCCTTTACTTTTAATAAAATCTAAAATGATTTTTACAGAATATTTCCAAAAGTCATCAAAAAAATTGGAAAATATGCAAGGTCCAGTAAAAAATTCTTAGAAAAGATAAAATTAGGAACAGCACTTTAATTAATTTATCTACGACAAAATAGTCACTTACTCTATCTAAGCACATTCTACGATCTCGTAGATGCATTCATTAACTTAATTATACTGGAACCCTCGTACATTAGGGAATGTGTTATCCGACATCGATGAAGCTATTAAAGTATCTTTTCCAGGCCCTTCGCCTGAACTTCTCCAATGTGCCGGTTAGGACGGGAGAAGGGCTTTGAAATTCGAACGACGCCGGCGACATGAATTGCGTCCACTCAGCATAATCTGAGCCGACGGTTCGAGAGCGACCCCGAACTCATTGAGATTCACCGGCTTCTTTTCCACTTCGGTGAAGCGCGCGGAATTGTAGATTGTACTGAATATAAGCTGAAAACGTCATTTCGCAGAGTTTTCTCACCTTGACTGGTTGCCGTTTACGATTTACGGTGTCGCAATGGAATGTTTACAGCTTCAATTGTGATGCAAATGCTCTCGAAATATAATGCGAATTGACACGTATTAAGAAGCGTTGTTATATCTAATATTTCAAAAATATTTTCGATAACCGCAAGGGTGAATCAATAATTAACAAGTCTGGCGAAAGATGGCAGCACTAATAGAAAAGTCTTATCTGTTTTTCAACTTGGCAACTGCACACGAACAGAATAAACGTCCTTTAGTGACATATACATTTAGGAGCAAACAGACAGAATTCTGTTAGTTGAAAATTAATGTAAATACTGAGTTGCAAGACCATTACGTGGACAGTATTGGCGAGTTTATTGTCTATCTATCCATACATTTGCACTTACGCTCACGGTAATTTGAGCACTCAATAAAATTTTGAAAACATTTAGAAATGGAAAGAAAATAACAAAAATAAAATGTAATGGTTCTACTTCTACGAGGGTAACCGTTCCGCGAATAGCAAACAAAAAAAATTTTTATTATCGAAAATAGTTTTATTGCTTTTCAAAATATTCTCCTTGAAAATCAATGCACTTATGCATTCGTTTAAACCAATCCGAAAAGCATTGCTGCATATATCCGAAATATGAGTTTTGAATGCCTCAATTGCTTCTTCCGGTGTAGAAAATCGTTAACTACGAAGTATATTCTATACGTGTAGGAACAAAAAGAAATAACAGGTTGCTAAATCAGGGCTGTGCAGCAGACGGCTCACCAATTCAATGTTTTGCCCGGTCAAATGTTCAATTGTATGAACCCACCTGTGAGACCTCGCATTGTCATGCTGGAGAATGATCTGTCGTTTTCGATTTGTTTTCCTTATTTCTTCAAAAACTTTTGACCAACAAATAGTTGTGTACCATTCAGAATTGACCGTTCTACCTACAACTCTCTGAAAGCACGGTTGTAACGTGACCGGTTTTTCTGAAAAAATAGGCGACCATTTGTTCTGATGTGCTTCGAGTGCGAACAATTTTTGTTGGTTTTGGCTCATCTTGGAATACCCATATAGTCGACTGTTGTTTACTATCGGGCTCATACGTAGAGATCCAAGATTCATCACCTGTGACGACTTTATAAATGTTCTTTGAAGCACCGTCATTGTATTTTTTGTGCATTTCTTGGTACCAATCGACGCGATTCCTTTTTGAGCGGTTGTCAAATTATGTGGTACCCAACGTGAACATAGCCTCTTAACGGCTAAATGTTCATGCAAGATCTTATGCATGCTGGTGTTACTAATACCTAGAGATACCTCGATCTCACGGTATGTTACATGACGGTCTTGCATTATCAATTCAGACACTGCATTACTGTTTACCGACACAACATTTGTAGACACGAAATTCATCATCCAAATAACGCCGTCCAAGTTTGAATTCACTATACCAACGATATACTGTAGTTTCGGATGGTACTTCATCACCATATAAAGAATTCAGCTCGCCGATGCATTCTTGTTGAGATAATCCACGCCGAAAGTTATGAATAATAATTGCATTCGTTTGTTGGTACAGTCAAAATTGCGTTTTTGAAAATATCAACTGCTCCTTCTGACGACTGGAACACACCATGTGGTCCATTCTTGATTTTCGGAAGGGTAAAGAAATTGTTGGAACTTACGTGCGGACTGTACGGAGGATGGTCCAACAATTCGACGTTTTGCTGCGTTAAAAAGTCAAATGTCTTACGTGCTGTATGCGAACTTGCATTATCTTGGTGGGGAATGATTCGTCATTCTTCAAAGTGGATGGATGGTGTTCATCCTTAGAGGGTATATACAATGTCCGACCTGTTGAGCTGGCACAGCATGACTTCGTTGCCTTCCTGAGGAGACCTTTTCTGTGTGAGGTTATTGATAAGCATCATTAATAATACCGTGTATTGCTGTTATCTCCTACAAAAAACATCTTCCTCGCCTGCAACAGTTGTACTCAGAACTAGCTGTTTACGGAAAGCATCAAACAACGTGAAGTGTGTCACCAACAAAACCATGGAGGTAATATTTAATTACTTATGATTCATTTATGATTTTGCTGATTAGATTTATTTTTTTGTGTCAACACAATTTATTAATGTAATTGTTTGTTGGTAATTTTTTTATTTGTACATATATAGTATATCATTAGTTGTCGTCCTATAATTAGGTTCCAACCTATTATTATTACTACTACTATATTGTCAGCAAAAATACAGGTTTCTTCATTAATTATTTGTAGGTCTCTGTATCCTATCATATACGTTGACAAATGTTTTATCAAAAAGTTTGTGGTTTCTTATCAAGGCTCACATAATCACTGTACTGTCTTCGTAGTTTACTAATGTTTGTTTGCTGTTTGAAGAAGCGACGAAACAATTGTTAGGTGTAATAATTAGTTAATTAAATAAGTGAAAATTTAGACAATCTCTGTATTTGTTAATAAATATGTTTATTCAAATTTGTTTTCTACTACCCACCTCTTCCAATCTGTTTGCGGTAACCAAAAGTATCCATGAATTTTAAAAACCACCACATATTGAAAAGCATTCATTCTAATTGACGAGATATTGCAAGCGGAATTTCCAGTTCCATTCCGACGATCTTATACTGCTTTTAAATCGAGAAAATACGTCAAGGAATATTAAAAACAGATACATTTTAAATTACCTTTGATCCAATTGTCGAGAATTGCTTTTGGCACAGACTGTGCATGTTCTATACATGAACATTTACATACGAATACACCTATCCACATACAAGCGTAACGAACATAAAGATATCTGGAAATTGAACGCTACATGTGCGGTTTCAATTCCACCCACGAAATTTTCGATAAATCGACGGTCACCATACCACAATGCGTTCGATAAACAAGATTCGAGTAACAGCGACACACACATATACATGTGCGCTCCACATATATTTCGGGTGTACGGGAAAGGGAGTCATAGACGACGAATATATTTCATTAATGTAGGAAAAAGTGGAGAAATATGTTCACTTGTGCTGACCGCTATTGGCGAAGTTTCCATCCAAACGATAGTTACATATGGTTTATGTCACATTGTCAAGCGCGATACCAAAGACCGTTAGTACAAATAAATTTCCACGAAATGCGAAACGCCACTGTGAACTTTTCGTATTTATTGTGTTGACCGGGCAGTCGGGGAACGACGCGGTCTCCATATTTACATGGCGAATTTACTTAATAGAAAACAACGGAAAAGATCGCCCTATTTAAAAAGTCGATAAATTGCTAGAGCTATTTCTTGAATTTCTTCAAGAGATCAAACAAATCCGATGATAACACATGGATCAATAAGACTAACAATGAAAACAACATTTTTTTTGCAAAATTTTTTTTTATTCATCAACATAATCACCTTTTAGGGTGATACAATGGTTCCAACGCTTTTCCAATTTTTCAATACCATGTTTATAAAAAAATTTATCTTTCGCTTCAAAATAAGCTTCAGTTTCAGCGATGACCTCCTCATTTGAGCCAAATCTTTTTCCCTGGAGCATTTTTTTAAGATCAGCAAAGAGCCAGTAGTCACTGGGGGCTAAATCTGGCGAATATGGGGGGTTGGGAAGCAGATCAAAACCCAATTCGTTCAATTTTGCCATTGTTTTCATCGACTTGTGGCAGGGTGCATTGTCTTGGTGAAAAAGGATTTTTTTTCTCTGCATGTGCGGTCGTTTTTTTGCGATTTCCTCCTTCAAAAGCACCAGTAAGTCAATATAATAATCACTGTTGATCGATTTACCTTTTTCGAGGTAGTCAATGAAAATCACGCCATGTGTATCCCAAAAAACTGACGCCAGGACTTTGCCAGCTGACTGCTGCGTTTTCGGACGTTTCGGACGGCTTTCGCCAGCTGTGCGCCACTCAGATGACTGCCGCTTCGACTCTGGAGTGTAGTGATGTATCCATGTTTCGTCCATGGTCACGTAACGACGCAAGAAATCTTTTTTGTTGCGAGTGAATAGCGATAAACAGCTTTCTGAATCGTCGACTCGTTGCTGTTTTTGTTCCATCGAGAGCAATCGCGGCACCCACTTGGAAAAAACCTTTTTCATGCTCAATTTTTCATGAAGGATAGTAAATACACTTCCATATGATATCTGTGTCATCTCAGCAATCTCACGGAGCTTCACTTTACGATCTTTCATTATAATTTTTGTCACTTCACTCACATTTTCCGGTGTAACGACTTCCACAGGTCTACCCGAGCGTTCCGCGTCATTTGTGTCGGTACGACCACGTTTAAACTCGGCAAACCACCGACAAATCGTTGCTTTTGATGGACAAGAGTCCGGGTAACATTTTTCAATCCATTGTTTTGCTTGCGTGGTGTCTTTACCCATTAAAAAACAATGTTTTATCAGAACACGAAACTCGGTTTTTTCCATTGTTTAAACAAACTACAAAACGACTTTACTCCAACCTCGATAACTCAGCTGTTTCTGGTCCGATCGACTTAAAATTTTGACACGTTTCAAGCAAAGGTTAGTACTCTAGAAAGACGTGGTTACTGGTTTACTACGAGCGCCATTTATGGGTTAGTCTCGGGACTTATTGATCCATGTGTTAGTTTAAATATCTATTAATTCGTTTTTTTGAGTATCAAACAATGATTGTTTTTTCTTAATTCTTTACTCAGTAATACACCCAAGGACATTTTATCAATGATTGTTAATGATTGACATGTACAAGTTAACGCCAATGAGCCAACCTATTTAATTCTTAACCTAGAGCTTTTATATTTAAATGTAAATATATTATTACCTTTGATCAAGTGGGGTGGCGTAAACTGTTTTGGTCTTCACATTTCTTCACGTCATAATAATAATTGTTTTGTTAATGTATTAGATGGCATTCATGTAAAAAATTACATTAATGTAATGTTAATATATTGGATTACAGCACATTGACCGAGGCCAGCCTATTACAGTGCTTCAGCAGCAGGGGTTCTTAATTGGTTGATACACACAAAACTTTAGAGGTAATGATGTAGCGTTTATTGAAATAATAAACAAAATATAAATACATCAGTTTAGGTGCAACTAACTCAAAGTACTAGATATCCGGAAAAAGGAAAAAGAATATAATAAGATACGATAAATGAGCAGGTAAGTATTGGGTTGGCAACTAAGTACTTTCGGTTTTGTAGTATAAAATAAAACACTTTTTTTTAACAAAGAATAGTTTTTAATCAATTATATATTTTACATTTTGCTCAATGACCTTTTGCCATCTTTCTTTCAGCTGCGTGATTCCGCGCCCATAAAATTTCTGGTCCTTATCTGCAAAAAACTGAACCAGGTGCGAGTGAAGGTCATCGTCATTTGTGAAAGTTTTACCATTTAAAGAATTCTGCAAACTTCGAAATAAATGGTAATCAGATGGTGCTAGATCAGGGCTGTATGGGGGATGTGGCATCACTTCCCAGCCAAGCTCCAATAGTTTCCCACGAGTTGTCAAAGATGTGTGAGGCCTTGCATTATCTTGGTGGAAAACTACACCTTTCCGATTTGACAATTCTGGCCGTTTTTCTTTGATTACTTCATCCAGTTTTATTAATAGTTGACAGTAAACATCAGAATTGATCGTTTGGTTCCTTGGAAGCAGCTCAAAAAACACAACACCTTTGTAATCCCACCAAACTGACAGCATGATCTTTTTTGGATGCAATTCAGCTTTCGATGTGGTTTGAGCTGGTTTATCGTGTTTGCTCCATTATCGTTTTCGAACTATGTTACTGTACAGGACCCATTTTTCATCACCAGTGATGATCCTTTTTAAGAAGGGGTCGGTTTCATTTCGTCTAAGGTGCATATCGCAAAAGTTGATTCTTTGTGTTAAATGAATTTCTTTCAATTCGTGAGGTACCCAAATATCAAGCTTCTTAACTAGCCCAAGACATTTTAAATGTTTTTCAATTGTTGTGTGCGATACATGTAGCCTCTCCGCAACCTCTCGAACAGTTATATGACGATCCTCTTCAATTATGACTTTGATCTGGTCATCATCAACCACCAGAACGTTGCTCATCTTTGAGGGAAAAATCTCCAGAACGGAATTTTTTATACCAATTCTGACACGTGCGCTCTGTTAAGCAATTAGCACCATAAACTTCGCATATCTTTTTGTAAGCCGCAGCAGCTTTCTTTCCTTTACGGAAATAAAATACATAGTAAAATATGTCGAAAATGTTCGTTTCTGCACTCCATTTAAAATTAACCCACAACTAATAGCTTTAATAAAAATCACGCACTACGTGCTTCTGAAGTTACGTCAATGTGACTAGTATCACGCGACAAACGGTAAAGTAAAGCACTAACATACGTTATACAAAAAATAAAGCAACGCTCTCTATCAGTAAAAACCGAAAGTACTTAGTTGCCAACCCAATACTTTTAACAATATAAAATAACCTGTGTATCCAATGAATTGTCCCCGTATATATATATATATATATATATATATATAGTTCACAGATGTCCAGCGGTAAAGTTAGCGTTAAAGTAAAAGTTATAGTTTGATAACAAATAAAATAAATAAAACAATTACATATACGAGTTTCTTCACTTAAGTACGTGACAATATATACGCCGGATACGGTCTGACCTGCTTATCGTTCCTTTCTCACTGATACCCCGGATACCGGCGAAGCCCCATGCACAGATGAAGGAGACGATGAACTAAGGAAGGGAAAAGAAAAAAACCCTAAAAGAGCACAATTCCATCAAACCAAGCATTTCAAAAGGCGTTAACTTGTACTGTACGAATCACATTCGAAGATGACGTCGCTTTTTCTCTATTTTATATTTCTCTCACATCCAAATATCTTTGGATATTACCTTACATAGGTATTACTTAAATTATTTTGAAATGTATACAATATTCGTCTAACTGAGGAGCCCCTACATGGGCAACAACACACAACCACACACAGATGAAAAAGACGATGAACGAAGGATGGGGAAAGAAAAACAAATCCTAAAAGAGCACAATTCCATCAAAACAAGCATTTCAAAAGGCGTTACTAAAAGACATACCTGTAGTTAGTGGACGAGTTGTACTGTACGAATCACATTCGAAGATGACGTCGCTTTTTCTGTATTTTATATTTCTCTCACATCCAAATATCTTTGAATATTACCTTATATAGGTATTACTTAAATTATTTTGAAATGTATACAATATCCCTCTAACTGAGGGGCCCCTACATGGGTAACAAGCGACCGCAAGCGAGCAATAAGGGAGTATCTCTAAAGTTTACTCATTTAAGTTAAAAATATATATCTGTCTATAATGATTACTACGACTTTGTCTTTGCTATTGAAGTCAATGAACATCTAAAGTTGCGCATATTCTAATCATTTCTTGTTCATGGTTGATCATACAACAAGAAATAATGTCACAAATCCATATTACTTATAGCAACCAATAGATAATACAAGGTAAGTAAAATACTTTGAGTTAAAGTGTACTATTAGAGGCAAAAAATTTGAGACACTAATATTTTCGACGTAATATGACATAAATGCATTAATACAAACTTACAATATTAAATTTTCTTCAAAATAACTGTGAACGACTTATTTATAATATAGTAAAATATACAATTATGTTAAAAAACTTATGGGCGAGTACTTCTGAAAAGAAATATGTAAACATTGGTGAGTTTAGCGATTGATCATGTACCGATGATCTCTTGGTCCATTGTTCAATAAAACTTAAGTATTGTAGTGACTGTTTAAAGGTTAAAAACTCTGAGGTTTTTTCACTATGTACTCGTCTGAAAGAATCTCTAAGTATTACAGTCGCGCTAGACAGATAAAAATGTTTCGTTAAAGTCCTGGTTTGAGATAGCCTAAAGGAAATTAGTATAAAAACGATTGAATATGTCAACAAACACAATTAATCGACGGTTACAAGGCGCTTAAACCGTTACATGTAAAATATAGTGTCTAGTAAAATAAAGCGTTTAAAACTCGCACTTTCCTAGTTCCCCGCATCAATTTTCCTCAAGAATAAATATTTATGCATTTCCATAATTAATGCGAATTCTTGTTGACGAGTTGTCCTTCAGTCACTTTCCACTCAAAGCCCTAGAGTTCACTTGATTAAGAACAAAAGGATAACGCTCGAGGAGAAAACTTTTTCGGACGGCGTCGAGAAGTGAAATCGTGGGGTAGACTTTAAGGAAGCAGCAAAATATATTCCCCTGGAGAACGGGAGAGCGTGTAAAAGGAAGGAGCGAGAAAGGTAGCAAGAAAGAGAAAGAGGAGATAAACAAAAAACACGACGCAGTTAAAATCTGACAACGCTGTCGGCAGAGGACGAGGAACGTTAGAGAAGGGCCGGGATCTTAATTATTCGCAGAACGATCTCATTAAGGGCCTTCGTATTACAAGTGCATGATTATGTTACACAGTTGCTAATCATAATTAAAATAGTTAACTACGAGATGTCGCTTTTGGTCCGTTGTCTAGTCGACAAGTATATACCCTGTTCAAAAGAGAAACTTGCTAACTTTAAGATAAGATCGTTTAGAAGTCGACAGAAAGTAAGAAAAAAAGATTTCATGACAAGCGAAAAATGTTACGATACAAAAGGTTATAGCTTTACAAATGAATAACAAACACATACATTCTATAGCCATCTGTGACTTTATTTACCACAATACTGCTTTTTATTTTAAATAGATGAAGAAATAATTAGACTTGCTATCATCAGTATGAACAAAAAGAGAAGAAAAAACATATAACAGTCGGTACATAATCGAACGTTTCTATAAATAGGAGGAAGAAAAAAAATAAATTAGAAACACGCTCTTAAAAAGCAGTACAGCTTATGCAAGAGTATTCAAGAAGTCATTAATGATATGTTAAACTATGGCTATAAAGATTTAAGCGTTAGGATCCTCTAACACTTAAATCTCCAACGAGTTATACCTGAACTGCAAGACGCACAGAAACATAAATGAAATAAATGAAATGAAAACAACTTATAACGAAATACACCATCGTTCAAAAAAATATAACAAACAAATGAAATAAAAATTTCATAAAGTTATTAAGAAAGAAATTGAATTAATAATCGAAACGATCTTAATTCACACTGGTAAATACTGTTATACAATATCTGCACTAAAATTTAAATATTTGTCTTCTAATCATAGAGCACACACATTTTAATAGTTGTATGACATTGATCTAGATCATTAGAGGCTCTATGTTGGCTTGATTATAGAGTACGTTGAATTTTTTTGGAGAATTTCGCATTTGGGGGTAAATGCGTAAATACACGCTAGCAAGTTAACAGGTATCTCGAAAGACATGGTAATTCTACCCTTCGAATGTGAGTTTCTATTTTATTGTCGCCATTTGGACCACATGTTTCTATCTATCTAATTGCTTCTTTGTTTTGTAATTTTAGGATGCTAGGTATTAGCCATATTTCGTATGTCGATACCAATTCGTTCTAATTTTCCCGTATTTTTGTATTTTGTTATCTTGAAGGAATTTAGGTAACCTGCAATTACCAAGAGGTTTATAGGAGTGTCGTAAAGTTGAGTGATCGTCTCCACGTTAGCAAAAGAAAAACAGTTAAGTCCTCCCCGCATTCATATACGTACATATATCTAGTTCATAATTTTCGTGTATTTCGTGTATGTAAGGTTCTTTTTCTTACACATTATAGTCAAAAATGTATATTATTAATTTCTAATTAATTTTCGATCATTAACACGCGTTAATTAAATTAGAAGTTAATCATAATTTTGAAGTTAATTCAAATCATATTTTATGCCTCTGTCTATATGAAAGGTGTATGAAATTAGATTACACTTATGACATAGAATAATCTACGTAATATAGATTTTAGAAGGTTGTTTTATTACATGTAAATATATTTGATGTGGATGGAACTAGGCCCAGTTCCGGAAAGATAATTTAATTTTGTCTCTTTTGTAGTCAAGTATATCAGTAAACTTCAAGTCTTATCTAGTGACCTGGTCACTTACGTTTCTTAATTTAATTACAGATACTATGTAACTTCAAAGTTTCTAGTTTAAGTTTTTTTATTAATGGTTAAAAGCGGATTTAAGTTTACCTAGCCTTTTTTTAATTTTCTTTTGTCATCTACGGGATGTCTGCTAATCAACAGGGGTACGAGATTCTTTGTTACTCGCCGCGACCTACTTATATGCTTATATACAGGGTGTTACATTTTTATTAAACAAGGTGGCGCGTTTTCATATTATCTACCAATTACTGAGCAACCGGTACTATCGTCTCTGTCTGAGCGAGTTTACTGCTATACCCTGAGAAGACAACTCTGGTTAACCAAAAATCTCCTAGTAGTTTTCTTTACGGTTAATCAACTTTTTTTCCCCCTTATTTTGAACTTTTAAAGCGCGATAGTTTAAAAAGGAAAAACAATAACCAAGGCATACTACGCATCATTACTAGGGAATCTGAAGGCAGAAAATTGTAGGAAAACGGCCGCGTTTGGAAGAAAAGAAAGTTTGGACATGCACCACTCACATGTCAATGGTCAGCATGGCAAAAAATCACGTATTGGGTTTTGAATTGATTGGTCTCCAACCGTATTCACCGGATCTGGCACCCAATGACTTTTTTCCTATGTTCAACGTTTCGCTCGTAGGACAGGGATTTTCATCGAATGAAAAAGCCAACCCATTAACAAATGCTTACTTTGCAAGATGCCAACTACTACTTGAACGAGATTGGAGCATCGTTAGGAAAAATGTATAGATTTACAAAACTTAAACCGAATTCGACAGCAAAATACTCGTTTGTGGTAGAGTGGAAATTTTTCAGAATAATCTCGCTTCTAATATACATATCTCAGTTTTTCATAAAATAGCTCATTTTTCACACTTAAAAGTTAAGATTGAAACAAACACCGTTTTATAAATTCCCACTGGTCTTTACCAACACTTTCTTCTATAGTGTTTTTTACTGCATGCATACTACTATCTGATAGCTGATCAAAAGCTTTTCCTGGTTTGTGAAGATTAGACATACTTTTCCAGCATTAAAAAGTATATTAATTACATATGAATAACCACCTGAAATAAAAGTTAAGAGTACTTGAATTTTCATTTTAAAATATTTAATTAAGTCTGGTTAATGTTACTGTTAATTATTGTCATTAATCCATTCTTTAAATTCAAATCGAACGTTTCTAATTACAAAGAAAATAAACCAATTAAATAGTTCGAATGGTTTCTCTCATCGAATAATAGATGCCACCATCAACACTTCGACATAGTTACAATTATCTGTAGTTATCTCTCTGTATCTCTCTCTCTTAATTTTTATTACGAATAAATTTGATTACTAACTTTGTATAGAAACCACACGTCAAGTTGGAGGTAAGAACGTCTAGGCACAGTCCCCTGTAATTAACACGACCAATAGCATGTTAATTAGTCTTGTAGATGATCGTCTTTGCTCGGGGTAAGTACTAAAATCACCCATTCCATCTAACATTCCCCCATTCAAAGGGCAGGAAATATCTACATTGACGTGGTTAAAGGCAATTGTTTCAAAATTCCTACCGTCGAAAAGTTCTTAACTTAATATCGATAGCGACGGTGACGCTCGCGGAAGGTGAAAATCATATTGAGGGTAGGTCGGAATGGCGGTTAAAGCTTGCGAGCCATTATAATTATGGAGGTGGGGTTGTAATTTTCGACCGCGAAGCAATTTTCTTTTCAGATTTAATTACGCTGATATTTCAGCGGCAAACCGGGTATAAAAAACCCTGAAGTGGAAGTATTTAATTTCAATTATTGTAGATTATCAATATTAAGGGAACGATTCTTAGGTTCTTACAATAATGTGTGGAATATCTTCTGAAGAGTTGCAAAAGTAAGAAATGATAAAATTAGATATGCACACGCGCATAGACATACATACATGTATATATATATATATATATATATATATATATATATATATATATAAATCTTGAGGCCTTCTTCCCCATGATAGTTTTCGGTTTTGATACGAACTGTTTCAACGTTTCAATTCTATTGCTGACATCTTCTGGAACGAGTGTTAATCAGTTACAGCAACATTTATATACACTACCGCTCACGGAAGTATGGACAGCAACTATATCAAGCAACAACAAGAAAAAAAAATAAAAAATATCGACGATATGGAACAAAAATAAATATTTATTGATATATATATATATATATATATATATATATATATATATATATATATACTAGTGACGCGGTTCCAGCCCGGAAACCCAGAAGCAGATAGCATGGACCCCGACCGCGGAAGTCTACGTACCAAATTTATTGATTCTTTATATAAAAAAATTAAAATTACAATTCATTAAACATATTCCTAATATACTTATATCTTATATTAATTATACTTTCTTTTCGTCGAAGAAACCACCGTTCGCGGCGATTATAGCTTTTGTTATTCGCGGCATTCCTTCTATTACTTTTCTTATTACATCTGGTGTAATGTTATTCCATTCTTTTTGTAAAATATTCCGAAGCTTTTCCTTCGATGTTGGACATTCCTTTCTAACTCTTCTATCGAGTTCATCCCATAATAATTCAATGGGGTTGAGGTCTGGACTCTGAGGCGGCCATGTCATTACTTTCAAAATATTTTCATTTTTCTCCGCCTCAAGGTAATTTTTACATAACAACGATGTGTGTTTGGAGTCATTATGATATATAAATTCAAAATTATTACCAATTAATCGCAGGCCTGATGGTAAAACGTGATTTTCCAAAGCTTCTCGGTAATTCTCCTTTCTCATAATACCATCTATTTTTATCAAATCTCCTATGCGGCTAATGAAGAACAGCCCCAGACTACAACAGAACCACTCCCATGTTTCACCGTTGGAGCTATGCAATCTGGCAAAATTTTTTCTCGTGCCGATCATCTGACGAAAATTCTTCTCTTTTGCCCGAACACTTCAAATTTCGATTCGTCACTCCAGAGTACGTTCTTCCACTCATCGATTGTCCAATTACGGTGTAACCTGCCCATTGAAGTCGTTTCTGCTTATTTCCACGTCGTAATAATGGTTTCCGTGAGGCAACGCAACCGTGTAAATTTACTTCCACTAAGCGTCGTTTCACTGTACTCAAAGAAATTTTTTAAGACGGCCCTGATTAAATTCAACTGTTATTTCAGGTGCCGTTAATTTTCTATTTATTTTGCTAATTAATTTAATTTTTTCGTCATCAGCTTTGGAAGTACCTCTCGATGGTCCCGGCCGAAACCGACGAATTATGAGATTCACTATCAATTTTTTCACTTTTAATTTTTCGTCAATACCGTTAACTGAATAACTCTCACGATGCAAAGTAAGTATCGCTGATCGTGTTACACTTTCAAGCGGCTTTCCCCGTGGCATTTTGTAAACAGAAATTACATTACACAAATTCACACAAGCACGTTCGGTGATCTACTGATGGGCACAAGGAGGTAGTAATAAGGTAACCGACACATTTCAGGTAAATTTCCAGACTTTAGTCCCTTCTTAATGACCGTATCACTAATCCTGATTATATATAGTTGGAATTATCGTACAATGCTATTGAGATGCAATACCAGGTAATTATAGTTATTATTAGATAAAATTGTTTCTATTATTTTATTTGGAGAATACATATAAATATAATACCTATTTCAATTATAAACCTTTTTAAGAATAAGGTACAATAATACTATATACTAAAAGTCAAAGAAGAGATTAATAGAAGATTGAATTAAACATTTATTTATTTAAGAATACCGAGAAATATTTATTTCTTTAAATAAAATTATATTGGGCAAAGTTAAAAGGATAGATATAATGGATTTGAATTTGTTTAAAGAAAAGTATTTAAAAGAAATTTTCGGATGTATTTTTAAGTCAGAGTATAATTTTGTTTTAGTTAAAGTTTGGGTAACAAAATAAGAATTATATTAAGTGTTAATTATATAAAGCTTTAATTTCTTCAGATTTACAATACATAGTTTATTTGAAATTTGAAATCTTTTATTTAAACAAGTTTAGTAATTTAAATAAACAGTGAAACTATAAAAGATTTAAAGTATTAAAGTTAATTTTTATTCCTTTGGATAGGAAATTAATATCTTCATTAAATCATTTTAATTAATAGTTATCAAACAACATTTAAAAAAGTCAATGTATTGCATAAAGACTACATAAAATTAAATTAAAAGCACAAATTAAACATATAGGGTGTTTCTTTAAGAGCTTGAGAACTTAAAATGATAATTCAAGACAGAAATATTGTTGGAATGAAAATTTTTTTATTATAATCTGGTAGATAATTTCATGGCATTTACTTTTTAAATATGATTTCCGGCATATGTCCGCCACGGTTACGGGTTACGTAGTCCATTCGATCAGTTCAATTTTTGACTACTTTTTCCATTAAATCTGGCCATAAGGCGTCAATGGTAGCTTGAATTATGGCTTCCAATGCTTCAAGAGTTGCTAGTTTGTCGGCATAAACCAATGACTTAATATAGCCTCATAAAAAATAATCCAGAAGCGTTAAATTGCACGAACGAGGGAGCCAGTGAACAGGACCACTTCTGGAAATGAAGTTGTCACCAAATTTATTTTGCAATAAACCAATTGTTAAGCGCGCTGTATGGTAAGTTGCGCCATCTTGTTGGAACCAAATGTCGTCGATGTTCAGCTGATTAATTTATGGAAACAAAAATTTAGTCAGCATGGCTCGATAGCGCTCGCCATTCACCGTAAAGGCAGCTCCTTCCTCATTTCGAAAGAAATAAGGAGCGGTAATGCCGCCAGCGTGTAAACCGCACCAAACAGTCAATTTTAATGGATGTAATGGTGATTCATTAACGGCTTGAAAATTGTCTTCGCTCCAAGTAAGGCAATTTTGCTTATTGACGTAGCCATTTAACCAGAAATGAGCCTTATCACTAAACACAATTCTTTGATAAAAATGCTCATCTTCGGCCAGTTTCAAGTGAGCCCAATCAGCAAAAATGCGACGCAAACGAAGGTCGTTTGGCTTCAATTCTTGCATGAGCTGTTTTTTATAGGCACGTAAGCGAAGATCCTCACGTAAAATTTTCCACGTAGTCGAAGGACAATGGCCAGCAAATTGAGAGCGACGATGAATCGACACTTCGGCGTTTTCTTCAATACTTCGCGCTACAGCAGCAATATTCTTATCGGTACACACATTTCTTTATCTTGTTGATGGTTTTGATTCGAGAAGAGTAAAATTAGTCCGATCAATAACTGCACGAATTGCTTGCCCACTAGGCCGATTATGTTGACCGTAAAATGGACGAAGTACTCTATAAACTTCGCGAACAGATTTATTTTTTTCAAAGTAAATTTCCACAATTTGGAAGCGTTGTTCTGACGTTAAACGATTCATGATGACTTGCCAAACCTTACTGAACAGAAATATCAACACATTTTGACATTATCAGCCGTCAAACCATAGTTATCGATATCGATAGTTCTCATGCAGCTTAAAAATACCCATTAAATATATAAAATTTATTTGAGAAGTGTTATGAATGGCTTTATTAAATATTATAGTTATAAGGAAGTCGTGCACCGCTTTAATGAAGTATAATTTGAAACAAGCATTATACTTATATACTTATATATGCTTGTTCGAAAAGTATATATTCATTTACTAGAATAATAATAGGAGAATCTTTAAATGTACCAATTCCCCGACGAAAAGACTTCGCATCCGAACAAATGAGGATAACTATTTTCTCGAATAATCTTAATATAGAGACATAAACGTTTTAACATCTTCAAATTTAACGACGAACGCTCACATAATAATAATAACCATGATAATACAATAAAACCAACATATAAATGACTTGAAGATTTCGGAGTTTAGAGAGAACGTCATCATAGCGTTTATATCGTTAAGAATACACCATAAAATTTACGGAAGACATCCACCAGGTTAGTGAAGTAAAATAAAATAATTTAAACGATACATTAAACAGTGCGAAGTCGTAAGGGCAGAACGGCACCGGCATATCGGTCGTAGGTTGTAAGTTGAAGAAGGTCGCTCTTTCCAAGTCCAAGTCGTCATCGGGAAGAGTGCCGTTGCCGTTACTGCTGCTGTTGCTGCCGCCCGGAATACCCTGGAATCCTTAAAGTTAATTACACGGATTAAAGTTACGTAAACGGTACGATAAACGGAAGATTGCCTAATTGGCCAAATTAAAACTTATGCGCTCGCAAATTAATGCCGAAAAACTTTCACTCCTGGAAAGTAGAAAACCTAATTTATATTTAGAGGGAGATTCGAGTATATTTTACGTTAAATACTTGGCGAAGCAAATTACGAATGTGATTTGTATACAGGCTGTATGCAATTTGTTTTAGGTGAGAAATTTTTGTTATCGCAGTTTAGAAATAAAGCGATTCTTCTTGTAGACAAATGATTTATATTCACCTCTAAGATCTTACTTTTTCTTCATTTTCCCTCCTTTCTTCGCTAAATGGAGGCTTCTCAATATATATTATAATTAGTAACCATGTGATAATATAGGTTTAGCTCCGGAGGTAGAACTATATCTTGATAATCCTTAAAAGGACTCTTCACAGAACATTTCGATGAGTTCTCGTTAATCCTCTTCGGCTTAAAACAGATAAATCCAAAAATTTGGGGATTTTGGAACCATATGAGATAAGAGATCCAAATGAAGTTCCAAAATTACCTACAAAATCTTTAATTGATGTTTTGCACAAAATCTATTATTTTTTGCGTGACTTTCATCAGTTAATGTCAAGTGTCGCCTAGATACGTCTTCGCCTTTTACGCATTTTCCTCCCTTTCTGAATACTCACCACTTGAGCATACTTCTTCTGGATAAACACTTTCAACATATCTGTGGCAGATATTTTAAAACAATCGCTTGCTTACTTACAATGGAAACAAGTGCCCAAAAGCTGGATCACGAAATTTTACACAAATATCGATCAAATATATTTCACAGCATGATGTGTAGGTCCTCAAGCTTTGTCATAGGACAAGTGCCTAACTGTTTGTTGGTAAACGCGCCTTCTAAGTTCTGAATGACATAGACACGTTGGTCCCATAAACCGTATGATTTATTATTAACACTTGGAATGGAATGTTGACAGTAAAATAATCTAAAAAACCTTAAACATGGACGCTTAAAATCTAAACGAGAAGAATATTTTCAAAGATAACTAAAAAAAAACGAATATATAAAGATGTGACAGAACTAAACGGATGAAGTCAGATGAAGATACAAACATTGGATACTTAAATAGTGACGAAATGTGTCATAATAAATATTCAAGACCAAGAATAACGGATAAAAATGAAGAAGAATCTAAGATACAATAAAACAATAATCAAGGAAAGCAGACCAATCAGAACGATGAAGGAAATGCTAAAATAGAAGCATATCTCAATAGCAATTAAAAGCGTATAAAATAGCAATTCGACTTACGCTATTACATGATTCAGAATTATGAACGTATAAACGAATAATAGTAGGCTCAAGAAAATAAGTCCCAAGACGAATAATAAGAATAGAAACAGAAATAAAACCAGTTATTACACAAATAATTAGGAAACGAAAAGTAGAATATATTAAACGAATGGAACATAGAGTAACGAATAAAATATTAAAAATTAGTAAGAGAAATAGAAAAAGGAAAAATTAACAAAGGAAAAATGATTGGGGAGGGAAAGGCGCGATTTCAAAGGTGATCAGTTCTGATGTACAGACGGTCATTTAGGAAAGCGAACAACAGCTTAACACAAATCTTTAGCTTTGATTTGCATTTTGACAAGAATATCGTCATCTTCAGGAATACTGTTAAGTTAAATTATGCTCCACTATCGATAACAGAGTTTTTTAATACCAGTCATTCGTAGGTGTGAAGCCGACTATTTCGACGCCATCTCTTTTATTCACTAATATGTTTAATTCTACCACTACGAAAGAAATTCAGAATGTTCTCGATCTGACACAAAGTGGTGAAAGCTGAAAATAAACTGACTGATAACTGTCAAGTATGATTCTTGGCGCAGTGCGAAGTTTCAGACCTGTGCATTTAGTCATTTGTTTGTGTCGTTCGCGTAAAGAATGTTTTTACATTTTCTAAATAAAATAGAAGTTCGAGCTGTTAAAAATACTTTCTTTTAAAGGATTTTACTCTAGCAGATGTAGAAAAGCATTATATTTCATTTGAAAGGATTTTTCCTTTCATTTACAACGATAAAAAAGGAGATAAGTGCATAATTGTAGATCCACTGCAGATATGCGGGGACTTAAAAATCTCTACAACTGACGAAATCATCACAAAAATTAACATCATATTAAATGATCGCCGACTGAAAGTACGTAATCTTGCAGACATTGTGAAGATGCCAATAGATTGTATCCATTATATTTGAGACGGTACTTTGGACATGAAAGAATTTCGATAGATGCCGCTTTTGTTAACAGTCAAAATAAACGTATTCGAATAAACATTTCAAAAGAGTATTTTAAGTACAAACAGTGAGTGGAAACATGTGATAATTCCCCAGAGAGAACGAAAACGGTTCCATTTATAGAAATAACACAAATTGAGGCAAATAGCCGTATAGTAGCACAAAGAACAAGAATGTTATGGGCACCTGAGAAGTTGCATTGCAGCGATGATAGGGCTTAAATTTTCTGCAGTCCCTCACCCTGATGTTCGTGCCATCTATAACACGAAACGAAAACATATCCTCCGTACAAATATACACACTATGTATAATATTATAGACTTATAAGACAGGGTTCTCAACAATTCCTTTATACGAACAATTCCTTTATACCATAATCGGATTTGTGCATAAAATGCATACGAGCACGTAAAGCGCGTCCTCTGGTGGCAAAAAATTTACCGCAAATAGGGAATAGGAGCATACACATGTTGCAGCATAAGCAAATCTCTATTAAAGATACATACATACATACATATATATATATATATATATATATATATATATATATATATAGAAAATACAGTCCATGCAATGTTTGTTGAATAATGTTTTATTTTATCAAAGAATTTTCAGTTTGGTTTACGTAGAAGGTTTCACTTTATTTTAACAAATGTATTCAAATTTACAACGTTTGTATTTACAAATACAAGCATAAATTAAAAAGCGAATAATATAATATTTTATTCGTTACAAATAAAAGAATTGTACTGATAAAATTAATATTCTGGACTCAATTAGCGCACAGCTTAATTAAGGTAGATTAACGGCTAAATTAGCCTTTGGTAATGTGTGGAATAATCAACAAAACCTTCCCCTCTTACGATCAGGTGGACTTAGTAGCAAAGCCATGGAACATTTTAAAAGCACCAAATACACACTCTCACGCCCAATGTTGTGACAAGTCGAAAAGACTTACCACAAAAAAAACAAGGCAGGAATATTGCACTTCACTACTGGACCAATTGAGCTTTTCTGGCTATGTCCACGTTTTACCTAAAAGAAAGCCTTCTTTCACCATGAAAGTGTGCTTACTCTTCAACTCCACAACCTACTCTTCAAAGTGCTTCCGTAAACACCATATTCGTCTGATTTGGCTTCCAACCAATACTACCTCTTCCCAAACCTGAGAAAGAGTTCGTTGGAAAAAGACTCATTCAAATGATGAAATTAAAACAGAGACAACCGCTTATTTTGCGAAGTTAGACAAATGGTACGGCATTAAAAAAGGTCGAGGGCATTAAAAAGGTTACTAACTTGAAAATTATTTAAAAAATCTCAAAAATACTGTTTTCTTCGTTGGGCTGACAACATTCAGAAGAGGAATTTGTGTATATTTAAATTTTTCACCACGAAAATAAAAATAAACTCTCTTATACATTATCAACCTAGAAATTCAATATGAAACCTTTACAGCTAATAAAATTGTCATTAAATAAATATTAGAAATATTCAAATGCCACAGCAATCATAAAATAGCTGTCCAATATACTTCATCAAGATGTCAATTTTTGCTATTGCTTATGAAAAATAACGCATCTTTTCCAGATCAAAAAATACTCTAATAACAATTTTTTCTTGCTCTTGAACTCCAGCCAAATAAAAAATCACCTTATTCCGCTGAGACTACGTCAGTTCGTCACAGGAACCCCAATAAAATCGTCCGATCCATATTTCGCCAGGATGCGAGAAATATTTTGCGCTTCCACATTTTCTTTCTTCTCCTCTTAACCTCTTTGTCTCCTTGCGTTTCTCTCGACTTGACTCGAAGAAAGTGTCCTCTATGAAATATTCAATTCGCAAACTGAAATCGCTGAGATCGTAGGCGGCGATGGCAGCGACGTGAAAGGAAAGGCAGAAGAACCCGTGTATGTGCACGGCCTCCCCAGAGAATTGCCTCCTTCTCTCCGTCGACGTCGCCACCGCCATGGTCGCCATCGATGTCGTCTTCGTGTATGTGTGTACGTCTGTGAGTACGTACAAAAGCAGAGCACGCCCTTTGCCAAAATAATAATGAAATGTACGAGAGTTGCAAGTAATGCCCGGAATAAATGTATATTAGCTCTAATAAATTCCACATGAATTTAATATTCCGCCAGTGGTAATATGGGAGGATTTATCCTTAGAGCGAGCAGGATAAGAGATAACGGCTCCTTCCGCCTCATATGTGAATGAGATTTTTACTCCATTCCGTGATGTCGTTGGATACATTTTCGAGAGAATTTTGTAAACGTGGAAATTCATCGAGGGATTGGGTAATTGGATAGATTAGAGGTGTCTTGTCTTTTTATCCGTGCAATAAACTTTGTTCGTAAGACGCAATCTGATAAATTTGATGTCAACTTGGAATTATAGAGTGAGCAAAATGGTTGATCGACAATACCAAAAGTCTTGAAAAACATTTGGAACATCTACTTACGTATTATAAAATACAGCAAAGACATACGAATCCAATAAAGTCTCTCCCACCAGCTAATTTTTGAACATCTAAAGTTATTCTGTTATCAGACTTCGTGAGTTGCTTCCAAATACACCAGAATTTCATTTTCTTATTCATATTTGTACAGATTAGAATATTACAGGAAGATCACTCTATTAGACTTCACATATAAAATATTGGGGGGGTTTAATATAGTAAAGATTAAAGGAATATATAGAGAAACTAGTAAGTGATTACCAGGACTATTTCAGAAAGAGTGTATCAACTGTTGATCTTAATGAACTCTTTTTATGTTAAAACAGAATTTTAACAAGTTGCTACGAATAGAATATGCCAAGCAATTTTAAAGGTGCTTAAAATAGGTAAAATTATTTTAACCAAACTAATAGAAATGATGTTTCCAAGAATACTCACTGTTGTTAGGAGCAATGTAATGGATGTTTTTTAAGCTGCCTGAGAACTATCGATATCGATAACTATTGTTTGACAGCTTATAATGTCAAACTGTGTTGACATTTCTGTTCAGTAAGGTTTGGCAAGTCATCATGAATCGTTTAACGCCAGAACGACGCTTCCAAATTGTGAAAATTTACTTTGAAAAAGTAAATTTGTTCGCTATATCATAGAGCACATCGTCCTTTTTACGGTCAACATAATCGGCCTAGTGAGCAAACAATTCGTGCAGTTATTGATCGTTTTCGCACTAATTTTACTCTTCTCCATTCAAAACCATCAACAAGACAAAGCAATGTGCGTACCGAAGAGAATATTGCTGCTGTAGCACGAAGTATTGAAGAAGACGCCGGAAATGTCGATTCGTCGTCGTTCTCATTTTGTTGGCCTTTGCCCTTCAACTACATGGAAAATTTTACGTAATGATCTTGGCTTACGTACCTATAAAATACAGCTCGTGCAAGAATTGAAGCCAAACGACCATCGCTTGCGTTGCATTTTTGCTCATTTGAAACTGACCGAAGATGAGCATTTTTATCAAAGAATTGTGTTTAGTGATGAAGCTGGTTAAATGAAGCCCTTACTACATTAATATTTTTATCCTAAACAAGTATTCCGACAACAAGCTATCATCTTCAATACAAAAAATAAATACATTGTTGAAAGAAAAGATCGTAGTAAAAGTACGCAGAAAAAATACCAAATACTCGACTCAGGGTTAGTGAGGACATCGGGTAAAATGTTTCACTGTTTTTCTCTGTAAATTTAATAAAAGCCCTTGTTTCGACACTGTTTATTTTTACTACTAAAGAGAGCAGCCTATTCGTGTTTAAAATACAAATATTAATCTAGTAAGGGATTTTTTACCTTCTCGATTAAATAACGGAGGACCATTAGGTAATAGAAGTCATCGCCTTGCTTATGCTGAGGATGTTGTATTGCTGTCAAAAGCATCAGTTAAAGCCAAAAAAAGGAAACGGAGAACCACAAAATCTTAAAATTCAAAGCCAAATTGAGGGTATAGGTATTCGAAGAAATGGAAACTATGTACTTGAGAGGCCAACAAAAGCGAAGAAGAGAAACTTGCCTAAGAATAAGAAAATATATAATAGTACAGGAAGACTATACATTTCTGTACTAAAACCAACAGTATCTTACTGATGTGTGATTTGGGTTATAGGTCGCAGAAACAAACAGAAGCTAGAAATTTGGGAACCGAAGTTATGAAGGAAGATTTTATGACGGAAGAAAACAGAGCGTGTTTAGAAAAACAAACAGCAGCTGTTGGAGAATTTATTAGGTAGAAAATTGTAGTGGTTGGGGCATCTGTTGGGGATCGCAAGAGGAAAGTAAAAACAGTAGATCTAGGAAAATTTCCAAACTCCCTTAAATCATCTTTCTTCTAAAAGAAGATGGAGCGATACTGGTGAGGGATTCTAAAGGTCTCCAATCCTTTGAACCCCCCTCCAGTATCGCTCCATTTTCTTTCAGAAATAAGATTTAGGAGAATTTGCGAGTTTTCCTAGATACTGTTTTTACTTTCCAAGTTAGCGAAGAATTGAGGCATGAAATAGTCCTATATATGTATATATACATATACTTTATACATACAGGTTTATGCAGGTAAATGTATGGATCTATTCAAATGTCTTTGATAAGGCCGCTAGGTTTTAATAAAACTCTTCACATTTAAGTAAATGCAAATCGGGAATTTAGTGCGCATGTTTATATTCGAATGAAGCAGCCTGTATATTTTTGAGAATTTCAATACAGTTCTACTTTGGGAGTTCAATAACACTAAGGTTTAGCACCGTTTTGTTCAATAGCAGCCAGGCTATTTACTTAAAACTAATATTTTAAAATCATGTTTATGTTTAGTAGACAATGGAATTAAAATTCAGTACTTGACTTAATCTCAGAACTAACTTTGTATGCGTCCAAATATTAATAAAGATTCGATTGAATGAAAAAACCTATTGAAACTTTGATAATGATTGATTTTACAATTTATTTAACTATTTGCATTAAGATCGGTATCCGATATCTGTCGTTAGCGAAACTTTCAGAAGGTATAACTTAACCAGAAATGTTGGAATTTTACCGAAAAGCGGATCTAAAGGCACAGCTAATAAAGTTATTGCTGAAGGTATTGCTACAGCATTAGAAAAATTACCATAACTTCCACTACATCTCTCACACTAAACTATGATATTATTCACCAGTAACTAGAATATTGAAGCACGAAAACTATCAGCCTTATAAAGTACATTTAGTTTCAGAATTATTGGACCGAAAATTGAATTTTGCGAACGAATGATGGAGATTTGCAACAATAGCCAATTTTTTACGTACAATTTGCTGCTTTCCGACGAGGCTTTGTTTGAATGGTACTGTTAATCGCCATAATTGTCGATATTAGTCAACGAATAGATAACCTTTACACTTTTCTTTCATGGTACATTAACTATACAGAGATATTTAGATCTTCTAAGTGATCAAATTAAATACGATGAAGAATTACCTGTGTTTGGTTCCAACAAAACGAGATGCCCTCTCACTATACGTATAATGTTTTGGGCACGAAACATTCTCAAATCGTAAATTGGGTGTATAGGATTCATTTAATAGCCCACACGGTTAAATCTCTTAGATTTTTTCCTTTAGGATCATTTAAAATCTATGATTTAAAAAAAGGTAATATCAGTTTCGGCTAAACCGAAATAGCGGTACTAAGGATGTTCGAATACAATATAGTAAATAATTATTTCTTAAAGCGCAAATATATATAAGTGAACATACGTGGCCTTAATTTTTCTTGTATTTTAACTAGAGAATATGAACTAATAGCGATTTTCTGAATGTCTTTGTTTATTAAGTACCCATAACATTATCTTTTTCTCCGACTGAGGTTGTCCAGAGTATTAGGAGGTTGAAAAACAAATTAACCGCTGATGATGATGGCATTCCCTGTTTCCTGGTGAGGGATTGTGTCCATATTTTGGCTGATCCATTATGCAAGATTGCTAAGATTGGGAGATCGCCAGGATATTACCTGTCTTCAAGAAAGGGGACAAATCTAATGTCTAGAATTATAGACCTGTTGCATTTCAAACACTTTTACTAAAGTGTTTGAAATGCTGGTTTATAGGCGTGTGTCAGTTGACACCAGACCATATCTTTCTAACGCACAACATGGATTTATGACTCAAAGGTCTACTACGACTAACTTGGCTTTGATATCACAGGAAATAGCTTGATCTCTAGATGCTGATAGTCAATTAGACGTCGTTTATACGGACTTTTTCCGTGCGTTTGACTTTATTGATCATCGGCTTCTGTTGTGCAGACTGAGTTCCTTTAGTCTCGGTGGATCGCTGTTGAAACTGTTCCAATCTTATTTAAGTAATCGGTTTTTCCATTCCTCCTCGGGTGTTCCACAGAGGTCTAACCTTGGACCACTATTGTTTAATATTTTTGTGGATGACTTGATTCAGTTTATCGATTAGCCGATCTTGGCATACGCCGAGGATATTAAAATCTTTTATCAAATTAACTCGCTGTCTGACGTTGACTTGTTGCAGGCCAATGTCAACAAAATTTATAGCTGGTCCTTGTGTAACCGCCTAAGTTTAAACATTGGGAAGTGTTTCTGGTGTCTTACTCTAGAAGGATTTCTAGAATAGAATCCTGCTACTCAATTAGCGGAGATATTATTTCTCGTAAGTCTTCGATTAAGTATCTCGGAGTGATATTTGACGAAGAAATTACTTTCTTTGATCATGTTCTTGGTGTGACGGCTGCAGCTTCCAGATCTCTCGGTTTTATAATTCGCACATACCGATACTTCGATAATATGGACACTTTAAGGATTCTTTTCTTTGCTCATGTCGTTTCCAAACTGGAATTAGCATCTATAGTCTGGTACCCCTACTATCAGTCTCAAACTAATCTCTTGGAACAAACACAGCGCAAATTTTTCAAATACCTCTCATTTAAATGTGATGGTCAATATCCTGTCCGTGGAGTGAATTACAACGAGTTGTTGGAGCGTCATGACATCGTATCGCTGTCCGATAGGAGAAAGACTCTTAGCGCTCTATTTATACATAGTGTTATTACTGGGAAGGTTGACACATCGGATCTACTGTCGCGTGTTTATTTTGTTGTTCCGCATCCGGGATCAAGGGCGAGTTATTTGATTTATGTCTCTACGGTAAGGACCAATATTTTGCCCCTTTGGTTCATTTGGCGGTGAATTTCAACCATCTACGGATTGATTTGACATAGCCACTGTTTGTGAAAATTTATTTTATATATGTTATACAATCATTTATACATAATGTAACTATTGTTTAATTTTTCGTATATATTTTTTTACCCGTTTTGGAATAGTCTCTGTTAGGTAATTTACTAAGTATTATTATTATTATTATTATTATTATTATTATTTTAACGTTTCGTTGTTCATTTCGTCATTTCCAGGGTCCATATCCAGATCGACTAAAGCTTTGTGTTCATCTATATAAAGAAGAAAAGTTATAACGCAATTTTGGAAAACGACAGAAGCTAGAAATATATTCAACTATTATTTTTTTTGATAGCATAAGACCAATAATATCACTTATTGTCCTAATCAAATCTATTATCCTATTTACAACATAATACAAAGAGGAAAGTCAAAGTGCACTTCCAGCTTTAATACACGTTACTTTGCCAAAAAAGAAATTCCATTTATAGCATTACTCCATTTGCTGTATTGAATTTGATGTATTAGATTGTTTCACGTGTTAGTGCAGAGACCGCCACCGTCGTCGCCATCGCTATGGCCGTTGCTGTAGATAAATTATTGTGGGTCAGCTCGATTAGGTGAAAAAGCGGACGGCCAGTTACTCAACACGTTCGGGTCAAATTGAATTATGACGGTATGCAGGGTTTCTGGACGTGTTAAAATTGGGCGTCTGGGTTTCGAAAGTGAAGGGCTATGATTTCGGATGTGCATTTTATTATTCATGAACAAAATAAGGACGCCCCTGTTGGCATGGTAATAAAATATTTAAGACACTGCGATTTTATTTAATAAATAATTAAATGAGAAATTCGTACATAATTTGATCAAACCATTTCTGTAAGATATGCTAAAAGATTTTTGTAGTTTAAAGAGACTTTTCGTTTTTTAAAAACACTTTGAATAGCGGATGATTAGGAACGTTCTAAAAACATAGCAGCATTTCATCACCAATATCTATCAAAACAAGCAAAGGGAATATTCTAGATTGAAATTACCACGTTTTGAAACTAGTTTATTCTGTATTGCATTTCAAGATCGCTTAATTTGTGGTTAGTCTTTAGTTTGTAATCAAAACGTACAGATCGCGCTGATTACTGTAAGGACGTTGCATTGCTCTTATCAATCTTTATCATTATATATTTTCTGACAGGTGGCATTTTCATCAATATTTGTGTGTAGTCACTATTGACGTAATGCTTTTTTACTATCGCAAAGGAAAAAATGCTGTTCAAGCCGCGACAAAGATATGTGTTGCTTACAGAGACAATGCTCTAAAAGAACAAATAATGCACGAGTGGTTTATGAAATTCAGACGGGGCGAATTTAACGTTAAATACCGTTCGATAGGCCATCTGCGGATTGATGATTACTAAATCAAATCACTGATCATAAAAAATCAATGTATTACCACTCGTGAAATAATAGAATGACTAGAAGTGTGGAATTAAATCATTTACGATCTTTCGACGAGGCATTCCAGTAAGTCTCGCCAACCGGCACAAAAGGCCAATATATTTACATTCCCAGGAAGTTATGCTGCTGTATTCATCGTGTTCAACATGAATATCGAGAACCAGGCAGTTGACAATTATTGTATAATGACGCACCTTCTCATCGTTTGTTAATTGTCCCTACTCCACATTTTGCCACAAACTTAAAAGCCATTTCTCAGAATTATCTTTGGGTTGGGCTACAGGGACCCCTGCAGAGAACATTTTCGTAGTAATTCGATATTAACTATTTATGATATTTATATATTAGATCTCCTATGCTTCGTTTTTAGGAACAAAAACGCTTTTTCGTGTGGCAATGTAAATCATAAATATGATACATGAACTGATAATTATTTATTATCTACCTCTCATGCAAGATCTATGTTCCAAAACATATGTTATGGGATGTAAATTACACAATAAATTACCACTTTGTATTAGAAATATCACAAACTTCTCTATTTTTAAAAGTAGATAAATTTTTATTGTATAAATGACTTTGTATGTCCAAATTTATAACATCTTTTTTTCTTATTGAGACGTGTTTCTAGCATGAGTGTGTAAGTAGTATGTATTGATTGCTATTTTCTTATATGTACTGATATGTACTGTATGCACATTGTTTTAGAAATAAAATTTATTATTATTTCTATCACATTTGGACTAGAGGAGTAATTTTATGAAAACTATTTCATTTCTATTTTTCTTGCCTGCAGAATTTACTTTCTGTGATTGCAAATTGTATCTACTTCTCAACATAATTTCCTATCACGCCTCGATATATTTGGACCAGCAATAATCCAAAGTCTCTGACCTGCTAGACTTTTTTGGGCATGAAAAAAAAACAGCATCACCTGTATGAGGCCGTTTATACTGTCTCTGTGGAAAATAATTTTTTCTTGGTTAAACCTGAATGTGTTCATTCATTTTTTGTTTTAATTTGTCCAAAAAAAACTTTGGAGAAGGAGAAACACTGTGCTGGCACTGTTTAGATTGTTCGCTTTGATAAACCAAAGTCTCACCTATGTTGATAAATTAGCGCATAAAATCTACCGTGTTTTCAAAACACTTGATTCACGAGAAATTTGCATTCCCACCAATTTTGATCAACACTAATCATTTGAACTCACCTAGCCAACTCTTCATTTAAAATGTATGTTACGCTTTTTTTATTGCTATTTAAAGTCATAGATTTCTCAGATGTTTTGGAACAACAGTTTTTTAACACAATAGCATTTTCAACAACTTCCTATAGTTGCAGAAGTAAGACGTCCCTACGTGGTGCATTTTTAACGATTGTACGACCACATTTTAACTCACGAACTCGTTTATCTATAGCGGAAAATGAAGCAAACGAATTCTTCAAATCACTCTTCCTGTTGCTGATAAACTTTTCAAGAAGAAATACGTAATGGCAACATGAAGTTCATCACTATCCATCATGTCCAAGATACTCTTAACACTCCAATTTTTGCGCGTCATCTGAGAGATTCCAAGGGAACGATTTTCTACATGGCTAGGATATGTTGAAATCTGTAAACCCCTCAAACTTCTGTACTTTCTGAGTGTGAAAATGTATATGTCTTTTTTTATTTAACAATATTTAAATACTCTCTTTAAAATTAATGGTAGATAGTAAGTATTATTGCATAGAATGGATATCATAACACAAATAACACGCGACTACTTACGAGCTATGGGTAGGCACGACTTCTGGAGTATTAAATAAATAATAAAAACAATAAAACTAATAATAATAATTTATTTTACTGAAATCGTCAAATGTTTTATTTTATTTTTATTATTTTTTTTAATTTTCATTTTTATTTATATTTTGCCCAACAGAATTATCTTCCATTAATAGGACAAAACCAATCATACATACATTATATTTACGTCATAAAGAAAAAGGTAATTTTTCTAAAAAACATATAAATACATGTGGGTAATTTTGACGGACTTAGCTTAATCATTAATCACTATATAACCCCTTTCCACATTAATTTTCGTATTCTGTATATGTATTTCGACAACTAAGTTGCCATCATCAGCAGATCATTGAACAGTGTCGCACCTGGAAAACTAAGCCAAAATACCCGTGCGAATCAAATTCCGCACACGATCTGTACCGTTGAAAGCCCAAAACGCACACTCTGCACATGTATAAAATGTTAGAAAATCATACATAAAAACGCGAAAGAATGATCTGTCTTACCACTTGAATTTAGGTATTCTTCGTACGAGTAAAAACTCCCAACTACCAGGTAGTTCCGTACAGCAGTTTTAGATTTTGATAATGTTAACTAAGCATAAAGATCTGAAATTTGGCATTGTTAGGCAGACAAAAGAAAACCGAAACTACGCCATATATCAATTATTTCACGAATCTTTCAATCAGTTTTCGTGTTTAAAAGCCATATCTTCTACGCAATATAATTGAAAGAAGAATTATTGGTGCATTAGTACTTTCCACAAAACAAATAACTTCATTTTTCTTTGTAATCTGTCTAAAGTAGACAATAAATAATAGCTTTGATATAAGCATTTTGCGCTACATGGTAGAATACTGCCAATTGGCAATTATTTGTAGATGCATTTTTGACCAAATAAAATCTCATGCTAGACACTGTGCATGGTTATATTGAAACACCTAAGAAACTACACAGAAACTGACACTGCAGGAACTACGAAATATTAACTGAACACTATGTTAGACGTCGGAGGTGAAAATTTATGATACCGTTTTATTTTCGTAATACTTGAAATGACAAGCAGTTCTTTTGTAGGTTGGATGAATTTCAACGCAATCAATTTCGTCGAAAACTCCTAGACGCTCTTAGTTAAACAGTCGTTACAACAAAAATAATAAACATACTGATCTGAAATTTTATAGTTGACGTTGTTAGGGCAACTTGCTTTCGCACTACGAAAACAGTCTGAAACTGCGCCATCTAGTCGTTATTCCACAGACTTTTCATACCACTCTCGTGTATAGAAATTGTAGCTATAATAACGAATTTGCATGCGTCTTCAAGCATCACATATTTATTAAAGTAGTTTTTATTCCATCAAGTTTTATTCCAAATATGGGTATCGACAAAAGCTTCTCAACATTATTTTTGCCTTCTAAAGGCTTTCAAAAGCAAATTTTTGAAATAATTATAAAAAGAACAAATCATTTAATCAGTCATTTCCAGACGTTATTTTTATCTAACCAAATGATCCAACGCAAAATGCAAGGCAAACATAATCAAACAGTAATTGGTTTTAAATTTTCCTAACGCAGAATATAATAGACACCCCGTTACATTTGATTAAATTAATTGTAGCACATGCATACATACAGAACAGAAGGGTGGAGTTCTTAGTTCCGGGGGATCGAAACAGACGGTTGAGGAGGCATCGGGGTGCTTTTATCGCATTATCTTCCTTCCGTCTGTAACAATTAATTACGGCATGTAAAGTAGTTGAGGCAAAATCAGCAATGAACCTTACACGTAGCAGTCAAATAGACACACACACTGCCACCCATACACACACTCGAAATATCTCTTTCTATCTTTGTCGAAACCACGTGCTGGTAACACCCCCCGACCTAGATCAGAAGTTCCAGACCGAACCAAAGTGTAACAGAGCATCTATTGAAACCATTGTTGCTCAGTTCGCGGCACGACTTCCTGGAACACATCTGTTAACTGTCAAATCGATGTTAAGTTTTCGCGAAACATGCTTTAGTGAGAGTTTCCGTTCCCATACGTGTTCCGATCTATGTAAACTTCTCCAATTGATGATTGCATTAAATATTTTAAAAAAAATTAAATATATTGTCGCTTAAATTAAATCGAAATTTTCCAAAAATAAGAAAATAAATTCGATATAAAATGCCCCTTCCTAACAAGTATATAATCTCTTACAAACAAATTAGGACTATGTACATATATACCGTGTGAAGATGACAAGGTTGATAACCTTCAATTTCGTCATCTAATTGTGTTATTCGATTGTCATTATTAATTAAGAAAGAGGTAGAATGTAAGTAGATAAGAGAAATGTAAATTAAAACATTTAAATGAGCACAGCTGAACCTAAGATCGGGCAGAATCGAATATTCCATTTTACGAGCGTTGTCTTGCATTAGTTCTGCAACATAAATACTATTAAACGAATGCAGCCGAAGCTATGTTCGGGTAGAATCGTATATATGTTTTTAATGGGAATGCTATTGCACGTGCTTCGCAAACAATGCAGTTTTTGTTTCCTAGAGACATACATATTTGTACGTACGTTTAATTGCTCTTCTATGAATGAACAAATAGGAGTTACACGAATTGGGAGATATGCCGGATTTAAAAGTAAGCTAAAAAGGGTACAACTAAAAATCTTCTAGATTCTTATATCAATTTTCTTCCAAAATTCCTTCGAAGAAATATTGCGGATGATGACTTAATTCCTAGCTTTACTCTATATAAGATTTACCCTTGCAAAATCTTTGACTTCTATTATTAACACAGCAATTTGAACTGCTTCACTTCCGACGATCTGGAAACGAGCTAGAATATGTCCTGCATTTAAAAATTTGCTTGTGTGCTACCGATCCATATCAATATTGGCAAATTTTGTAAAAGTAAGCGCAAGTGGCGACAAGGTCATGGTAAGCGACCAATATTAGAATACAAAAATTCATAGTAGCCGTCGTCGTCATTGAAAACGGTACCTAGGAGCAACAAGAAACGGTACCTAGGAACCATGAGCCGAAGAGTACGACCTTCATGAGAGGGAGGGGGTCTGGAACGTCCAGACAGTAAACGTCGTCGTTCCTCATTTTTTTATATCCATCTTCACCAGCACTGGACAATTACAGCGACATTACGTCCTAACCGATCAGCATTACGAATGGATAATCCGACGAAAATTCACACTTGCGGAATAGGAGGTATTCTTTTACATTCTCTTAGGACTAAATAAAGCCGTAAGTATATTTTACAATGACACTGAAATAAATAATGTGAACAGAGAAATAAAAATATTTTTTTAATTCATTGCCAATGCTATTTTGAATAATCAAATGTATTTTGGTATGAGCAAAATACATCTTTCTTGAAAAATTCACTAAAATATATCAACATTTATTGATTTATTTATTTATGGTATGTTAGCCGCTCTATTAGATAGCGCAGCGCGGCTTTTAATTTGTTGAAATTTAAAAAGCCTTCAGGCTCTTTTCATTTTGAAACGAGTTCATTAATTCATCTCAGACCAAAGACGAAAAATTTAAATTACACATCCAAAAGAATTATCCTCTCTTTCTCCCTCTTTTCAATCTTCTATATCTTTCATATGACCTAGTACATCAAGAGTGTACACTTTCCTCATCTCGAAGTCACGTCTCTCAGCGACACCGAATGCTCTCCTAACGTTTAACGAGAGTAACGAGCGGCTTTCCACAGTGACGCGTGCATTTTTCTCAAATAGTCAGACAAACTCCAACACATCGTACCGTAAGGCGGACAGATAGAAACCCCTTTATGTATAAAGGGGTTTTTATCTGTCCTTCTCTCTCCCACTTGAAAACAGGTAAATTGTTTCTTTTGTCCCATTACACTCGCAGTATGTAAACTAAGTCACGTACAAAAATACCTGAATGACCGTCTTTTTCAGTCAATTTCGCGAACGGCCGTCCCTCCAGATCTAGCCTCGTGGGTTTTCTCCGAATCAGTGTTAAAATTTTGGGCACGTGCGACGCGAAAAATTACTCTACGTAAGGTTTACCTTAAAGATTTTACGAGTTTCTTAACCGATAAATCGACCTATTCTAAGCTTGCACTAGTATGTTTTAAAATACACTATAATATATAGAGTGTTTCATAAATTGCATATATACAGTTACCATATATTGATTCAATTAATAATAATATAATAAGTACGTAATTTCTGGCACAAAAACTGTAGATTGTTGCACAGAGAACTAACAGAACAATAATCAAATCATAACAAACCCACTGAAAATGTCAACATTTAACACAAAATAAAACATTTATGAAACCAAAAATCAAGATACGAAAAATCTAGGAAACTGCAAATCGATTTCATGCTTATTTACACTATATAAAACACCTACTGCAATATAACATAAAAATGGACAAGCATGTAATATATAATAATTAATAATGTGTTTTATTATTAACAGAGGAACAAAAAAGGATGCTAAAAGCACAGTCAATAGTATAAAGAACACATTATAAAGACAATTTAACCATAAAACAAACATAAAGATGACAAATTTAATTACATATTACATCGATTATAAGAAAGCATTTGCAAAACCAAACAAATGGTTAATGAAAACTCTAGAAATATATTTAGAACGAAAGAAGGAATCAGACAAGAATGTAACCTCAGCCAACTATTATTTAGTTTGGTAATAGATGACATAACCAAGGAGTGCAAACCAAAACTAATAAACTATTACGTAAGGTACAGAGAATTACAAGTAAAAAACATTAACGAGAAGATGTTTGCAGATGACATAGTGTTGATAGCAGAAACAGAACAAGCACTACAGAACAATTTGAGTTCCTGTATAACCGAAATGGAAAAAAGAGGAATGAAGCTTAATGCAAATTAAACAAAAATCATGATAATATCGAGAAAACAGAGAAAACAGAGAAAACATCAAATATACGCTAAAAGGAAATAAGCTTGAGCAGGTGCACCAATATAAATACTTAAGAGGGTTTTAATCAACCAAGAAAACCGAATAGGAAAAGAGATCAGGAAGCACGTACAGAGACTGAAGGAAGATTATTGGACGCAATCCGAAAATCAAAGTGAAAATTTATAAGGTAGCAGTTCCAGTTGTAACCTATGGCTCAGAAAGTTGAGTTCTCAATTACAAAACTAAAAATAGGGTGAACACAGAAATGAGATACGTAATGAAGTATTTAGGGAACTTATTATACCACCGACAATAGATAAATTATAGGAAAAGCAAATAGGATAGTGCGGACATCTATGAATGCAAGAATAGTAAAGAAAGTATGTAAGGCTAAACAACTTGACAAGAAAAAAAAAGAGGAAGACCAAGAAAAATATGGGAAGAAGGGATAAAAACCCATCTACAAAAGAGAGGAATAAAGTGGGATGAAGCATGATTTCGTGCGATTGACAGAATAAAATGGAAAAAATATGCAAGCCGGTAAACTCAACTCACAAATAGGCGCATATTACACTAATCTTAGTTTAGCGAAAAAAAAATCATTTCCACCAAGACCATGAACGATGTGCTGCTGCTATGGCAAAAATTAACGAATAAAGTTTCGATTTGTTGCCGCATTCCGTCTTATTCATCGTCGAATTTCCACTCCTAAAGCAATACCATGCAGGTCAGAAAGTTTCAACAGACAATGATGTTAAAAATCTGCTGTGTATGCTTATTTTAATGAACTTGAATTCTATATTTTATCAAGACATAAAGCTTCGAATTATAACTGAATCAAATGTATGTAGGTGACAGGGAATTATGTTGCGAAATAAACTCAATTTTAAACTGCAAAGTTCTTTTCTTTATTTTCATTCCACGAGCTTTTTAGTCTAGATAACATTTGATGTTAACATTAATAGATATTTTAAATTAAAGATAGATATAGAGTTAATATAGGATGCGGTAAAATTGACTTGAGGATATTGAACGTAAATAACAAAGCAATCCTAGGAGTTATTCAAAAATGTATTTTACAGTGTGAAAGAGTACTGTTTGCCATTTATTTTACATATTGTATTGTACATCCCGGCTTACGATAGCTTACCAGAACACAACGGTTACTTCGTAGACTACTTAGGCAAGTAGTTCCTGACAAGAAAATCATTTTGTTATGGGTAACCAATTTGAGAAAAGCGGGTTCTCCTCAAAATTACATAGAAAATGACAGGAAGTATTCGTTATTATTTTTAAAACAAAGTGACGGGTATATGTATGTGAACTAAATAGCAAACATTGCTCTTTCAAACTACGAAATAAATTATTGACAAATTTCTAGGGCTGCTTTGTCATTTAAGTTTAATATTCGGAAGTTATTTCTGGCACATCCTATACAAGTTCATTCCCTTTATAAATATATATGCATATGTAAACATATTCTGCGACTTTAGTTTGTTTTACTTTATTCTATGCTAGGACTTCGACTTGCTGTGAAATGAAGATGTTATTGTTAATATAACTAAAATATATAAACAGGTAGAACACAGAAATTAATAGATGCGCAACTAAGTTTTCGCTGTTTTTCAAAAGATGGCTCCAGTAGTAAGTGCTGGTCGATTGTAACATAACCAAAACGTCATGAACCAAGCTTAGACATATGGTAAACAAACCGCTTTGACACATTAGTGATTTTGTTTTTGCGTCATATACTTTTGGTTGTGTGAAAATGTCTAATTTTGTGCCAAATAATCGTCACTTGCGGGAAGTGTTGCTTTTCTTCTTTCGTTCGAAGGAAACGGCGGTTGAAGCGCATCGAGAACTCCAAAAGTTTACGGAGATGCTGCTCTAAGTAAAACAACGTGCCGTGACTAGTTCCGTCGCTTCAAAGACGGTGATTTCGATGTTGACGACCGTTCGCATGAAGGTAGACCAAAAACCTTCGAAGACGCTGAATTGCAGGCATTGCTCGATGAGGATCCGTGCTAAACGCAAAAAGAACTTGCTTCAGCATTAGCAATCCCAGCGATTGCATGCGTTCGGAATGATTCAAAAACAAGGAACTTGGGTTCCTTATGATTTGAAGCCAAGAAACGTTGAACGTCGTTTTTTCGCCTGTGAACAACTGCTCCAGCGGCAAAAAAAGGAAGGGTTTTCTTCATCGCATCGTTACGGGTGATGAAAAGTGGATTCATTACAGCAACCCAAAGAGAACAAAATCATGGGTACTGCCTGGTCATGCTTCTACGTCGTCGGTTCGGCCGAATATTCACGCTGGGAAGGTTTTGCTGTGTATTTGGTGAGACCAGGGCGGCGTTATTTATTATGAGCTGTTGAAACTGAACGAAACCATCACTGGGGAACGGTATCGAATTCAATTGATGCGATTAAGCCGAGCACTGCACGAAAAGCGACCACAATACAAGTAGAGGCACGACAAAGTGATTCTACAGCATGACAACGCTCGGCCTCACGTTGCCAAACCCGTTAAAATCTACTTAGAAACGGTCAAATAGGAGGTCCTACCCCGCCCGCCATATTCCCCAGATATTGCGCCGTCCGATTATTACTTGATCCGTTCGATGGCACATGGTCTGGCTAATAGTAGTTCCGCTCATATGAAGACATCTCAAAATGGCTTGATTCCTGGATAGCCTCAAAAGACGAATACTTCTACCGTGACGGTATTCGAGCTCTGCCAGAAAGGTGGGAAAAAAGTCGCTAGCGATGGACAATATTTTGAATGATTCATTTGTAAACATTTTTTCACAATAAAGTTGCATTTTCGTCAAAAAAACAGCGAGAACTTAGTTGCGTACTAATATTTAAACAATATTTTGAAGTAGGTATAGTATGCCTACACTTTTCTGTGCCAATTTATTTGCTAGTCATCTAGAAATGAAACTGCATAGGTCCTAGGTGAAATATTGTTCTATTCTAAAATGTACAACAAAGTAACTTTTCTCAATGTAATACGAAATGGTACTCAAAAAATAGGGATAAATAGAATTACAGATTGCCAAGATTTTATTATCTCCGTCACCTTCAAAATAGTCCCATTGAGAGCACCTCGTCACAAAAGTAATGTACTATATTCTGGAAGCCCTGTATTATTAATATGTTCAGCACCGTCTGCGGTTCAGCTTCAGTCTTGTTAAATCTTCACCCTTTCAACTTGATTTTCATCTTTGGAAAGAGGAAAAAGTTGCAAGGAACCAAATTGGGCGAGTACTATAAAGATGAACAAAAGCTATTCATTGATGAAAGCGATGTGGCGCGAACTTTACTGCTATCCTTCACATGCTCAATTCTTCCAATAAAATTGTACTAAAGATAATAACACAGTGTTACCAATGCCTTAGAGGATTATTCATACGACGATTATTCATCACTGCATTCCAAACAGCAACCTATATGTTCTGGTATAATGTCGGTTGATGGTTGGTCCCTTCTTTCATTCGGCTATTTTTGACGCATTTAAGCCGTTGTAAATTTATGTTTAACTTTAAGTGTCGTTCCCAAATGTTTGCTTTTAACATTTTATGTTTCTGCGGCAGTTTTACACTTTAAAAAAGAACTTGAAAATTGAGAAAACAAGTAGTTATGAAAAGCTGTTCACCAACAAAGAACGTTTTCAATTTTCATTGTAATTGTGACTCATGTGATCCAAATTTAAGGAAAATTTAGATGCCGTCTCGTATAAGCATTAGCTTGATATCTATTACTAATACCTTACTTATCATCTTTTCCTCTTCCAAATATTATTCTATCGCATTATATAGCAAAATCGAATTTAATTTCTACTTATATATAGTTTTATATAATTAAAAATTAGAAATATATAGAAAATATACTGACAAAAACAGCACAATTTTAATAGCGTTATTTTATAATTTTATAAATACTTCTTTTTTATTTTATAATACATTATGTGATCCTGATAGTATTCTATATATTTACACATCGAACTTTGAACAGCTTGGAAAAAATTAAACTCTTGCGAGCGACATTCGATAATCCAATATTTGATTATTGGTACAAAATACAATCTGTCGCGTGACAAAACGAATAATGTAACGAAGTAAGAGGTTTTGGAAACGTAGAGAATAATCTGCGAAAGGAAAGAACACGAAAACCAATAACAAAACAAAATAGGCAGATTCTCGCTGAAGTGAAAGAATCCATTTACAAGTACAAAACGAATTTAAGAAAGTTTTAACTTTTCCCTGAAAACTATAGAAGTAAGGTGTAGAATTCACGACCAGAACTTGCACCACTGAATAATCCATAATAAGTCCTTATATTTGGGAAAAAAAACTGTTGAAGTGTTGAAGGAATATATTGAATAGATATTGTAGGTTTTATAGATTAAATGTTCTCGAACAAATTTTGACCTACAAATTATCAAACAAAAAAAAAATACGTGCGAAAGGCACATAATTTACTATTCGAAAAAGAGTTGCTTAAAACAATTCTAAAATATAAAAGAGACTCTGTATTGACGAGGAGTGGACTTTAAGTAAACAATCATAGGATTTAAAGAGCAATTATATCTGTCTCTGTATTTAAATTTGACAACGAACTACTGCACACAGAAAACATAATTAAGAGAAATTAAAAAACACTGGCATGTATGTGTCACTAGTGGTGGTACTAATACCAGAAATTGTCATTTAAAATTTAATAAAAGATATTACCAGACCGTGAATTATGATAGCTGAAAGCGTTTTATTACATACAGCGGAAATCAATAATACATACTAACTAGTACGCAGAACTCCAACTAATTAAAGTGATTTCAATAAAGTAGACATGACAGCTTTACTCTAAATTAGATT
The DNA here is from genome assembly GCA_031893035.1 of Dermolepida albohirtum. Taxonomy (NCBI): domain Eukaryota; kingdom Metazoa; phylum Arthropoda; class Insecta; order Coleoptera; family Scarabaeidae; genus Dermolepida; species Dermolepida albohirtum. The sequence goes on from JAVIWB010006495.1 coordinate 694,580, forward strand.
GCAGAAAAAGTTTTCCTAAAAGTAGATAAGATTTTTCAGCAGGCTTCCATCAGAAGTAGATGAAACTTTGCGCAGAAAAGAGAATTTAGGCAAAACTAAGGCGATCAAATTCTATATCAGAACTAACAAAATACATGGATTAGCTACAGTTTTAGCGCTATTTCTTGTGTGGTCAACCTGAGAATATATTTCCGTGCAATCTATTGTCGTTCATCCAATCTATGAGTTTGTCCCGCCTACTCTTGCGTTATCTCGCACGGCATTCCTAATCTTAGTGATCTGGTTTCTAATGGCAGAGTTTCGTATTCTATCCAGTCGTATCTACCCGATGATTGCTTTTAAGGCTGCCATTTTTGTACTTCACAAAGGTCGTTTCGTCGTTGTTGTGTCCGCGCTTGCGTCTGTATGTAACGACTGGTCTTACCCACGATTTAAATGTTCTAGTTTTACATTCTGTGATCAGATTTTATTCTTCCAGATTGTATTTTCTAAACAATCCTAATATTCAGGCTGCTTTATTGGTTTGTTGTTACATCGGCGGTTAAGTCGCCCAAGCTTGACATTCGTGCTCCTAAATAATCGATTATCATCACTTAGTTTAGAAATTTATTATCTACAACGAATTTAGAGTAAATAGATTCCTTGGCTATTGTGATACATTTGGTTTTACTAATGGAGATTTTCATGTTTAATGGTTCAGCCTTCTTTCAGAATGTGTGGAGTATAGTGGGATCCTCTTCTTATTCAGAAATGAAAGATACAGCAGATTTTTTTCATTATTTTATTCACCAAACTATACCCTTTAAATCTGTATCAACTCTGATTGTGAAAATTAGATTCCTACAAAAAATATTAAAACCTAAAGGAATATTGGATGTCAAAGGAAGATATAAAACCAGAAACAACAGTCGTAAGCATAGCCTGCAAAATGATTTGAGAACCCCGAAGTTAGATGGCAAGGAAACCTTAAATGGATAAACGAAGAAAGACTTGTTAAATGAGTTTTAGAGGCCGAAAATTTAGAAAGGAGATTTAGAGATAGACCACAAATATGTGAACAAAAGGCAGAAAACTTACAAAAACAAAAACATCAATCATGACAAAGAACAGGGAAAATGAGGGACAATTTTGCAATCAAATATGAATTAGACATTAAGCCTTACAACTTTGGATAAATAAACTACATACGTATGTATATTTAAATATATCTAAATAATAGTCAATATTAACCGTTGGAACTGCTTGAAAAAATACGCTGTGGATAATCCTTGAAGTCGTAAAAAGCAATAAGTATTGCTTGACTTTAGACTACTTTTACCGACAGATAGTCCACTAATATCATTAAAATAGAGCCATTAAGCCATTCGAGACAGAAAGAGTGCATGCTATACATGTCTATGAATATATTATTTTATTCATATTTTAATAAAATTATTGGCAATTGGCCTCTAGTTCGTCTAAATATTTCATAAATTAAATTTTTTAAATGTGTATTTTGTTATGTATTGTCAATATAGTACAATTTAAATATTAAACATATATTTCACATATTCACTTAGCGCTTTCTTCGAATATAAGATAATATACTAGAGAGCGATACTTGGCATTGAACACATCGCCTTGACCTTTCCAATACGAACCGCTTAGGGAAAATACAATCATGGAATTAGGATCCGAAGTACAATTTTTAGCAAAATACACACCCTGTAGATAGCAATGCCTCGATGAATTGCTACTATTGAATATTTTATTTTTTCAATACCTTTTTAAATGAACATAAAAATCTTGGCTCAATACAGTCTAAAGAGGAAGACCGAACCTCACACGTTCTAGTATAATAAGAAGGCGGCATAATGAATTAGTTTTACACACACCTAAGGTGGAGCCTCGATATGCTTCGATGGAAGAGCATCTTTCTATAGTCATGCTCTAAAAAAAATTCAATCAATTAATATTATACATTTGATAACTTAAATAAAATCTGTTCTAAACATATAGCCAATTTTAAATTGACTAAAACTCTACTATTAAAAAGCAAACGCGTAAGCAGGGAAATGAAATACTCTGGATGGCTGTGCTTAAGATTGACTGAAAGATTCGGCATTATTTTCAAAGTTCGAATAAATAGAGATGCCTTAACATACTTAAGAAGGAATTATTATCATATATGCCATAAGCCTACAACGATATCAACTTCAAAATGCAGAGGATAGTCTAAAGTGGCAGTGTGGTGAATAAAAAACAAATGAAAACGATATGCAAAAAAAATTACAACTTGAAATAAAATTATTAGATTTTAGGCCGCAACTGATATAAATATAGCCATTATAAGAAACTAATTATCAATTCTGGAGAAAATCTTGGAAGAATTAGAGAAAATGTAAGCACCAAAACTCATACAGTATAAACCAAAGTTCAAGTCATTAATAAATGATTTAACATTGCGGGATGAAAAAGGGTTAATCACAACACTCATATCCAATCATTAAGGGCATATCTCTTTTCCATGAAACAAAAGTTGATAAAGATGGAGCAGTGTACAGATTAGATATAAGAAAGGTTTAAAAATTTTAAAAAATGTTTCAGTACAGAGGAAAACATAAAGTCTATCCAGATTATTAATTTTCATCGATCGATCAACCTATTTTAAAACGACATATTGCTAGGCATTTATCAGAAAAATTATGAAGAAACACACTTACCTCTATTAGTCCATGTAATTGCATAGTAACAACAATTGTAATCCATACGTAAATAAGAGACTGTCATATTCCCATACCAAACTAGCGGATTTTTTCTACCAGAGCGCTTGCTAAAAAGTTTGTGTAGATGAACCTTGTACTAAAACAAGAAAGCACTAAATGCTTTTCAAAAAACGACATACTTCAAGAAAATGACTTTTCGAGCTTGAATTCAAGAATAAAATACAAAAAGAACAAAATAACATACAAAAAATTTTTGTACTGTTTCCATGACCATACTGTAACATTACTGAACAACGAAAATTACATTTTCTATCAAAACATCTGATCATATTTTTGCGGTAATGATGTGGAAATTTTAGGCGTTTGGTTTACATACACAAATTACATATTTTTTATGCATAATATAAAAAAAATCGCTTAATGTTGATGAGAATCTACGCTAGTTTTCATAAATACCATATTAAATGAAAATACAGCGCAAGACGAATTCCAATATGTACCAAAAATAACAAGGTAACGAAGAAAAATAAACTACATATAATTAACTTACAGTCCCTAAATAATTAATATTGTAGCTATTAATATATGTTACTTTTATTTATTTAATTATATTTAATCTTGATGTTAACATTTTTTTGTTGTCAATGTCGAAGTTATTGTCAGGCATACTATTATTACTGAAGGAAACAAAAGCCTCATCTCTCGACCAAAACTAAACAATATTACAGGGCGTTTCAAAAAGAATATGCGTATTTCGAATGCATATATTTATTAAACTTTAAGACATACGCATATGAAACTTTACACACATATTTACGAACCTCTCAAGTTCAGATTACAGATGTTCAATATGTCCTCCATCAGCGACACGAACAATATCGCATCGATACTCAAATTCCTCCCATACTAGGGCAAGGATGTCCTTCGTCACTGAGGTTATGGCAGTACGGATCCGGTTCTTCAACTCTTCCAGGTTCTATGGGAGTGGTGGTACATAAACGTTGTCTTTAACGAAACCCCACAGGAAGAAGTCACAGAGTGTCAAATCCGGTGACCGTGGAGCCCAGCTGAGATATGCTAAGTCGCCAGCTCCTGGACGACCAATTCAACGGTTCGCATTCATTCAGATATTCACGCACTTGGCGACTCCAGTGAGGGGGTGCCCCGTCTTGTTGAACAATGAAGTTGTCTTCGTACAGCCTCGGACACAACCAATTTTTTAACATAGCGAGATTCTGCTGACCCTTAACCGTGCTTCCATCAAAGAAGAATGGGCCGTAAACAGATGATAGGGATATCGCACAAAACACATTGATTTTAGGCGGATCTCGTACATGTTCAATGGCTGCATGTGGGTTCTGTAGACCCCAAATTCGAACATTGTGTTTGTTTACTAGACTACAATCATGGAAAGTCGCTTCATCACTGAACACGATGCGTTGTGCGAAAGCATTGTCAATAGCATCATGAATCTCGTTACAAAATGCCACACCTTTCGTTTCCGTTTGTCACCAGGACGCAGAGCTTGTAACAACTGTAACTTGTACGGCTTCATAACCAACCGATGTCTCAAAACACGCCAAATTGTTGTTGTAGGCAGTTGTAACTCCCGACTGGCACGATGAGTTGATTTTGAAGGATCACGTTGGAAAACAGTTTGAATTTGTGCAACATTTTCTTCAGAAACACGAGGGCGGCCAGAATTTTTTCCTATAGATACACATCCTGTATCTACAAACTGTCGATGCCATCTGCGAATGTTCCACCCATTCGGAGGATCAATTTGGTAGCTCAATCTGAAACGTCTTTGCACTGTAATCACGGAATTGCACTTCGCAAACTTGAGAACACAAAATGATTTCTGCTGCCGAGTAGCCATTTTAAATATATGACGGTTACCAAGAAAAACATAAAACAACTGACATCTAGCGGCTATTAAATAAACTAGACTATGTGTTCGTTTCTCCAGTAGCCGAGCCGAGGCGCAGCGATCGATAGTTTGGACAAAATAATACTTTGTAATACGTATATTCTTTTTGAAACACGCTGTAGTTTCATGCAATAAATGATATTCTACGCGGAGATAGATCTCAGGCATTGCATCATCTTCTTTATCACATTCATTAGGATTTCATTCGCATTCGTTTAACTTTTATTTGTAGTAGCAGATCCAAATCTCATGTATTCTTACGACTGACTGAAGAAGTCTTGTAAACTGTCAATAATTAATGGCTATCATTACAATAAGAGTTGTATTATTTTTGTTAAGCCTAATAAAGTAATACACATTTTTCTGGCAAAATACTTTTATTTACATTTTTTTTCAATCATTTTTATCGGGTATTCTTTATTATATTACAAAAGAACTATTCTTGATACTTGTTTTTTAAAAATTATTTCCTTCCAATGTTGGCCGTAACTACGCCTAACATAGTCCCCTCTGATGTTCCAATTTTCGATGATGAGTTCGAGGCTTTCAAGTGATACTTGGCGAAAAACGGCCTCCAATGTCTCAATCGTAGTTGGCTTATCCATGTAGATTTTGGACTTTACGCAGCCCCATTACGTGAAATAAAATGTTCACCAAATTGTTCTCGTAATAAAGTCATGCTTTCACGGGCTGTGTGGCAAGTAGCGCCGCCTTGTTGGAACTAAATGTCATCGAGACCATGGGCTTCAATTTCAGGCAATAAATAGTCCATCCCGTGATAACGGGCAACATTTACAGTTACGTTGCGGCTGTATTCATTTTTAAAGAAATATGGATAGATGATTCCACTTATCCATAAACTACACCAAACCATGGCTTTGTCTAGATGTGTTTGTTCTTCACTCCAAATACAATAATTGTGCTTATTGATGTAGCCATTAAGCCAGAAATGGATCTCATCGCTGAACAAAATTTTAGTCGAAAACAGTGGATCATCTTCAAGCTTTTCAAAAGGCCAAAGACGGAGACGGTGACGATTCGAAAGGTCGGCCGTTTTCAATTCTTAAACGAGTTGAATTTTGTATGTTTGTAAATGTTTTCAAGTCAAGATCTTTACGTAAAATACGCCAAGTTGTGGCATAAGACAAACCAAGCTGTTGAGATCTACGTCGAATCGATTCTTCACGGCCATCGAGTACACTCTCAGTAACTAACGCTATATTCTCTAGACTACTTCACTACTTTACTCTGCATGTGGTCTATTTGGCCGTGTATTATCCAATACTAAAAATTCCATTTCAAATTGTTCGATGGTATAGCGAATTGTGCGTTCGGTGGGCCGATTACATAGGCCATAAGTTGCTCTAAGCGCACAAAATACATTTCTCGTGGAACACTGACTTTTGTAATACAGCTGAATAATTTGTAGATACCGTGCCGGACTGAGTCTTTCCATAATAAAATATCAAAATACTTAACTAAAATAGAGTGAAAGTTTCACACGACTCGCACTTTATCTGTCGAAAAATCGCCTTTGAAAAAAATACATCATAATGAATTACTAATTACTAACAGTGAAAATGGCAGACTTAGAGAATAGTTAGACGCAAGGCTTCTTGAAACTAACAAACTTATGAATTTGAGGGAGAAATTATGCTGTCTACATCAAAGGCTTATGTTCTTTTTAGGGGTTAATTTAAAAAGCAGTAGGCATTTTCTAAGTTGTTCTTTATTACATTAAATAATATAGCTATAAAATATTCTGATTATAAACACGTACGTTCTCTACATTCAAGTCCTTTTTTTACTTTGTGCGTTAATCTTCTGGAAATGCATTAAAAAAATGTGGAAGCTCAGAGAGACCATATAAGGGGGGTTTAAATGACTCCTTTCGTAATCTATCTATTGATTAGTTTTCCAGGCACTACGACTATTTTCCCTCTATCAATAATATTGCTAATAGTGCTGTTATTGATACTCTTAATGTGAATATATCGCAAATTTTAACCTTTCATCAATAAAGACATGACTGCAGCTCATATTAATATTAATGATAAATAAAATATTCTAACATAATTACTCATAAAATTCAATGGATTCCTGCGACATGGGCTTCATACATTACACAGGATATCAATGAATCATCGCCAATTTTGGATACAACCAATCTACCTTTCCAATAGTAGCCTTCCAAAGGGAAAATTTTCTGCAAATTTAGGTCGAAATTACAATTTCTAGCAACATACGTACCCTAAAAAGTAGCAATTGAAATGCACCAATATTGGCAAAGATAATAAACGTAATTTTTCTAGTTAAAATACCTTTTTGAATGGGCATTTGAAACTGGGTGTTACGCAGCTACCGGGAGATGAATTTAATATATCTGTTCTGGTCAGAAGAGAACAAAACCTCTTGGTCTTAAATGTACCGAAAGGAACACAGGTATCCAATTCTTCTTTAAACAGGCATCTAATTGCAGAGAACTCCGCCTGCGAAACATGTTTTCATTTTCTTTAAATAAAATACCTTGCACATCAAAATTGAATAGTAAATAATGTCTAACTACAGAAAATTGTATATTGTCGAAATATAATGAAAAGCTCCACGATTGTTATCATTATTTTAATGAATTAATAACTTTTATTTGAAAGCTGTGTATTTTATACTTTACAGAATTTGAAAGTTTTAATTCAGTGCTGAAAATAAATGTATGAGATGAAGGAATATACAATGGAATCTCTTTTTAACAGACTGTCTTTTATACAAACGTCCTTCTTCGACCCACATTTTCTCTGGAAGCAACGCATTAGCTCCGATCTCAAAATAAAGTATTCTCTTTTAAGCTGAGAGCCTCTTTTCCCGATGTAGACGAAATATTTCAAATACATGCACATGTTTGTGCCTTCGACGACAGAAAAAGTGGGTAGACTTAAATTGCTTTACTCTATTATAAATACGTGTTTTCTGTTAATTTAATAATTGTCATTTTGACTTGTCTGTTTAATTCAGTGTCTATTAAAATACTTAAATATTTAAGCACAGTTAACAGAGAACGGGTTCTCATTATGACAAGTTGCCAAAGAGTTTAATATGATTAAAAATACTATCAGAATCAAGTAGAGATGAATTAATTAAGCAAGATTAACAAGAAATGTTGGATTAGGAAGACCAAAGATTACTACTGCGAATAACGGTACATCAGCATAATCCGCACGCCTGCTGATTGTGTCAAATTGCAAGTCAATCTCAATGTTTCCAAATGCTGTGTTGTTTCTTATACCCCTATAATATTTGATTACTCTGCCAAATCTGAGTTGTTAAATAGAAAATTTGTGGTGAATGATTTGGGCATACTTTTGGATTCCCAACTAACCTTCAGTCAGCATGGCTCGTCTATCTGTGCGCCAGCTTCAACATCATTGGGCTTTCTTATTAGATCGTGTAAATACTTTAGTAATACTGCTGTACTTAAGATGTTATATTATGCTTTGGTGCGGTGCGGGTTCATTTGGTCTCCTTACTACATGGGCCAGCAATTATCCGTTGAGAGAATCCAGAAGAGGTTCCTAAAATATCTCTCCTATAGAGAGACTGGCATTTATCCCGAGCGCGGGGCGAATTACGATGGCCTTTTAAACCAACATAATATGCAGTCCCTGTCTTGTCGCCGTGAAATGTATGACTGTAAATTTTTATCCAAACTTTTAGCTAACGAAATTGATTGTCCGATGATATTAACCTGCATTAACTTTAATGTACCCGTGTCTAATACACGATACTGTGCCACTTTTAAATTACCTAGGGCGAAAACAAATGTACTGTTGAAGTCACCTGTGCATGTTATGTGCAGGAGTTTTGACAGACTTCAAAATGTTTTATAATATTCTGAACTGTATTTTATTTAATTTGGCACTTGTTTTTGAATTATATTTGTTTTTTTTATATACATTTATACATTGCTAATTGATATTAGTTCAGTTTGTGTTACTTTTTCTTTTTTTTTTCTTTTTTCCTCTTACTCTGCACCATAAATTAAAATTAAAATTAAGTTACATGTATTACTGTCCTGTAAATGGCAATTCGCTGTTGGATAAATAAAGATTATTATTATTATTATCATTTATTAATTACCTTCGAGATAATCTCTTTCCTACCGTCGAAATAGCAAAACAAAAAACTGCATTTGCTGCGATGCACAGAACAGCGTTTTATTTAATTAAAAAATCTATAAAAATTTAAGAAATTATTCTGCCGCTAGAAAAGGATTCCTAACTTAAGTTCATCAACAACAGCATCTAGAGTATAAAGTGTATTATTCAGGAATTAACACCTGAAATTCTCGTCAGCATGTTATTTATACATAGAAGTCAGAATAAAAGTCTCTGTCTAGTGGCGATATAATCCAACATGATAATGTCCTGAAAGAAACGAAACGTTATATAAAAATTTTGAGTACACCATTAGATAGAGGCCCAAAAATGGGCTAAAGTTAAATGAGGACACTAGAGATAAATAAACGAAATGATCTTATTAGTTATTTAAACAAATCACGAACGCCATTTGCCCATGGTCCATTTTCTCTTCGTTTCCATAACATGAAGTAAATTTAGCAACTTTTGCAAATTTAAATCTATTCCCTATCTCCAATAATAAGCGAGGTCCCCATGATAAGGATCGAAAATTACTATATACACAGTACTTAATGAAAAAGTTTAACTTTCTCAATTGAATATATCTGCCCTTTCTAAGAAAAGCAGGTACACTTCGTAATCCCTTATATTTGCTTTACTACGCTATAATACTTTGATGGTAGTTGTGTATAAATTCGTAGTGACAACATCGTTTGTCAAAAAGTGGATAACAAGATATAAAACAAATAACAACGTCGATGATATACCCTAACTAATTTGTTTAAGAATAAGCGCAGCAAATATTAAGTAGACGTAATATAAAAGTCGGACTATTTATCAGCATATTACGGGAAAATAACAGTAATTGGCAAAGCGTAACTGCAAAACCATTGTTATCAGAGTGACATGTTAGCAAACGCTTACTCTGGGCGAATCGGATAATGAATATTTTAGACGAGACATCTTTTTAAAGATTTGTGCACAAACGCAAAGTATGAATAGGTGAAAAGGTGATTCAGATGACAGTTAAATTGTACGTTTGAGGATGTGCCAGTGCATAAGGTTTTGGCAAATTGTAACTCTTTACTACTTATTTAAATGACGAATTGCAAGTTTATAAAAAGTATCTTCTACCATCTGCAGAATAATGGCTTGGAACTGACAAGCCACGGAAAATTTTGCAAGAAGACAGCGACCCAAAACATTAGAGTCGGCGTTGTGTGTCCTGAAAGGAGGAGAATGACGTACACGTATTAGATTGGCCTTCACAATTTCCTGAAGTGAACCAATTGAAACTGTATGAGCCTTCATAAGGAAAACTTGAAGGAAGGCCTATAGTTAATCTGAAATTTCTATGCAGAGATCTTAGGAAGATATCTCTCTGTCCCCAAACGCTGCGAAGCTCTAGTGAACAATAATGGAAATTGGGCTCCCTTCATAAGCACAGAATATTACTATTTTGTATATTTTAAATGATAATATAAATAATTACTTTGTAGCAGTTATTTTCTTTATGAAATATGAGATACGTTGACGTGGTAGTGATTGTACATTTCTTATACGAGTAAGCTTAAACCCAGCTTACTACACAGTCTGTCGCAGAGAAAACGGAACTTTTTTAAAATAGTAATTCTTAGTGGCGCCGGCTATTCAAAAAAACATGCGTCAGTAAGGTAGATCTTTCATCATTGTTATGTTAAAATATTATGATATTTGCATCATTAGAAGTAACAGTATGTATTTGGCATTGGTCGAAAAATGAATTTTGAACAAAGGACGAATATCAAGTTCTGTTTTTAACTCGGTAAATCGTTTACTGAAACATTTAATTTGAGGAAGCAAGTGTATGGTGATGCGGGCTTATCACATACGAGTGTGTATGAGTGTAACATCGAATTTGTGCGTGAATTTATCAGAAATGAGCCGAAATCCTCATTGCGATATGTGGATTCAATACATCGCATTTTGATACAGAATTTAGGACTGAGAAAGATTTGTGCAGGTCAAAAATTGATCCGACTTCAACATTATCCAGACTTGAGTAAAGACTCAAAAAAGGACTAAACCTTCAAGTATTCCATTGTAACTGGCGATGAGATGTGGTATTTTCAATATGATCCAGAGACTAAACTTCAGGGCTCTGAATAGAAGCAAAGCGAAGAAAGACCGAAAAAACCGTTTGGAGAAGTCAAAAGTGAAAACAATGTTGATTTGTTTTTATGATTCGAAAGGCATAGTGCACAAAGAGTTTGTACCAACTAGTCAAGCAGTCAATTCTGTATATTATCTTGGTGTTATGAAGCGTTTTTTGGCGCGTATTCGTTATGTGCGCTCTCAATATCGGTGGTAGCTAGCGTTTGTTCCATGATGATGCTCCATCTCATCGGTCGACGTTAATCACTGATTTTCTACAAATGGCATTTTAACCATCAATAATTCACGGTATTTACCGGATTTGGCCTCCTGTGATTTCTATCTATTCTCCAACCTATATTTGCCGATGAAAGGACAGGGTTATGCCGACATCGAAACCATTAAAGAAGCGTCGACAGTGATCTTGAAGGACATCTCTAAAGATGAACATAAAAATTCATTCGACATATTAATTGACCGTGCAAAACGTTGTAGTGAAGCCGAATGCGACTACTTTGAATAAAATAAATGAATTTGACCAAAATAGTAAGCTTCTGTATTTATTTCAAGAAAGTTCCGTGTTCTCTGAGACAGACTGTGTACATATCGAAATTAATTGATAATATATTTCATGCTGCGTTTGAAAATGAGTGTAGTGGTACTGCAAAAATACATGAAAACCAAAACTTTTTTTTATAAAACATGGAAATTGAGTGAAATAATGTATTTTTTATATTATTGACGACATACTGAACTTTTTTAAGAAACAACTTCGATCCTATTTTCTTAATAAATAATGTAAAAAAATATAAAGAAGTTTATTTGTCTGTTTCTAACAATTTTGGTTATCCATTTAAATTATTTAACTATTTTTTTCATTTCTGTCTCATGTTCATTGTAGCTTACTTATATGAATTTTGAAATTCGGCAAAATAAACGATCTTATGGAATGTAATTTTGTTTCTTTAATTCGTAATACGAATGTTGTTTAAATCAATCTTGTTTTTAATATTTTGCAGTTCTTTCAATTTAAGGGATAATTCATTAAAGCGATTAAATATTCTTCAGGTCACAGATCAGTTCGATTAAGAGGAAAGTTATCGAATTTTTCATCCTAAAAATTTACTTTCAGTAGAATTACTGCACCTCATTTTTTGTATCCTGCCCCTTGTATATGTAAATAGCGCTTATATTCCGTACCTTTACAGGATGATCGAATTCTTCTTTCACGACAGCATCAAAACTTAAACTAAGATTCCCATTTTTACGATATACTATTGTTAGATTTTCATACCACATTACAGGGTTCCTGAATCCTGGACATTTTCCCAAAAATTTATCCATATGAAGCGCATACTGCAATGTAACATTTTTCTTCTTTTGTTCCTGTTACATATAGGATATTAAAAACTGGAATTACCTTGTGATTCTGAACTTCGCCTGTACACAAAACCAACAATATAAACGTAATGAGAGATGCACATCGATTTTGGAAGTTGGTCATGTTTACGTTTCATTTAAATTAATAGTGTTTGGACAATGTGCATCATAATATAAGTTATCATGCAAATTAATCGACTTGCAGTGCATATTAATGACTAGATTAATGCTAGTTTAATAACGGAGTTCATTAAATAATAATGCATGGAACAATTCATTAAACAACCAACGTACGCATTTATGAAACCGGAGAATTTAGATAATGTAAAAAATTGACTTAAAAATACTTCTCTTAATATATAGTATGTTGAATTGACTCTAATAAACTAACTTTTTGCTGTTAGTCTAAAAAATTTTTCACTTCTGAATTACATTGATGGTTGCGTCTTTTTGGAAGTTCAGTTCAACAGAGTAATCTAATGATGTGAGTATAACGATTTATCTCGTAATTAAAACGGGGATATTTAGATGTCTCCGGCAATCTAAACCGTCATCGACGTATTGTTACGGTTTTATTTTACGCTTTGTTCATATTTATTGGCCATTGCTGTATATTGTTATGCAAAAATTTAGCGCGCATACTAAAATTAAATATCACTATCTTGCGTGATTCATGAATGCGCATTTCATTGAAATTATTTTTATTTGGTCATGGGTCGTTATTTTTTTTTATATATTTATATTAATAAGTGCTCCTTGGATATTAATATTTAGTCTTCTAAAAGGACATGGTGCACCATTTGCATTATTCAAATCTAAGTGCGCTAGGTTTCTGCTTGTCGTTTTAGCCACAGTTTGCGAGTAGTATATACGAGGGAGCGTTTTTATATTCACGGAATGAGCGGGTTGTAGAGGGGTGAGTAGGCGCATTGGGGGCGTGGCCTGTGCAGCGACTCATGATTAGTATAAATACGAAGTTTCATTGTTATTAGACAGTTAGTCTTTGAGCTATCGTCAACCAAGTAACATAATCAGGAGTGAAAAGTGAAATATGGAAAAAATCGAATATCGTGCCGTTATAAAGTTCCTTACCAGGCAAGGAAAATCAGTCGCGACCATAATGAATGAGATGTCATTGGTTTACGGCGACTCTTGTCCAGGAAAAACCATGGTGTACAAGTGGCATAGTTTATTTAAACAAGGAAGGCAATCCCTTGAAGACGACCCGAGGCCGGGCAGGAGCATTGAGGTATCCAAAAAGTTGAACAAATTGTACTCAAAGATGCTCGACTAAAGAAGAAACAACTCGCAGAAATGGTTGGAGTATCCGATACAACAATTTTTAAAATCCTACACGATCATCTCGGCATGTCTAAGGTCAGCGCAAGATGGGTGCCGAGAATGCTCAAGCCGCCGCAAAAACAACAGCGCGTAGAGTGTTCGCGTGCATTTTTGGACCTCTGTAACGAAGACAAGGATGGTGTATTGAGTGGAATTGTTACTGGAGACGAAACTTGGGTTCATCATTATGAACCTGAGTCCAAACAAGACTCCATGCAGTGGCATAAAAAGGGCACAGCACCTCCCAAGAAATTTAAAGTGTCACGATCAGCTGGGAAACTCATGGCAACGGTATTTTGGGACTCGGAAGGAATATTGTTGATTGATTATAAAGATAAAGGTGTTTCTATAACCGGAGAATATTACGCTTCAATATTAGAGCGACTAAAAGAAGCCATTAAAGAGAAAAGACGGGGAAAATTGACAAAAGGTGTTCTGCTTTTGCACGACAACGCGCCCGTCCACAAGAGCCGCGTTGCGTTAGCTGTCCTGCATAAGGTGGGCTTCGAAATTGTGAATCACCCACCCTACAGCCCAGACCTGGCCCCGAGTGATTATTACCTGTTTCCGAAAATGAAAAAAGAGCTGCGGGGTACAAACTTTACTGCCGATGATGAAGTCAAGGAGGCAGTTTCGGCGTATTTTGCAAATAAAGAGAAATCATTTTTTTACGAGGGTATAAATAAATTAATTGAATGATGTGAAAAATGTATCCGTCTTGCAGGTGAATATATTGAAGAAAAATAATTTGGGTTTTTTATTTCCACCCCTTGTCCCCCATTCCGCGAAGTTTTCTCTAAATAACGACTGAAATAATGCACTTGCAATTACCTATCTTTTCTTGTTTTGTGAATTTACATTAAATTTGTCAGTGTCCTGTACAAAACCGAAGTTGCCTTTAATTTGAAAAGAGTTTTCTTGCGGCTGTATGTCGGAACCAAGACAGGCCGCCGATCGATTATTTATCGAATTCGAGATATGATATATGTAGTTAATCGATGAATTTAGACCAGCGTAAATAAGGACATAGAAGGAAATTCATTTTTGGATTAAGCAACTCTCTATCTAATTCAGGTAGGAATGATTAGTGTTTGTATTATTTGTGTTTTATTTTGATTTTATCTTTTACGTTACGTGTAGGATCCTTGTCCATGTTCCTATGCTATGGAAGTACAGTTAATTACAATGAATAGCAACTAATCCAGAAGAAACAACTTATGGCATAGAACTCCATTATCCAAGTGATTTGTGGAGCAAGACCAGCAGTATTCTCTGTGATTAAAGTCTCGTATTAGGTTCGTAACAGGTTGGGAAGGAACTCTAGATTTTGAGATCATATTACTTGTATCTCGGCTTATACAAAACAACCTTATTGTAGTTTTATGTGTACGAAGGATGAATTAGCTTCCAGAGTAATAACTTCTGAATTCATACTGCAAATTTTCTATTAACGTATCACTCAGATGGAAATTTAAAAGAACAAGCCAGTACCGTGTATAACAGTCTAATTATTAACCCATTATTCTTTCGTTAATGAATAGCATATAATTACGTAACTTTTCTTTCACTTTTTTGCTATTAAAACCTAACATCAGAACTTCTATATATATATATATATATATATATATACAGTTTGTGTGAACGAGTATAGCGGATATCGTTATAGATAGATGAAATAAAGTACGAGATAAAACTCAAAAGGAATAAATGAAAACAATATATAGAAGAAGACACATAAAACAGATACAAAGAATACAAAGAATAATGAAAGATAGTCAAAAAATACTATAAGTATAGATATGACAAAAATTCTGTGAGCAATTTGGCACTAGAATGGAAAGAGATTTTCACACAACCTGACAAATATTCGGCAAAGTCTTCAAGAATGCAGGAATGAGAAACCAATGAACTAAGATCAAATAAATTAAAAATCAAATTGGTACTTAGTGAAGGCAATCAAATAATAGACAGATGGAAACAATATTTCGAAGATCTTTTATTCAAAGAAGTCAAGGATGTTCAAAATGGTAAGGAAGGAGGCCCAATTGTAAAAGAAATACACATACATCATATTCTGGAAGCCATAAGAGTGATCAACAAATGGAAATCGACCGGGCATGATCGAATAACCGGCGAGACACTGAAAAATGAGGTTCCCAAAGGTGTATAAAAGCTAGTAGCAATATACAACCAAGCTTGTGTGGAGAGAAAAATACTAACAGACTTAGAACATTGGGATCATTCTATCAATTTTTAAGGAGAGGGATAAGAGAGTGTAAAAATTACCGAGTGGTTACCTTACTAAGTATATCGCCTAAGGCCTTTGAAGAAATTATCGTAAAGATATTAGTAAGGAAAACAGATGGACTTACCGAAATTTTAGAGACTTGGAATAAGCCATCGATCGAATTTCAATATCTAAGGTGAGAATAATATTAAAGAAAAGTAGATGATAAATTAGTAGCAGAAATAATGAGCCTACACGAAAGGAGTGGAAATTATGTAAGAAAGGACAGACAATAGAAAGAATTTCTAGTAAATAGTGGCTTGAGACAGGGAGGAGTGCTTCATTCGTTGCTTTTTAATTGCGTACTACATTATACGATAAAGGAAGTAGGAATGGAAACATGAAAAATGTATATAGAACACAGACATATGAAACCAGTGTGCATGAATAAATGTGCATTTGCAGATGACCTGGAAATATTTGGTAAGAACGAGAGGGACCTACAAAAGAACCTAGAAGCATGGAACATATCATTGAGAACTAATAATACGAAAATTCATGAGGAGAAAATAAAGATAGTGCTAACAGTCAGAGAGAGTTTCCTAGCAAACATCATGTTAAATGGAAAGAAACTGGATAAGTCGGGACGTTTAAATACTTAGAGGTAAACGCTAACAGCAAAGAGCATCACGATACAGAAATGAACGCAAAATTGGATAATACATCCATATACCACAATCTAAGAAAATCATTGATAGGGAAAAGGGGATCTCATGAAAGATCAAATTAATAATATACAAAATGTGTTCGTACCAACGATCACTCTTGAATGTAAAATCTAGAATCTGACGTCAACTGTAAAGAGCAAAATAGAGTCTATTGAGATGAAATATCTTCACAAGCTAGTTGGTGTTACCAGAAGAGATAAAATAAGAAATACTGGAATAAGAAATTAAGGAAACAACTGAAGGTGGAACCTGTATTATAAATAATCGAAGACCGACAAGTTACATAGTTTGGACATCTAACAAGGTTAGAACACGAGTTACTAGGTAAACAAACATGGGAAACAAGAAGGCATGAGAAGGGACCTAGAGGATGGCTTAGGAAAGCATAAAACGATAATGTGAAACAGATATTAATGTCGAGATAGCTAAATCTGTCACAGACAAGGAATATAATGAGTATATTCATAGTTACTTACGGTATTCAGATAAGTTCACACCCTACACCTTTGGGTAAATCGTGTGTGTGTGTGTGCTTTGAGTGTGTCTGTGTAAATGATTTGTATCTGTAGGCTCACTAATGACTGTATTCTCTTCCTATATAAAAATGGATTATTATCATATGATTTAATATAAAAAGATAGAAAGGTTTCACAGTGTTTGCACGAACAAACAGAAAAGTATTTTCAGAAATATATTTTGGAAAATAAAAATCTACATATTAAATAATGTTTCCTAAAAATACTTGTTCTTGACTTCAACACATTTTACATAAATTATATAGAAACAATTTAATGTCGTCCAGCTAGGAATCCTTCGAATATAATACAATATATTAACGAATTATCATTCGCATCGTACGTTTCTATTCTTCCTTTCCAGTAATAATCGTGCAAATTGAAAATATTGACAGCATTTGGATCGAAGGTGCAATTCCTAGCGACATAGACACCCTGAAAATTAAATTAGTAAAAAGTAAATTAGGATTCTTCTTGTTTTATTTTTTATTTAATATTTATAGACCTTTTGAAAGGGGCACATTAACTTGGGCTTTATGCAGGTTAGAAACGAAGACCACACCGCACCTTTTTGAACGAGAATATTGCATAGAGTGCGGGTTTTGAACGAACCAAAATTAGTACAGGTGTCCAGGGATTCCTTAGAGGCACATCTGTCGACACTGAACACGGCCTAAAAATAATATTCTCTGAGAAAACTTTATGCATTCTTCTAATAATTTGTATTTACAAGACATAATGTTGAAGAATTATTTGTGAAAATAAACAGTCCAAAATAAATTCTAATAACGCATTTATCATTCTAGTTACTAACATATGAAGCAAATCTTTTTAGAAGTAACTAACATTTTCTAAACCTTTCGAAATCAATAAATATATAAATATTGTCTTTGTCACAAAATGTGATGGGAGTTATGAAAACATCTAAAAAGCCATATTTAGGATGAGTTATAGCCAACAAAAAATAAGGATTTGGCTCACAAGAATTGATTTTGGAAACATAAGATTCAATGACAGATCCAAGTCAGAATGTTCACCTTGTTTGAAGGAGCTTATAAAGTTATTGTTAGGATGTAATTAACAGTAAACTTGGCAAAAACATTAAATGCTACATAACTTACCTTCTCCCTGAAATTATAAAATACAGATAAAGTTAAAAACTGAACATATCAGTCCCATGTGTTAGAATGGATGGGATCATTTATTCAAAGTGACGACTTCTGTTAGGATTAAAAAATGACCTGTTTCACAATATAAGACCATTGGGAAAATGAAGCATATCTTTGACGAAACATAACTGCAAATAGTAATCAACTGGCGTAGACAACATAGCCTCCATTACCGATCTTAAGTACTGCATCTTGTAGAAGAAAAATATTGTTATCTTGACATCATTTATTTCGATATTTTAAACCGTTATGAATAATGTTGAACAAGCTTCCGGGTTTGTAGTAAGGTACAGGCTCGCCAATAAGACTAGATAGGTGCGTAAGACTAATGTTGGAAATAACCAATTAAAATATAGTTGCTATATATTCTAATGTAGAAAAATGAATTAGAAATTATTTACACCCGTCATTGCTAACAATCCACTTTGACGAGGTATCTTCCTATCACTGACATTAGCAAAGCCTGCACACGTTCGCTCCACGTCCAATCGGATCTCGTCGCTGGGTCCCGGAGACCTTAGTCATGGAATATCAAAAACGTATTTTCACATTCAGCTCCTGCATCATATTCATCAAAGTTTGCTTAAAAACCCCCCGGTACTCAACAATAACTAAAATGTTATTTTTCTTCAAAACATACAAATCATCACACGATAGGAATGATAGTTGAATTTGATGGAGCCTATGGTTGATTAACTTGATCACTAAGGTTGATATATAACCCCTTTCCACATTAACTTTTGTAAATTCTGTATATGCATTTCGACAACCAAGTTGTCATCATCAGCAGATAATTTCAAAGTGTCGCACCTGGTAAAACACGGCGAAAAACAACTGTACGAAAATCAAACTCCGCAAACGATCCACACCGCTCAAAATCAAGATGTACACTCTTGGTGTACATCTTTTAAATTCTGTATACGCATTTCGACAACCAAGTTGTCATCATCAGCAGATAATTTCAAAGTGTTGCACCTGGTAAAACACGGCGAAACACAACTATACGAAAATCAAACTCACCGCGCAAAACCAAGATGTACACCAAGAGTGTACATCTTGGTTTTGAGCGGTGTGGATCGCTTACGGAGTTTGATTTTCGTACGAGACAAGGTTTCCAATCAATAAATTCTTTCCCCATTGGTTCATTATTAAAAAGACAAGCAAAATAATTTATTATTTTAACTAATACACATATGTATTCAAAACTGTCAACTTGGTTTTCCATATCATAACACTTTCAGATATACAGGCGTCCTTAAATTAAAAAAGAAAGCATCTAAAAAATTAAATACAATAATTTTATTCAGTCTACATTCAAAATATTGTATACTTGTTTTGACAATTGCTGTCGAAAAGGGATTTCAAGAACTTCCCTCCAGCAATGATTAGCGATCCGAAAAATATTAACAACAAGGCTTTAATAAATCACCACGCGGAAAATTAAAAGAACAATAATATATCAAGAAGTGGACTACATTTAATAATACTCTAATTTTTGATTTGAGAAAATGTTTGAAGAAAAGAAGACAAGAAAGGGACACTGAACTAGCCAAAATAAATAGAAAAGAATATGTTTAAGTAAGCGGCAATGCCAATTTTAACATACGGATCTGAACCATGGGCTACAACAGTAAACCAGTAAAATAACATACAAAGCTTTGGATTCAGATGTTTGAAAAAAATAGAAAGCAAAACGAAACTGAACAAAGGAGATATTGCCTATAGGGAAATCAATACAAACCCTATAGAGGAAGGCTAGTTTAGATGGCTGGAGCATGTGTTAGAATGGATGAAAATAAAGGAATGAAGGAAGCACACTAAGCGGGAACAACAGAAAATAAGGCAAGAAAAGCACCAAGAAAGTCCTGGATCAAAGTTAGAAGTGCAACGGCGAAGAGAGGCATGAATTAGAACCACATTTGAATAGAAGGAGAGAAGGATATAGGCCAAAAAGCATACTTGACTACCTCAATATAAATACCTTACATCCGAAAGGATATCAATGTCTTTTGGATTATGTAAGTAGATTTAAGAAAATATATATTACACCAGGTTGTCAAAACCTTGATTCTAATATATTAAAATATTATAACATCATTGTCATCTTAATTTCAGCCTTCTATAGCTACTAGTAAGCGCGTATATTGCTAGTTGCTTTATTTTGAATAGAGTTAAATATTATAATTATGGTAAATATAAATTATGGAAAGGATAAGATTTGCGTACTATGTTTTGCAAAATTTAAAATTGAAGAACAATAATTTGATTGATGCTTCCATTGATCCTGAATACAAATCTAAATATCCCAAATGCTGATCCATTGAGTCGTTTGATTTGTGAAAGAAAAGCAAGTTATTTCTTCAAGATGGAGTAGTGCATTAGTGACAAAAGTGTTCCAAATATGTTTAAAATGGAACCATTATTGTGTAACGTAATACGATACTAAATTTCTGTTATATCGTCAATTAAACGATAGTAATGGAATTTGAATAACCATGGAACACGAATACATCCAAAGGCTAGATATAGTTTTGGTGAATCAAAACTAGATATGAGAGCAAAGAGAAGTAGACCAAGTTTCGATCTTACGGCATTCTATTTGGATGAAAAATTCTACGTAATTATGAAGACTATACAGAATTTCTAATGAAGTCTCTTCATGGTATTCAAGCCATTGCCTACAGTAGAAAAAGGGAACATTTCCAAATCTAATGTTGATACAGACAGGCTGAAAAATAATTAGCAAAACAAAATGCTAAATTATTATCTCCATTATTAGAGATGAACCAATGAACCAATGAACGACCTTGAATGGGTGTATAAAAAAATCATTAAGAAATTGAATAAAATGAATAATATATACCTGTACACTTCGTCCTGGAGTTTTGGTCATAACTACAACAAAGTCGATCTTCACGTCGCCTCCCTTTAAATACGATACACTTATATTATCGAACCAGGCTATAGGATTAACATAGTCAGGACATTTACCCAGAAACTTATCCAAATGCATGCTATACTAAAATTGAAGGTCCATAATATAAAAACAAGGATATCCACAAATTAACGAAAAGAAAAAACATACTTTAATATTTTGAACTCTTTTAAAAACTAGAAATAAGGATACAACGACCAAAACACGATAAATGTGATATTTACTGTTCATTATTATAATGCAAAGAATGAGCAATAACAAGAGCTGTAAATGTCACAACATTAGTTATCGAAATGATCAGTATATTAGGTAATGATGTATGTTATTATTTAGACAAAAAACTAAACTAATGATAGAAAATTGCCAGGTAATTGTGCAGGATTATACTCATACATATACAAACATTATAAATTATTTGCTAAATATATAGAGTTATTTTAAGATACAACAAATTCATTCGAAAATTTTTTCTAAACAATTATATTTTATTTGTTTTAATTCATTTCAAATTTTCACAAAAAATTATATACACTACCGCTCACAGTAGTTCGGACACTAACGAAAAATTAGCGAGGTAATAGAAAAAGTTTTAAGAAAATAGTAGTAGACACACTTAATTATATCAAATAACAAATATTTTATTCATAAAATTATTAAATAGTCCGGTTTCAAATAATTTCAATAATATTTTTTTTCGTTTTATAACTAATATTGAACAAACTTCCGGGTTCGCAGTATCACACAGCCGGAAAGACTGGAGAGCTACGAATATAAATTTCGTCTATATTCTAATGTAAGAAAACGATTTAAAAATTTATTTACACCCGTCATAGTTAACGATCTATCTTTGCGAGGCATCTTCGCGTTACTAACATGAAGCTATCGGCTATATCTGTACGTGTTCACCCCCCATCTATTGCTGTCACTGGTTATTCGGAGCATTGTTCAACCTTTCTTATAACGCTCTTGTCAATTTCGTAATTTTTTAAAAGGATTAAATATGGGATAACGGTCCTTATACATTAAAATTACATTCTTAAAAAGTTTGCTTTTACCCTTTACTTCTACCTAAGTTTACAATAAGCACTCTTCGCTTTGCAACAGCCAAATAGTTCCTCACTAAATGTTTTTTGCGAGTACCTGTTATTTCAAACAAAATAATCTGCAGTATGCCACGCAGAAAATTCACAAGTAGTGGAGAACAGATGGTAATTATCGCATTTCAACAGGGAGTCTTCTCAGTACGCGAAATTAACAAAAAAAGGAATATTTGAAGAAGCAATGAGTGATATTATTCGCTGATGTAACGACAGTGTAAATAAGTGAGAGTGTCATACACAGTCTGCTGGTACAATCGAAGCTATCGTGAACCACTTCCCACGCAGACGATGAAAAAATAAACCTGACTAATAAGTAAAATAGGAAGCTATTCGCGCCTGAAATCACCATTGGAATTAATCGCTGTTGTGGAAGAACAATATCGTTTAGTGCAGTGAAATGGCAATTTTAAAAACAACTCTTCGATCAAATCAGGAGTTTTCGTTCGAAGAGCAAAGCATGAAAAAATGTCCTCTAGTTGTGTTGTACCTATTGTGAAACAAGGAAAAATTGCTGTACTCATATGGTGTTGCTTTTTCTTTGCGAGCAATGGAGATCCATGTAAAATGGAACAATGACGAAAAAATATTAGAAGAAAAACTAATAACATTAGGTATGCGAATAATGGCCAGAAACATGCCTATGCAAGACAATAATTCGCAAAATATGGCATTAGTTTGTAAAAATTATTTAAGCGTAAATCAAGCAAACGATGTATTGCTAAAATTGGTTATCGAAATAGACAAAATGAATAAGAGATAAATTTTTAACTCTGCTCAAAGTAAGGACAAAAATGCAGCTAGAACATGAGAGTAAGGAGACATTTATAAGATAATAACCTGTGCGTGTGCATTAATATTAACAAAACCGAATCCAAGAAGAAGGAATGAAATTTGCAATGGATCGCAAAGATTAATACCAAAAATTGGGAATCTTGTGTAGTGATAAAAGTAAAATCAATATATTTTAAAGAAGTGAAAGATAATCATCTGTTAAAGACACACACACCCCCACCCCTCCCTAGCGCAGTAAAAATTAGATGAAAAATATACAAAGAACACTATGAAAATTTTACAGCAATGGTCTGGGAATATTTTGTATTTTGGGGATTAGTTCAATAGTAAAAATTGATTGCACTATGGATACAGAGAAGCATAAAGACATTTTAGCAAATAATCTAAGCAAAAATTACATAAATATTCTGCCAATATTTTCAAATACTATAATTTTACAATAAGTTTAAATTCTTACGCAGAGCAATTCGTGTTTCACTGGTATTCATCAAAAAACAAAAAAAAAACTAGTAAATACTTAAACGAAATAAGCGGGAATCTCACATAATGCAAAGACTGACCCACCCGTTTATATTAAAAGTTTCTATTTTCATCACAAATATCGCCCGATATTGCGCAGCATATCCGCATGAATAAAATATTAATACAAATTTTACATTATAAATTACTATTGGTGTGGCAAAGTTAAGTTAGAAAGAATATATATAAACGTTCTGTCAGCCTACCACCTCGAGAATGACACGGATGCCTTATTTAGCTTTTCTTTATTAAAAAGAATGTCCCATATATTTAAATATTACTGAGTGTTGAGCAATAATTTATTTTTTTGTATTCTACATACAACTAATATATACCCATTGAATTTTTAGGGCACACCGGGATGTAATTTCTTTTTATAATAATAATAAGAACCAATTTATAATATGCGGAAGTTCATAAAATTTAACAATGAAAACCCTATTCTCACGCGATCCCGGAACTTATGTGTATACCCGGAGGCAGGCACAAAATTTTCTTCACGATACCATCAACAATACCGACAAAAGAAAAGAGAGAGGTCAGGCCTTTTTCTTCTCCTATCTTTTTTTTAAATATATTTTCCTTTTTCTGAAAAGAATAACGTTAGCGATACGGACCCCGACAAGCAACAGTTGGTATCGAGTTAAAAGACACACATCACTGTCAAACAAGACCAAAACGAAAACACGATTCACTTACGAAGTTGTAGACTGAGGCAGAACACCGCTGGTGACGCCATTCCAAGACGTCACGGGTACCTCATTGTTGTCGTTTTTCGTTCTTCGTTCGTTCTCTACACTTCCAGCACCCACGCCACTCCTGTTCGTTTTCTGTAACAGGAAATAAAAGGAAAGATGAAACTGAATCGTTAGGCTACACTTTGAAAACTAAACCCGCATTATTTAGAAACACAACAGGGGTTGAGATCAGAAAAGTCAGAAAAGCGTTTGTTGCAAGACACGTGTATGTTTCTAAAATAACAGGCAATTTTATTTCTGTCTTAAATATTTTCTGAAATAAGAAATTTTGTGTGTACAATTCTGCAGAAATATTTCTGTAAAATTTTAAAATTGTGTTTTGTCGATAGTCTTAATATATGTACAAAGTATCACAATTAAGTAGTTTTTACGTTAAACTTTAAATATCGTTTTTTAAACAGATGGATACTCTAATACAATCTGTTCACTAAACATGTCGCAAAAATGGAGGAGGTTATTCCTTGGGTTATTTGAAAATTGTTTGTTCGTTTTGTATTTTGTATTGCATTGGGCCTACAGAATACAAGAAATGTCCTGAAATTCGTTTTTATGTTTTTAACAGTAAAAAAAAGATATTATTTGCAGTCACTCGAGGTTTGTAAATGCACGATAATAGTAATAAAGTATAGTTTTCTTTTCGAAAACTATTTTCGGCCTGTATCTTTGAAGCAAGAAAATTTTAAAATAATCCTAGGGGCATCTTTCTGAACGTTTGTTGCATGTTTAGTACACACACTGTATGTTATAGTTCTGCTGAGCATTTCTGTTTTTTCTCTAACCCTTTAATTGGTAACTAGACATACAAGATGACTTTACAAAGTAAGTTACATTTATATTCAATTGAATTTAGTGATACACGATACCTTGATATCCGGGAAGTATCGCTAGTAAACATTTTATCTTATATACATTCCCGCGCATTTAAAAACTTGCAATAGCATTGCAACCTGGTATATCAAGACAACCAATGTAGTTGTGTGTGTGTATAATTTTATAAGTTTTAGTGACAATTATGTAAAATAATAAATTGTTAATGTAAATATAATATGTTCCAGGAAACATTTCATGGGGATCTCGCATATTATAAAACAAATAGTTTTGGTTAGATTAGATGAATTATTCTCAGAGACTAGTAACATTATAAGATATTTGAAAATAACATTTCCTGATACTCTAAATTAGCATTGTCTACTATTCTATCGTCATTATTAATTGCAAAAAATTAATTAAAAATTTTCTGCATTGGATAAGACTCGAACCTGTATTTATCGTTGACTGCGCAGTATAACAATTACATCTGTTCCAAAATGTAGTTTATGGTATATTAACAGACTGTACTGCTTGTTGGCCTAATTGGCTAAAGTAATCGTCTAGATATACATAGGATTCGAGTTTCATCGGACGCAGAAAATTTTTAGTTCATTTATAATTTAATTTTTTAAATTATAAATTAGTTATTTAACAAAAATCAAGCTTATTTTTTTGCAAATTTGTGGTTTATAAAACCTGATTTCCCCACAATGTTCCTGAATCGAAGTGTAGATATCAACAGTGGATATACCATGGTAACTCTCCCCCAAAGAAAGTCGAGATATTTCCATTTTCAAGTAAGGTAAGATTATGAATTTTTTTAGTACGTTTTCTGACTATCTTAGGAAAGCCCAAAGAATTAAATATTATGCTACATTGTTAGACAAATTGAAGGCAACAATATCTGGAAAACAATCTGCAATCGGCTCTAAAATTTCTCATTTACAACGACAAGCGTTTTTCACGACAAAGTTGTTTCCGAAAAATTAAATTAACTAATATCTCAAATTGCACTTCACCAAAACTATTCACCAAATCTAACCTGACTTCCATTTATTATCCAGATCCAAGCTTTTCCTTGTTGAAAACAAGTTTTGGTTGGATGAAGACCAGTATTGGAACAACAAAGCAGACTTTTGAGGATCTTGAAAAAGATATCGCGAAAATGACATGACACCGTTGGTCCAAATGCAGTAAAGTTGATGGAAAATATGTCAAGCAAAAAAACTAAAATCATATTTAAATTGCCATAGATTTTGATTTAGTTAAACGCTTGCATTTGCTTAATAAGTGTATTTTTCGATAAATCTTATCCGTTATGTTATTATCTATCATATATTATGAACATTTATGAAATAGCTAATATTCGTTCCAATTGAAAATTCCCGTTTCAATGTCTATGTGTCGGTGTTTAACGTTATTTTTTGTGCAAAACATTGTTAACGCATAGCGAAGTGCTTGCAGGATTTATTTAAAAGATCATAGTGTGTCAAGAATAATAGCGTTGTTATAAGGTGGTCGAAGACAACGAGAAACTTTGAAAATTGCTGGTAAGAGCCTTTGTGCTGTACAAAAAAATTCACCAATGGTTTGAGAAGTATGGCTCCATAACCAGAAAATCATAGTGCGCTGAAGAAGAATCACCCCCCAAAAAGAATATCGTTTTCAGTGTTCACAAATTTGTGGAATAGAATAGCTGTTTGGCTGCGAAGTCAATTCCAAAAAGTTAGAGATGTAAATGATAGCAAATTAAACGTTAGAGAAACACTTCCTGCTGCAAAATTCTCTATGTAGAAGGATGGTCACGGGTATATCAACGCAACGCTGAATTTTAAGATTGACTTTGGTCCGAAATCCTTAACATGAAATAATGGGTACTGAAACAGTATACTGTCTTCACATGAAACGTGTTTTTGCCTCACTAAATTAAACGGACGTCGACGAATGTGAAGAAGACCCGGAGAAAGATACGCCACAACTTGATTATTCTTCTTGATTATTCCATTTAGCAGTAAGTAGGTTATAATTTGAGCAGAGTTGGTCATCTTTCAAAATGGCTCGCTGACAGCTCACGGGTACATTACGGATATTCTAGAAGTTCATGTAATGCCTTCCATAATCACTATGGACGAGCATGGCATTTTTATTTTTAGACCTCATGTTGTCAGAGTTGTTTGAGAGTATCTTGATGATTATGCCTTTCTTCATGATCACTATGGACGAGCATGAGATTTTCATGCAAGATAATGCTAGACGGAATCAGAGCTGTCAGAAAATGTGTGGATGATTTGGAAATAAGACGGTTCGAGTGGCCATCCCTCAGCCTAGACATTAATCGCATTTAACATTCTGCGATGAGTTGAGACGATGTATCCAAAAACATACACCATCTCCAAGAACTTCTTACTGAAAGAGTTGCTATAGCAGGAGTGTAATAACTTGAGTGAGAATATGATGCTCGACTTAATTGAAAATATGCCTCGTTAACTTCAAGCAGCCGTTAATATGAAAGAAGGGAATACACGTTATTAGTGAGTTATTAAAATGTGAATTTGTTGCTTTTTCAAAATAAATAATAAATGACAAAAAATTTATTTTCTAATTCAGTATTGAATGTTAAATTTTGTCCACGAAATAGGTATAGTGATTTGATATTTACAAACACAAGCTTTTAACTAAAAATTCTACAAAGTCACAATTTCAACGTGACTAATTGCTTGCTCGTCAGTATAATGAAAAAATTTAATGCCCCGAGTTATTTCAGTTCGAATCTCGTTTCTCATCAGCTCATTCTCGTATTGACGACTAATTTTTTTAAATAAACATGTTTCAAGCTTACATCTATTTTATTAAAAAACGAACAAATTAAATGATATGTAATTTCTTCGGAGAACGTCAAGCAATTAAACTACATAAAAAACACTATTTTTAATATTTTTAAATATTTTACATCTTTCCGACCATTACTTCCAGTTAAAATATGTATTTGATTAAATTTTAAGTCTTATGTTCTGAGATTTCGTATTCCTTAAATGTTTATATGACTTGAAAACATTTTACATATTAAAATTATTCTGTCCGTATTACTCAAAAATGACAGTCAAAACATAACAGTAGTAACTTGATTCGGAAAGGAAGAGTGGGAGTGGGGATCTCCCGGACGTTTTGGCATACTTTTACAGCTCCGAAATTCGGTTCCAAAACTTTTCAAAGAAGATAAGATTTTTCGCGATGGAATTTGTTTATTATCTTTCCTGTTTTCCTATCATACACCACGAGGAATTGTCTTCGGCACAATAAATATTTTCGCCATTCTTCCACCGACTGATACGATAAACTTTTTCTCTCCCGTTCGCATCTTTTGTGGCCGTCCCTCACTCGGTCGTGTTTTTCATCTTCTTCTTTTTCCTCGTCTGCTTTTATGGGAAAACTTCCTAAATTTAAAACGCCTTCCTATCATGAATATCGTAACGTTATCGAAGTAGGAAACACCGTTCGATTCTAGTTTTTCGTGTTCGTTCATCACAGGATGTATACAAGGGTGATTTCTTAGGCAAATAAGGAAGGCAAATTACTGACGTTGTTACAGTTATTCGTGCAAATAGCAGTTTATTAAATTCAATTTTATTGGATTTAATTTTTAATCAATATACACAGTCTATCGCAGAGAAAATCGAACTTTTTTAAAATAAAAACAAAAGCTTACTATTTTGGTCAAACTCATTTATTTTATTAAAAGTAGTCACTTTCGGCTTTAATACAACGTTTTGCACGGTCAATTAATATGTCGAATAAATTTTGAAGTTCATCTTTAGAAATGTCCTTCAAGATCGCTACCGACGTCTTTTAATGGCTTCGAAGTCGGCATAACGCTGTCCTTTCATCGGCAAATATAGCTCAGAGAATAGATAGTGTTACGCTCCGCATACAAATAATAATTCTTTATTTCATTTTTTTAAATTAAGTTATTTAAATTTAAAAATAGTTCGATTTTCAAGTCATAAATTATTTATTTTGACCGTTTTGTGATATATACAAATGCAGGAATCTTTTGTATTCGTCACGTACGTCCGGCTGTAATAAAGCAACGTCTACCCGCCGTTTTCTAGGAAGTCGAATATTGCCCGCCAATTTCGAGCGTGCCCGTTCTAGTTTGCTATTGGTTGGTTCAAACAACACCAGTATCCTAACCCTTTAGCATCATCTTAAGAGCAGTCGCGTGTAAGACACAGAGACTTCTTCTCAGACCATGACAAACTACACACGTATTCCTTTGACGTGATCGTAAAGTTGTTTCCACCGCACTTGTTGTTGTGTCCACGTGGTTATTCTGCGACCGCAAAATATACCTAACATCCTGGCCCAGGATATTTACACAAACAAACGCAAGTATTTTACGCATCGTCTGATGCACATTTTAATCTAACCCTTTTTTTATATTTTAGTAAGCAGCCGCATATCGCTAGACTTAATTTTTATTACAGCTTTGCTATTACGTTTATCATATTTTATTTGCTGCTCTCAATTTTATTAATTATCTTTATTTAACATATTCAAGCTTTAAGAATTAATTTAACTTGGTGAATAAAATGTTAAAGGCAATCCTGTTGTTTTATTTCCACTAATAATCTTTCTTTCAGCTTAGCACGCGTCCTGGACTTTTGATGCTCATTGTACACAACTACTAATTATTAACTCACTCACACTACATTCACATAACTAACCACATTTTCACTCATTCATCAAAGGACGAGGTAATAATAGAAATCACAGGGGGTCAAATCAGGTGAATAGGGTGAATGGTTGATAGTTAAAATGCCATTTGAAATTAAAAAATCCGCGCGTTATCTTTTTATAAAGTTTAAGGCAACACATACTGAAAGAAAATATTCATATAATATAAAAGCCATTGGTAATAGTATGGTAATAGTAGACTAACAAATTTCTGGTCTGATAACCGACTTTAGATGTAATTGGAAGAACCATATAGATGTTATTAGTAACGAGTTAGCTCAAGTTGCTTTGTGTTGTGACGCCTTGAAGAAGAGATGTTTCAATGTACTAAAAATGTATTACGAGGGAGCGTTTTTATATTCGCGGAATGAGCGTGTTGTAGAGGGGTGAGTAGGCGCATTGGGGGCGTGGCCTGTGCAGCGACTCATGATTAGTATAAATACGAAGTTTCATTGTTATTAGACAGTTAATCTTTGAGCTATCGTCAACCAAGTAACATAATCAGGAGTGAAAAGTGAAATATGGAAAAAATCGAATATCGTGCCGTTATAAAGTTCCTTACCAGGCAAGGAAAATCAGTCGCGACCATAATGAATGAGATGTCATTGGTTTACGGCGACTCTTGTCCAGGAAAAACCATGGTGTACATACAAGTGGCACAGTTTATTTAAACAAGGAAGAGAATTCCTTGAAGACGACCCGAGGCCGGGCAGGAGCATTGAGGTGACCACGCCAGCACTTATCCAAAAAGTTGAACAAATTGTACTCGAAGATGCTTGACTAAAGAAGAAACAACTCGCAGAAATGGTTGGAGTATCCGATACAACAATTTTTAAAATCCTACACGATCATATCGACATGTCTAAGGTCAGCGCAAGATGGGTGCCGAGAATGCTCAAGCCGCCGCAAAAACAACAGCGCGTAGAGTGTTCGCGTGCATTTTTGCACCTCTGTAATGAAGACAAGGATGGTGTATTGAGTGGAATTGTTACTGGAGACGAAACTTGGGTTCATCATTATGAACCTGAGTCCAAACAAGACTCCATGCAGTGGCATAAAAAGGGCACAGCACCTCCCAAGAAATTTAAAGTGTCACAATCAGCTGGGAAACTCATGGCTACGGTATTTTGGGACTCGGAAGGAATATTGTTGATTGATTATAAAGATAAAGGTGTTTCTATAACCGGAGAATATTACGCTTCAATATTAGAACGACTAAAAGAAGCCATTAAAGAGAAAAGACGGGGAAAATTGACAAAAGGTGTTCTGCTTTTGCACGACAACGCGCCCGTCCACAAGAGCCGCGTTGCGTTAGCTGCCTGCATAAGGTGGGCTTCGAAATTGTGAATCACCCACCCTACAGCCCAGACCTGGCCCCGAGTGATTATTACTTGTTTCCGAAAATGAAAAAAGAGCTGCGGGGTAAAAAATTTACTGCCGATGATGAAGTCAAGGAGGCAGTTTCGGCGTATTTTGCAGATAAAGAGATATCATTTTTTATGAGGGTATAAATAAATTAATTGAAAGATGTGAAAAATGTATCCGTCTTGCAGGTGAATATATTGAAAAAGAAAAATAATTTGATTTTTATATTTCCACCCCTTGTCCCCCATTCCGCGAATATAAAAACGCTCCCTCGTAACTTGCACATTTTCATTCCCTCATGTCTTACGGTCTAACAACTTAGAAAGTTTCGTCAGAAATAGAATGTGTGTTTAAATTGCAAGAAAAGCAGTACATATTCTCGTGGGTGTTGACAGACGAGCGAGTTATAGAACATTATTTCCTGAAGTAAGTATCATTCATTACCTGGCTATCAAGCATATAATAGGCTTCCTATGAGTTTTAAACAAATATTTAAAAGTAAAATTAGACGTTTACTGATCTCCAAGAGAGTGGGTGATTATACAGTGCAGAGTATTTTCCATCTAAGCATGGTGTAACTATAAATTTGAGAGTATTTATTAATTATTTATTATTAATTATTAATATATATATATATATATATATATATATATATATAGTAAGGACTGTATAATCGCCCGTACTCTTAATATCTTAAACGTAACTATTATCAGGTGTATCAGTCTGTTGAACAAAGACTCAAACAATTTTAGTTTTCAATACTCTATATTTCGCTGCTAAACCTTTGCAGCTTCCTCAGGAGTGTGAACTAAAAGGAGTCATACACTGGCTGGTTCAAAATAATTGTATAATTAACTTTCAATTTTAATTTTAAAATACATTGTAAAATAGAATACAACTCAACTCAGCAAAATTAGTTTAAGTAAATAATCAAAAAAGTAAAATGTGAAATAAACTACAAAGACTGAAACATGTTGGACAAACCAAACGCTCCATAGGAATTCCTTATAAAAAACTTATATCGCATATTAAATTTAACAGGCCAGAAAAATTGTAGTCCAGCATATTTTTGAAACGTAACATACATTATAAGCGTAGATTGCTTCAAATTAATTAAAAGTGTTAACAATTACCGCGAATTAGATAACCACGGTCTTATCTTCATTGTGAAAAACAAAAATGTTCAAAGGAGACAGAGCACCGATTCCACGCTCCTGTTTGTATGAATAGTTAAAAAAGATCCATCGGTGAACGCGAGAAGTGTGTGTAGGAAGTTGGGAAAGTAATTGCTATTTTTAAGAGAGGCAATTTGACGTAAATGAATTTATGTTTGTGAAATTCAGTGTTTGTTTTGTGGGTATTTTCTGTGTAGCTTATCCCTCAGCCCATGCTCAACACCATGTTTATTTTCTAGAAGATGACAAATTAGTTGTCGAAATACATGAATACATGTTCAAGATACAAATATTACTGCAGTAAGAAAGGCTTTTTATCTTTTTTATTAGGAACAAAATTGTAAACGGTATGTGGAATTAACAAGAGAACATTTAAAAAATGATGTTTTTGTTTCTCTAACACTTTCGCTCAACTGTGTGCGTTTGATTGAAGTAACGATACACATTTTAGAGGCGACTCGATTAAACTCAAACACAATTACACTACACAAAATATTTCGTAAAGCGGTTCCATAAATAACTACAGCTACATAAAGACATTCATAATATATGTTCAAAAATGATATTTTAATTTTTTTTTATTTTAAAATATAACAGAAAACAGCTGCTAATTGAAATCACTATAAATTTTCGAATTGAACTCCACAGATAGCAACACACATCTGACTTATCGAATCATAGATTGCTTCACACGCACAAAAATTCCAGGTGTATTCCAAATTTGCTGGCATCCATTTTCCATTCTCTGTAAGATCCTGAATTTCTTGAGCTGGGTTAAAATACGCAATTAATTTTAGATGCCTCTATGTATAATAACCTAGAGGATCAGAAGAAAACCGCAGAGTTACAGAACGACCATTCCATCTTTCAGCTTATACTGCGTTTAAAAATTTACAGGCTATCAGACTGGTGGGCTGGTGCACCATCATGCGTCTTCTGAAATTTAGTGAAACAGCTTCTAGCATTTCTGGTAGATTATTTTCTAAAAAATACCGACAAGCCATCTTCACACATTAATTAAGAACTGCTGTTGATGCCTGGTCTCTGTAGTAGCATGAAGATTTTCTTCTTGCTATAAATGTAAATCGAAAGTTGATGACACCAGTTCTTTCTCGTAAAGCAAGCTTCATATGTAAAGAGTACCGATTGCAAAAAGAAACACAAGTGTATGTTTCCAACAACCATTCACAAGAAGCTACTCGTTTAGTCAGTTCATTCTTACTAAGTCTCTGTACTCTTTGTAAACGGTACGGAAAGGTTGGTTGGTTCTTAACGTCTTATGGCCACATGAACAATACCTCTCGCCAATGCAATTCTTCTAAAACTATCATCTGGATTTTGCTCAATGCGATTTAATACACGTTATTCTAAATCCAAAATTCTTGTAATTCATGGTCTTCCGTGATCTAGGCCTATTGGTTTAAAAGATTCTTTTTATCTTCGTTTTATATGTATCTTTAAAGAGCGGTTTGAGAAACGGTCTGCCAAAAGTTTTCTTGTTTTAGTCCTATTATAATATGCTAAACATCAATTGCATATCAGGCACCTCCTTAAAAGTATAATGTGCCACATTTGTGCAGTTATTTTTAAAACAGTTTGAATGTCTAAGTGACTTAATGAACTGTCAAAATGGAAAACTTGTTTATTTTGTTGTCTTACTCGCAAAGGAGATTATTGTTACATTTATTATGAAAATGTTTAAGTATATTTAATTCTTTACTGAACCGCTTAAGACATATGTATGTACATTTACATAAATTTTTTGTCGTAGATGCTGTCTTGTATATAGTTCCAAAAAAAACGGGATTGCAAATAACACGTGAAATCAACTACCACATTAAACAATGATACATGATTTGTAAAATTTTTCCCACACGCACCATTTGTAATTTCAGTCTTCGTAAACCATCAAGTTCACATAGCAAGTATTACATTTTTTCCCACGAGTTGCCAAAGATGTGTGAGGCCTTGCATTATCTTGGTGGAAAACTACACCTTTCCGATTTGACAATTCTGGCCGTTTTTCTTTGATTGCTTCATCTAGTTTTATTAATTGTTGACAGTAAACATCAGAATTGATCGTTTGGTTCCTTGGAAGCAGCTCAAAAAACACAACACCTTTGTAATCCCACCAAACTGACAGCATGATCTTTTTTGGATGCAATTCAGCTTTCGATGTGGTTTGAGTTGGTTTATCGTGTTTGCTCCATGATCGTTTTCGAACTATATTACTGTACAGGACCCATTTTTCATCACCAGTGATGATTCTTTTTAAGAAAGGGTCGGTTTCATTTCGTCTAAGGTGCATATCGCAAAAGTTGATTCTTTGTGTTAAATGAATTTCTTTCAATTCGTGAGGTACCCAAATATCAAGCTTCTTAACTAGCCCAAGATATTTTAAATGTTTTTCAATTGTTGTGTGCGATAGATGTAGCCTCTCCGCAACCTCTCGAACAGTTATATAACGATCCTCTTCAATTATGACTTTGATTTGGTCATCATCAACTTCAGTAGGCCGATCAGAACGTTGCTCATCTTTGAGGGAAAAATCTCCAGAACGGAATTTTTTATACCAATTCTGACACGTGCGCTCCGTTAAGCAATTAGCACCATAAACTTCACATATCTTTTTGTGAGCCGCAGCAGCTTTCTTTTCTTTACGGAAATAAAATAGTAAAATATGACGAAAATGTTCGTTTCTGCACTCCATTTAAAATTAACTCACAACTAATAGCTTTAATAAAAATCACGCACTACTTGCTTCTGAAGTTACGTCAATGTGACTAGTATCACGCGACAAACGGTAAAGTACAGCACTAACATACGTTATACAAAAAAATAAAGCAACGCTCTCTATCAGTAAAAACCGAAAGTACTTAGTTGCCAAGCCAATATTTAGTTGTACTTTATTTATCTTTTTATTTTCTTTTTCTTTTTTGGTATTTGCATTATTATTTTTATTATCATATAAATTATCATTTCTTGTCTTGGATTTTTTTTTAATTCAAATATTAGATACATAACTCATACTATTTTATTTCTGTTTTGTCCTGTTATAGATTCTATTGGGCAAATATTATTATCATTATTATCAAATTTGCATAAATTACAATGACACGGCGTTATATAAAAACGTTCGATGCATCTTGAAAAATTTTTTATTTAAATAAACTTTATTTGTACAAATTTCAATATCTGGCAAATGTTACTCCAACAATAATGGATTCTGCAAGTCTGCGAAATATTCTTTTTAAAAATGCAGCACAAACTTCGTGTATTACGTTACACAAAAGGAAATATCTTCACTGACAGACCCCAAACGTCTACCAGTTAAATACATAATTTAATCTACTTCAAGTCGTGGATCGACAATCGGAAGCAAGAATCCAATAAGTTCCCGCTCTTTCTATCGGAACCTTATTTAAACCGATCTCGGCGTCTTCGACAAGTAATACGTTGTGATCGACTTTATCAAACACTTTTCCATGGAAAAAATAACAATGACGAGGTGAATTCTTATCGACCTCCGCGCTTACATTATTCATAGAAATAAAACTCCTTTCCACATGTTAAACAGAACTTTTAAAAAGACTGAATATAAATACATACAGCAACTCACAAACGTATTCATACCCTACGTATTTTTGCATGTTAGATATTTACCCCTTTTACTTTTGAAGATTTGGGTTTAAATAAAACTGTTTTCCTTAACTGAAAGATCTCTTTTAGAAAAGAATCACAAATAAAAGAATTAAATAAAAAGTATCCCATTCTAAATATTAAGATAAATTTCGATCGGTTGAAGGTATTACTTATATGTTAATGAAATAAGCATTGCTACACAAAGTAATGACTATAATAATAATATACCAATTGTTTCGCGGTTAGTCTGACTCCGTTCGGCAGTTTTACGCACCTGGTAGATACTCTAATCGAAAGAATTAGTAAGTAGATAGTATGAAGTAATGAGAAATAACTATACGTCCATCTCTCGGATAGAAATTAAATTTCTATTCATATGCTAGAAATATTTTATTTTTATGTCTGTTAACTCACGGAGGACCCTACCTCTAAACTGTCGTCACTTTAATTTGTGTTAAATTTTAGTACTGTTTACTTTGTTAGGTAACTTGAACTCATATCAGAGATAGGAGACGCAAACACAACATACGTTTACAGAACCCGTTTTGTAACTTTTTTGAAATATTATACTTTACCTTACCGTATAATATACCATCCGCAAGCAAAATAAAATATTTATGGCGTATATTTTTCTCGTACTTCCTCAACCTACCACCGGGAAACTTTTCACTCAACCAATATACCGCGTATCCACATTTCTATGCTCACCATTGGTAACTCGGTTATTAACATAGAAGACAAAAATAACGGTTAAATGAGAAATGTTTTCAGAATTGAATACTCGCGGCAAATCTAATCCCAAATTCGTCCCAACTTTTTTAAATTTTAAGACAAATGGAAAAGAAACAAAATTTGTCAACTTCAATTTTCCCTCAATAAAGTGTTACAGTGTTGAAACACTGTTTTAAGATAATTTTTGTATGTGAATGACTACCAAAATTACAGTTTAGCAATTGGTAGCTACAAAAATGTTAAAATGATGCTAGTTTTCTTAGGAAAATACTGTGAGCAAATGAAATATGACTGCCAATTATGGAGTATTCAGTATGCGCTCGATGGATACCACACATTTTAACAGAAGCTCAAAAAAACGCGTATATATAAATGCAAAAAAATGCTTAAAAATTCAATCGAAGTCGACAAAACAGTGCATGTTATCGTTACAGGTGACGAAAGTTGGATTGTTGTATTATTACGAGCCAGAAAGCGAGCGACAATCGGTTCAATGGGACTTCAAAGACGAGGAGAAACTCAAGAAAGTGGGCGAAGCTTTGGCAAGAAAATGGTGACTACTTTTTTCGAGTGCACTGGTCATCATGCTACTATTCCGCTACAGAATCGTCGCACAATCAATGCTAAGTCGTATACAACCATTTGTTTGCCAACTGTGTTCCAAAAAGTACGCGAGAAATGACCAAGAGGACGAATCACTCTGCATCAAGATAATACACCATCAAGCAACTCATCCCAAGCATCAGAGTTTTGACCCTTTCACGAACGGAATTAATGACTCATTCGCCTTATGATCCCGACCTGGCACCTTGTGAGTTCTTTTTACTCCCATACATAAAAGACAGAATGCGTGGATCGAAATTTAATAC
Organism: Dermolepida albohirtum; assembly: GCA_031893035.1. Taxonomy (NCBI): domain Eukaryota; kingdom Metazoa; phylum Arthropoda; class Insecta; order Coleoptera; family Scarabaeidae; genus Dermolepida; species Dermolepida albohirtum. The sequence goes on from JAVIWB010006495.1 coordinate 732,269, forward strand.
CTCGAAAGCGGAAGCCTGCGAAAACTTCGCACCTGAGGTACGTTACTGAAGATTAATGGACCCAATGTTTTGAGAACTGCTTCCACCGAATGCGGAAGTGCATAGATCATAAAGGCGAATATTTTGAAAAACAATAAAAAAAAATTGGTTAAAATAATTGATTTCTGTATAATCTGCAAAATTTTAAAATAACCTACGTATGTACAGGTTCGAGTTGAGGCTGTACGCGGCTGATTATATTGTACGGTTTTACTATTTATCACAAAGTGGCATTTGTTACAAGTCTCATGTTTTGTACATCTATTTGAAGGTTGTTATCATAGTTGAAATTATGTTGATCGAATAACGGATGTTGACCAATTAATGAGATCTATTTTTAATTGAGACATTTTCTTTTTTTTGTATATTTGTGTATGTATGTGGAGTTATTCCTAGAATTTGAATGTGACTACGAAATTATTTTGTTGTAATATACAATACTGACATGAGGTTTTAGTTTCTATTGGTACTGCTTCTTGATTCATAAGCTCTTTCAATTCGTTTACAAATAGTGTATATTTTGCTATTTTTTCTTGTTTTTTTTTTTCGTAAAATATATCATTCGATATCGCAATATCATTATGTAACTTTTCTTTGTTTTTTATCAGTAAGTGTAATATCTGGCCTGTTATTCAAAGTATTGATCTCTCCCAGTATAGCTTACTAATTACTATCTTCGAGAAAACGTTCGGGGGTGTATTTATTAATATACTGTTTTGGTTTCTACAAGTTGATAATTGAGTGCAAAATTTTGTTGTATAAATCTAAATTCTTATCGCTATATTTATTTTATTAATCCTCTTGCAACCTTGAATTTTTCTGACAGGTTCACTTCCACCTTTAATGTTCACGGTAAAGGCAAATTCAATTAAGTATCTTAAGCATTAAAAACACTTTTTTTGTATAAAGTATAACATGTCTGTTTCTTATACACAGAAGATAAATAGGAAAATGAAATTAACTGTTTGTTAAAATTTTCATTTTGCTCGAAGATATCAAGACAAGTATTGACGGATATTTTGCAAGCTTTGAACAAAGTATTTTTCCCGATACAATCAATACCTTAAAGTAATACTGGACAAAAAAAATAAACGTTTAAGAGATCACAATCAAAAAGAAACATAATTTTACAAACACGAAAACGATTTTTTCCTGCTAGGGTAAATAATTATCTCCCCATCTTTGTCTATTAACAAACTTCAGGCGCGACTGTTGCAAAAGTTGGAAACTAAGGTTTCATTGCATACGACAATAAATCCTGAACAATAACGAATCAGAAAACTAAATTATAAACTTCATAATTACGGTGATTAATTAATATATATAGTTTTTAGTTGTAATTTAGAAGACAATGATGACAAAGTTTCAAGTCTATTATTCCGACTGAACTGTAAATATAGGATACGTCCGCCTCAACGAATTAGATATATTATCTACACGACCAACTTTAAATACACAATATGTATATTCAACGTTTTAGACGAGATACTAATTGCAGTAGATTAAACGAATTAATGAGTGTTGATTCTAATTTCCGGACGGCACGCTATTACTATAACACTTCCGGTTTGTTTATTTTTGTGTGATATCTGGGATTCGATAACGTACGGTACACACACAATAAAACTTTTCCCCCTATTTGTCCGGATTTAATTGCCTTCATTACGGATTTATTTAATTCGTCCATGTAATTAGTTTGTGGATGTTCATTTTCTAATTTGCTATTGTAATTCAAACAGTAATCATAACAATTAATATATAATTACAGATACATATGTAAAATGATAGTGAAGTCGTAGCGTACGCCACTGTGTTTTATATTTTTTCAAGATACTTGCCAGTGGGAAATATGGAGAAATCAATCAATCAAATTCCTTAAAAAACAAGGAAAATCTGTTCAAACCATACTGAAAGAGATGTCATCGGTTTACCGAGATTCTTGTTCGAGAACTATGGTCCAAAAGTGGCAAAGTCTCTTTAAGCAAGGGAATCACTCGAAGATGACTCACTAAAGAGGCGGCCTATTGAAGTGGCCATTCCAAAACTTGTTCGAAAAATCGAAACATTAATAATGGAAAACTTTTGGTTAAAGAAGACACACCTATTGGAGTATCCGATATGACCATTTTTAAAATTCTTCATGATCATTTTGGCATAACTAAGGCCAGCGTGAGATGGACGCTCACGCTGCCACAAAAATAACAGGGTGTACAATGTTCCCGTGTGTGCATAAAGACAGAGATGGTGTATTAAGTCAAATTGTTACTGGGGATGAAACTTGGGCTCTTCATAATGAATCTGAGTTCAAGCACGACTGCGTGCAGTGACATAAAAAGGGCACGCCACCACTCAAGAAGTGTAAGGTGTCACAACTATGCTTCAATCATGGAGCGGTTTAAAAAAGTCTTTAAAAAAAAATAAGGGGAAAATTGACTAACAGTATTCTGCTCCTCCATGACAATGTTCCCATCCACGACAGTCGTCTTGCGCTGGCTGTACTCCATAAAATGGGCTTCGATATCACCCACCCTATAGCCCAGACCTTGCTCCGAGTGATCTTCACCTGTTTCTAAAAATAAAAAAGAACTGCCTGGGAAGAAATTTACGAGCGATGAAAAAGTAAAGGGCGCAGTTTCGGCGTCTTTTTCGGCCAAGACAAAAAATTTTTTTATGAAGGTACACACCAGCTAATTGGAAGATCTGAAAAATGTACTAGGGTTGCAGGAGAATACATAGAAAAAGAAAAATAATGCCTCCTTTTCCTCCATTCAGCGAACGCTTCCGCGTATATCATAAAGATTTCTACTGGTAACGGACATAAAGGATTCTCAATTATTAAACCGTCCTTACTGCTATGTAAAATATTATTAAATTTAAAATAATTTTAATTCATACACTTTCACTTTAATAATTCTCTATATGGATATCATTATGAATTTCCATCAGGTAAAAATCAAACCCATTCAATTAAGGATAAGCGCATATAAATATTTTATCTTATTTTAATACCATGTTATAATAAGAGGACTTGAAATTATTACAGATTAAGACTCCTTCTATATGTACTTACTAGACTAAAGAAGATTAATATTTAAATACCCAATATTAGTTAATTAATTATTTTTTTAATTAATAATTTGCAATTCCCAAATTACATTTATGTTAATATTATTAAGCTGAATGTTTAGATGTAGTTCGGAAAAGTTATTTCTAACGCAAAAATAAACAGACCTTTTCACCTTTTAACTTATTAAAACCATTCATTCGTTCCTTCAACCTCTAAGTAAAGAAAAAAGAACGATAAAAAAACAGAAAACGCAGCCAGTAAAGCACTCAGAAATATCGACGTAGCCCTTGACCTTAAATCCGCAAACGAATTTCCTTCCAGCCTAACAGAGAATTAGGTTAATGTAAACGTAGACGCTCGGGCCCCTTTTAAATAAAAAATAATTGTTTCCCTCGCAACAAAAAAAAAAGAAAGAGAGAAAACACAGAGACGCCTCCTTTCTTGGTAATATGTTTGCGTTTTCATCGCATGAAAAACTGGTCCTTGTACAAGAGAAATTATTATTCAAAGATCAAAGAAGTGTAACTCTTTTAGATTAGTTTTTCTCAAACGATAAAATTGAAAATTTTTCACGACTAAATTTTATTGTTATCTTAAAATTAAGACAATACAGACATAAAATGATTGCTTCTTATTTAGGTTCCCTGCTTCTAATGGATGTTTTTTAAGCTGCATGAGAACTAATGATATCGATAACTATGGTTTGACAGCTGATAATGTCATGGTTAGTAAGGTTTGGCAAATTATGGAAATATACTTTGAAAAAATAAATCCGTTCACGAAGTTCATAGAGTACTTCGTCCATTTTACGGTCAACATACTCGGCCTAGTGAGCAAGCAACTCGTGGAGTTATTGATCGTTTTCGCACAAATTTTACTCTTTTCGATTCAAAACCATCAACAAGGCAAAGAAATGTGCGTACCGAAGAGAATATTGCTGCTGTAGCGCGAAGTATTGAAAAAGTCGCTGAAATGTCGATTCGTCGTGGTTTTCAACTTGTTGGCCTTTTTACGTAGACTACGTGAAAAATTTTACGTAACGATCTTGGCTTACGTGCCTATAAAATACAGCTCGTGCAAGAATTGAAGCCAAACGACCATTGTTTGCGTCGCATTTTTGCTGTCTGTGCTGATTTGAAACTGACCGAAGATGGGCATTTTTATCAAAGATTTGTGTTTAGTGATGAAGCTCATTTCTGGTTAAATGGCTACGTCAATAAGCAAAATTCCCGTATTTTAAGCAAAGACAATCGTCAAGCCGATAACGAATCACCATTACATTCATTAAAATTGACTGTTTGGTGCGGTTTACACGCTGGCGGTATCATCGGTCCTTATTTGGTGCGGTTTACACGCTGGCGATATCATCGGTCCTTATTTCTTTCGAAATGAGGAAGGAGCTTCCGTTACGGTGAATGGCGAGCGCTATCTAGCCATGCTAACTGAATTTTGATTCCAAAAATTAATCAGCTAAACATCGACAACATTTGGTTCCAACAAGACGGCGTAACTTGCCTAACAGGGCGCTTAACAATCAATTTATTGCAAAATTAATTTGGTGACAACTTTGTTTCAAGAAGTGGTCCTGTTCACTGGCCCCCTCGTTCGTGCGATTTAACGCCTCTGGATTACTTTTTAGGGGGCTATGTTAAGTCAATGGTTTGTGCCGGCAAACCAGCAACTCTTGAAGCATTGGAAGCCAATATTCAAGCCACCATTGACGCCATACGGTCAGATTTATTGGAAAAAGTAGTCGAAAATTGGACTGATCGAATGGACCATGTAACTCGTAGCCGGGAGGAATCCTTAATGAATTAAAGGCAAACGCATACATGAAATCTATTACATCCATTATAACTTAATGTGTTATAGTGTGAAGCAAAAATATAATAAATCGAAATGAGATTTCTAACAAAATAGAACGATTAAACTCCAGATCCGGAATGGGAATAGTAAAAGAAAATATGAAGGAAAGATGGCTGAGTTAGGCGGTTGAGAAATTTGAAAATGATACCAAAGAACAGTTTAACTAGAGGAATTATAAAACCAAAAGCAACCAGGAGGAAAACAGGAGATAGACAAGAAAAACCCAGCACGACGAAGTTAGAAGGCGGAGGAAAAGAGAGGCGTCAAAGCAACTAGGAGGAACACAGAAGACAGCCTAGGAAAAACGGGAAAGGCAAAAGAAAGAAAAGGCGTGAAGAAGTCACAGAAAGCTTGTATAAAAGAATAACCCCTGACACCCACAAGGGTAGAAAAGGCGTGGATTAGTAAGTTGTTTATTTAATCAATGTATGTACTTTGCCTGGTTCCATTCTATAATAAAATATGAAATATGTGCCTGTAATTGATCCACACATTTTAGAAGCATTTTTGGAGTGCAAAAAAACAGACAATCGCTTGTAAAATCTGCTTCTTCAGTTGTCGGGGCAAGCCTGCAGATGTTTCTTATCTGCAAAGCGGCTATTGCTATTGATGCTTCTGCATTGAAACCGTTAATTCAGGATGGTCATTTCTGACTGTCTTGGAACAATTATCCTATATACGTGTAATCCTAAATTAACAATTCAATGGAGCGATATCAACAGTAGCAGCCCTGAAGACATTCCTTCAAAACGTGGATAAAACGTGAATAAATGAAGAAGCTGTGGAAGCAATTCAGACCTGGAAATCGAGAAGAGACTGAAGTAGTGAAGAATATTTAAGTCACTTTTTCAGAATTCTACTGGGTTAACTATTCCTGCTTATTGATTAATCCTTGATATTTTATGAAAGCTCAATACTTCATCACGAAATGAAAAAAACAGCAGCAATACTCTGACCGCCATCTACGTGTCAGGCTGAGGACACTTCATTCCACGATCGTATGAGAACAATGATCTTATTCAAACGAAATTTCAACTAAACAACGAAACAAAGTTTTAAAGAAAATTCAAAGACGAAAATTGAACATAATCTACGAGACATTGAACTTTTTCGGTCTCTTCCCTGACTACGTCTAATACAACACTGTAATTTATACGCTGTCATCTACATAGCGTTCGAAAAAAAAACTTGCCTGGAAGAGCAAAATATATGTCACATAATGATTTTTCCATTAGGTTTTCCACGTTTCCGCACATCTGAACTGGGCTCACTAATGCACCGCTCTTATATTTTCATTAGTTACCGTATTTTCGAAACCGTTTTCACCGCTCTAATTAAGGCAGACGCCGTCGGAAAATGGATAATTTTTGCGAAAACTGCGGGAAACCAAAATCGCATAATGAAAGCGGTAAAATTCGGAAAAACTCGAACTGTAATCTCTGCTCTCGCTATGTGGTTGTTATTATAAGATAATTAAGAAATCTTATCACGAAAAGTTGAAGTATCTTAATTAAAAGGCAATAACATCTATACTAATAATTTATTTTAAAAATAATGATTAAGAGCATGTATTATGTCTTCTTTACTAGAATAATTAAGACGGATTTAAAAATAATTTCAATTTAATTGAAAATATTTGAATCTAATCGATTTAATAATTTGTCCTTCTAAAGTTAAATCTGTAATAATAATAATCTTAATTTTCAACAAATAAAGTCCACTTACAAAATATAATATATTAAAAATGTCTTCCCCAATAATTTTACCAAACAGAAAGTAATTAGGTCAAAGATATTTCAAACAAAATCTAATAAACGTAGCTGCAAATAATCTGCTTATACCCTGAGAAAAATGTAGGCCTTCTTAAAAACGCTAGACAGCTTAAAAGGAGCCAATAAGTCGAGATACATGGGACGTCTTTTAAATTTTGCATAGTGGGATATAGAGGGCGCCACTAATCAAATGTAAGTACTAAAAATTAATTTCCACCTTTAGTTAACCTAAATCTAAAGTTTCAGTGTGATAGGTGTAGTATTGTAGCTACAACGAACTGTCAAAATTGATAAGTTAGTTGAAAAATGGAATTAAACCGACAACATTTTCCCAATGAAGCACCACATCAGTCAACAATTTCTCGTTGTATGGAGAATTAATATAATAATAAGCATAAGCCATGGGCCTAAAGGCTCATAGAGCTGAAACATGTATATGGAGAATTCGAACGTGGACGGATTAGTCTTAGCGACGATCCAAGAGCAGGTTCACAAAAAACGGCAGTCACTCAGAAAAATGTCGATCACCAACGAAGATCGACGTGTGACATATCACCAGGTTGAAGCATTATTACGGATTTTAAAGACTTCAATTCAAAAAATTATGCATAAAGAATTAGTTTCCCATTAGATACCGCGTGTGTTGAACGAAGAACAGAAAGCAAATTCTAGATCGCTTCAATACCGGAAACTCTAAAAACGTATACAACATTGTCGGTGGTGATTAATCTTGTATTTATTCATACGAGCGAGAAAGTAAACGCCAGTTATCTGTTCAGGTGTTCCAAGGTGAAGAAAAGCTGACAAAAGTCATTCGTTCTCGAAGTGTCTCGAAAAAGATGACATTTGTCTCGAAGGTAGGTCAATTCCTCTACGAGTTCAAAGAACTGTTACTGCCGATTGGTATACAACCATTTTTTTGCCCCAAGTCATCGCTGAGCTTCGAAAAACCAACCCCGAATGACGAATCATCCTCCACCAGGACAATGTAGGTTCGCACATAGTTCGCAAGACAATTGAATTTTGAACGCAACAAAACGTCGAATTGTTGGATCATCCTCCGTACAGCCCGGACCTAAGTCCCAATAATTTCTTTACCCTTCCGAAAATCAAGAACGGAATGCGTTGCCAAAGGTTCCAGTCGTCAGAAGGAGCAGTCGATGCCTTCAAAAACGCAATTTTACTGTAGTGCATTAATATTCGTGGAGAATACTGCGAAAAACAATGAACTCTTGAAAAGCTATCTACTGTTTTATTCCAATTTTATATGCAAAACTTAAAAGACAACTCACGTAATATTTAATAATTTAATATGAATGTACAACTAGCTTACGCTCTTCTCGTAATTTAAGAATTTAGGCGATGCCTCTCCAGAATAGCAAGACAATCTAATCAATGTCATGTAAGGGATGTAAGTCGTCACACTTGCAGCTTAAATACCTTAGTAAACGTCCTTGCGCCCTTTCCAATGCTACCTATTGATATAAATAATATGTATACAATGTGATAGCACTGTACTATAGCTTACTAAGAACGTAAATAATATACAAGGACTGTATGGTAAAGACATTAAATTGTCTACGTGTATGTATTAAAAAGTGCAAAAGCATGGCAACAACGTCACAAGAATTGGAAGCAACTATAGAGTAGAGTAAAATAAAATACCTAAATCTTTACTGAACTAGATTCAATGTTAACATAAATAAATGTGACAATGGTATATTTATTAATATTTAATAAAATATGGTTCTTCCTGCACCACACATATATTATCCACAAATTATTTCCAAGTTCAAAAAATCTAACAAGTTGAAAATATTTATAGAGATTTTCAGCTCATCCTCTTCTTATTCCTAAGCCTTGTTCACCATTATATGTAAGGCTGAGATTGAAGTATATCATCTGAGATTGTTTTCATTTCTTTCTATCCTGACTGATAATTTTAATTCCTTTTCATGGTACTCTCTTCTTACGGCTTCTTCTTTAATCCCTATCATGTTTTACTCGGTCTTCTTGGTAGTTTTTTCTTTGCATTCGCCTTCGGTAAATTTTTCTTGACAATCTATTATTTGCTACGTTATTTTTTATTTATAGAATCCATTTGTAAATTTTATCCAATTCAGTTTCGTTTCTTATTTTACTCCCTGCTGTTTTGCTATCGATTTTTCTGAGGAATTTTATTTCTATTGTACTGATTGCCTTTTATGCTTTTCCAGCAGGCTCCACATCATTAACTACTTTATAAACTACATTTTTATATTTTTTAAATCATCTGTGTATTTCAAAATATAGCAGTCTAGTAAATTAAAGCGATCGTTAACAAAAATATTAAAAAACGAAAGTTCTATACAACCTTGGGAGACAACTTAAGTTGAAATGAAGTATAGAGAACGAATACTTTTATAACATTCATAACAAAATCAATTACATAAAGAGAGAAGTCTACTAAAGATGATTAAAAACCAAAAGCATCTAGTTCTGTCAAACCAATGAAGTAATCAATGGTATCAAACACTCTAAAGAAATCTGCGTAAATCACATGTACTTGAAGATGTTGACCTAAGTATATATTTATTAATAAATTGGACGATTTCAGCTAAGATTAACATTACTTAAGAACATTCAGCCCATTCCACTCTATACGTTCCAGATCTATTGTGGCCATGTCTGTTCTGGAATACATTGGTTTCTTTTCAGTTAGCCTTAATTACGGCCCTTTTAGGTTTTTTTAACTTGACCTTGACTACAGTCCTTGCGCTTTAAAATTATAAATTCCAGTCGTCCATTAGATTTATTTCCTTTACAGTGCTGACCATCACAAGTTTATTTATCTTTATCTGTGTAGATGACCAAGGTCCGTCTTCACCATCCCAACTTGTTTTCCCTTAAACGATTTTTCTCTTGCAGCTTTAGTATCTCTCACATATTCTTTTATACTTTCATTTTGTTATGGAAATTTGCTATGCACCTGTTCAATACTGTTCCCATAAGCAGCTTTAGAAATGACAGTCAGCCTGGTCAGAGCCCAACTTAGCCAGGTAAGGCTAAATTTAAGGAAATTGCAGTTGGCGTCCCTAGTCAAGTACCAAACTTCCTTGCGATATTGTAACTCAAGACGCGTTACCTTACACTTTAGTTTGGCTTTAACTTGGGTGCCGTACTCACAAACTACCTATGAGTTTCTGAGCAGGTAATTTCAGCAAAGTTTGTGTTGGCACTAATAAATCCGTACTGGTGAGGAAAGAGCAATAAATAAATAAAAATATAAAGCGTGGTTTTACAAAAAAAAAATCCCTCTCACAACATCTTAGAAAAAATTTGACAAAATTTCCTACTCAAACATATTACCTCAACAATACAATATTCATTCACCTCCTGCACTTTTTCATGTAGATACGTATGTTAAATTCAATGACAAACTGACGTATATTGTTAACTAATCTGTCAATAGATATCCGACAATTTATTCGTTTCATAAAACTCGTCGCAAGCTAACATAAATAACCATAAAATAAATCTCGATTGGGACAAATAATCTCAATTAAATGTATTGCACCACATTCATTCATAGCCGACCTCAATATAAAATACCAAAGGCATTTGTTTTAATTTATAACTGTGGATGGCTTATGAGTTTTTTTGTTATAAACACAAACTGAATTAAAAAATATACTACACGTATGTAATTAATCGATTTCTAATAATTGGAATTCTCCTTTAAATATCCGACAATGTTAAGATGTCTATCTATCTTCTAATTTAATGGTACCAAAAACTTAAACAGATTTAATGGAATTTTTAATTAAAAATGAATTTAAGTTATTAGTTTACAAATAGATTAATATTAACGATATTGTCGTAACCATACTTGTTTGTAATCAGAATTCTATACTTACATTTGTATATTTTACGTATACATGTTGCTGTGAATTGCACAATAAAATATACAGAATAGTATTCCAAATTTGAAAAAGCTCCTTTCATCAGTACATAATTCTTATAATCTTCTAAATATATTTCTATTTATCTCTTTCTAGATTATTTAGTAACAAGGCCTAGCCCCTAAACAACACTATTAAAAAACAATTTATTAATATAAAACCTGTTTTTAGTACACTTACAAGGAAAGGTTTCTGTGCATTAATTACAAAATAAAAATAAGAGTTATGGTAATTAAATAACGAGACTGATGTCAAAAATGTTACTGACAGCAAATAAACTTATATTTAACTTTCATCCCCTTCAATATGTTCTCCTCCCCCAACTATACACTGCTATACGAGGGTTGCCGTTTATATTTCGGGAACTGGCAACACTGTTAATGTTGCCTCCGATCTGATGACTGCATCGTGAAGTTTGTCATTTTTGACAATATATTTACCTCGACAGTTTTATTATCCGGCCGCTATTTCTATTGTTGACTGTAATTTGAAAATTTTATGTAAGCGAAAAAATAGAAGGGTAGGCGTTTATATTTCGGGGATAGCAAACAAAAAAAAATTTTTATTATCGAAAATACTTTTATTGCTTTTCAAAATATTCTCCTTGAAAATCAATGCACTTTTGAATTCGTTTAAACCAATCTGAAAAGCATTGCTGCCACTGTGAAGGCGGTATCTCCAAAATATGAGTTTTGAATGCCTCAACTGCCTATTCCGGCGTAGAAAGCCGTTGACCACGAAGGCACGGTTGCAACGCGATCGATTTTTCTGAAAAAACAGGCGACCATTTGTTTTGATGTGCTTCGAACGCGCTTTTATTGGTTTTGGCTGATCTTGGAATATCCACACAGTCGACTGCTGTTTACTATCAGGCTAATACGTATAGATCTAAGATTCATCACTTGTGACGACTTTATAAATGTTTTTTGAAGCACCGCCATTGTATTTTTTGTGCATTTCTTGGCACCAATCGACGAGAGTCCTTTTTTGAACGGTTATCAAATTATGTGGTACCCAACGTGAACATAGCTTCTTAACGGCTAAATGTTCAGGCAAGATCTTATGGTGTTACTAATACCTAAGGATGGATATCAGATTCATCACTTGTGACGACTTTATAAATGTTTTTTGAAGCACCGCCATTGTATTTTTTGTGCATTTCTTGGCACCAATCGACGAGAGTCCTTTTTTGAACGGTTATCAAATTATGTGGTACCCAACGTGAACATAGCTTCTTAACGGCTAAATGTTCAGGCAGGATCTTATGGTGTTACTAATACCTAAGGATGCCTCGATCTCACGGTATGTCACATAACGGTCTTGTATTATCAATACAGACACTGCAATAATGTTTTCCGACACAACCACATTTGTGGGACGACCTTCCCGAAAGTAATCGTCCAAAAAACGCTGTCCAAGTTGGAGTTCACTATACCAACGACATACTGTAGTTTTCGATGGTGCTTCATCACCATATAAAGAATTCAGCTCGTCGATGCATTCTTGTTGAGATAATCCTTGCCGAAAGTTATGTAAAATAATTGCACGAAATTGTTCGCGAGTTAATTCAATGCCAGTTCCCGAAATATAAACAGCTACCCTCGTATAAGATAAAATAAGAACACCGAAGGAATTTTCTGAAAAGTACTTTAATATTTAAATCCCTTAATTACATTTCTACACGGACGTTCTTTGGACGACGACATTGACAATTTGTTTAGTTATTCTAATCCCAAAATAATCTATTTCTGACACTCTCAAACAAGAAATACTGCAAGATGAAAAGATAATGGTTTATGTAAAAGAAAAATATGTAGGAAAACTGCTGAAATTCATGAAAAGAAAAAACAGAAATAGATACAATTAACATCGAAATTACTAGCCTTATGAGTCATAAAAAATATTCGAATGAAAAAAATCTACAATGAAATCCCAATACAGAGGAAACGAATCACAAAAACAGTGCTGAATTAAGAGTAATTAATGATAGATACAGAAATTAGTGACAGATATACGGTCTAAAAAGTTACCACAGGTAAATATTGCAAATATTACTTTCCTTTAAATTATTATAGATCCGAAGAAATTAAAATATTTTTAAAGTTCCGAATACGCGAAAAGATCAAACGATTTTTGGAACAATATCCAGACAAATATTAGAACATCGTTTCTGAATTTATTCTGGTGAATATCGATCTGTACCTAGTAAAGAATCGGATTTATATTAATGAAAAGGAACTCGTAGAACAATACCTTCCCATGAAATGAAGACACAGAAACAGGCACGAGATGCCATTAGTGGATAAGGGGAAGATTTCCTGTTTATAGCTGATTACTCTGAGAATAGAATTCCTTGTTTGTTTTCCGGGTTTGAAAATTACATTCGTAGATGTTCTAGTAGATATTATTACGTCGTAAAGAGACGGTTTAATGATTGAACATTGAAACGTATTGATCAATTAAATATTTTAATTTGTAATTACGTCCCGATTTGGTATAACTTACAAGTAATACCTGTAATAACCGGTATGTTATAACTGCATTTGGATGGATAATTTTACTATTTTAATCAACAACGTTGTACAAATACTCAAATTAAAAATATATTATATCATATCGATGTCCTATTTTACTCCCCACATATACTAAGAGCTGCAATTTCTGCGACAGAACTTCCAGCTTTTTCTTACCCTTACTCTACTTTTTACTTTCATCCATGCTATTTCTCATGTTTTTAATATTCCTATTTTTTATTCTAATTTTTTAGAACATTTCCCCTATATATTTTCATCCAAAAGCCCTAAATTCATGTCAATTTTCGCAAAAGCTTGAGACAATCAAGTCCATTTCATTAGAACGGATTCGACTCTCAACCTAGCTATTTTCGAAAGTTTCGCAGTTGTCAAGTCTAGTTGTTTTCATTTAGGTACTCATCTTTTTAGACTTCTACGAGGTGTGGCAATTAACTAAGGAGACTGGTGTGAGAAATGTTATTTATATGCAAATAAACTTATATTTAACTTTTATCCCCAATATACTCTCCTCCCCTATCTATATACCGCTGTATACGGGTCTTTCATTGTTCAAAACTGTGCTGCAGTTCATCAGTTGTCAGCCTCTTTCTCGTTTTTTGCTTTTGCATGTTCACCATGTTCCGTTTAGTGCACTTTTCACTTTTGGGAATAGGTAGAAGTCACATGGTGCGAGATCTGGTGAACATGAAGGCTGATTAAGCACAGCATGCGCTTATCCGCTAAAAACTGCTTCACGGATTAAGGCACCATTTTTGCACAAACTTTTGTCATGTTTAATTATCATGCATAATATACCTTACTTTGTTAATGTTTACCATATCAACAATCATATGAATACTCAGACGTCCGCCTTTCTGCATAATTTCATTAATTTTCTGAACGTTCCCTTCAGTTCTTGTCGTTTCAGGTCCCGATCTTCATAAAACCATTTATGTCGTTCAAAAATTCGCCCACATGACATAACATTATCACCAAATACCGCCTTTAACATTTGTAAACGTTCTGTTGGAGATTTTTTTAATTTGGCAAAGAATTTTAGGTTCATTCGCTGCTCGATTTTTATGTCAACCATTATCACGGCTCTACTAAGTAAAAGTGTCCTCTACGATTTAAGTTCGAAAGTAAACCAAAGCAGACAGAGAAACGAAACTACGGGTTGTTGCTTGGGAAATATCAAGTTCAACGACATTAAAATTACAACCTCGCCCGATGCGAATCCGCGATGAAAGGAGTGCAGTCTAGTTTTTTAATTTCCATACCTCATACAATGCAACATAAAAAAAACATTTGAAGAGGAGGCGACTGTTTCTTCTTGAGGATAATACACGTGTTCGCACTTCGACTGTTTCAGTGTACTTCGCGAGATTTAACCCCTTCAAAAGGATTGAAGAAAAATGATAAGGTAATCTTTGAACTTAACGCATATTCGAACTGTTTAATAAAGCTTACTTTTCTGCAGGAACAAGGAAACTTGAATAACGGCGAAGTAAACATAATGAGTTAAAAAAAGAATACGTTGCAAGGAAATGTTTTTTACCAAAAAGTTTGCGTTTTCCTGTCTTGTAATTAACTTAAACATCAGATTAACTCTCCTTTAGTTTGAATACACATGAACAAGTAATTAATTATGTATTAAAAGGGTACAACTGCAAGTTACGTTAATTTATGTACTTCGTAGCTCTAGTTAATAATTAATTTAGTTTAGGATACCAATTTCAAGACAGGCAATTTATTTCGTGCAATGTACAAACAAATATTATTTGTTTTTATATTAATTTTAAAATATAACATAATATTCAGTAAATAGTAATCCAATTCCAATATCCAGCGACAAAAATTAAATTACTCCACGTTGCACACACATGCACCATATACTTTAATTGTATTATCTACCAAACTAGACTGTATTTAAATATATATTTTCCAATTTATAATTGATATATATATATATATATATATATTATATATATATATATATATATATATATTTACGCCTTGTACTTCTTACTTTCTTATAACTCGAATAATATACAACGCCATGAAAATATTTTTTTCCGAATACCAAATACCAAAAGATATAAATGCTGAAGTAATAAAAAAAAGTTGTTAACCCTACACTCATCATATGGATGCAAGCACTTACGAAAGATAAATAAATTAATTATTATAGAATTGGATTTTGTCAGGGAAAACACGACTGGATACAATGAGGTGGGAATCACTTGGAGAAAATTTAAGAATTGCGTAGAAAGATAGCTATAGTTTGGACGTATCAATAAATTAGAAGGCTGGTAAAGCACGTGTATAAAGCAAATGAAGGTAGGGGAAGGAGAGAAAGGCCGAGAAAACCATGGAAAAACGAAGTAAAAGAATCTGGGTAAATAAAAGGAAATCAATGGATTGGTATCCAGATTTTTCACTCTTAATAAAAAGGGGACATAGTTTTGAAACGAAACACCAAAATTTTCTTTTAAATCACACCTATAGTAGCGAAATTAAATGTTAAGATTTAATATTACTTGAGGTGACTATAGAATCTATTTTACTGCTAGCTTTTCAGATCTACTGTGGTTCTCATGTCTCTCGTGAATCTTTTGACTTCTTTGCGTATGACTTTTGAAGTTGGTTTTGATTACATTTTCGGCTTTTATGCAATCTTGGCCTTATTTCACCAACCTTTTCCACTTAGACATTCTAGACCACCTAACTGGGCTCCCTGTCGGACATCATATCCACTTTCTCTACGATGTTGTCATTCGCAACTTCATGGGCTTTTATCTGTCTAAATGACTCTGGTACAGACTCATGTTGCTCTTTTTCCTCATGGAAGGCTCTTCAAGCTCTTCTTCTTTCAGTTTTTGGGTTTCTGTTCTGCAACTTTTCCATACTATTCTTACAAGCAACAAATAAAATAACAGTCCGCCCGATTAAAGCGCCCCTTAAAGGGGTGGAACTGAATACAAGAAGGTATTGTTGGGGTACATTAACCAACGCACATATTGCTTCCACGCAACTCTTGGTACGTTACCTTACATATTAGTTTAATTCGGGTTCCTCGAAAGCTTTAGTTTCCGGACGCACGGCCAAACAATAAACACCTGACAGAAGACGTTAAGCATTAAGAGTTAAGTAAGAAATATTTCTTTATATTTGCTATTCAATAATTCTTTTCAATTATAATTTCTACAGAATTATGTGATTTTATTATAAAACACAACGTTACTTTTCACACAATCTGCGTTTTGCTAAAAAAAAGTATCTATCGAAAGCGTAAAGCTGGAAGTCATAAATTGTTTATTATTACTCATGTCGCTCCAATATTTACGAAATGCATGCTCGTGCACGAAATAATATCTTTGCCTGTTCATACGCACGTTGTTATTGTTGCACTGGTAAAGGATAGTATGTACCCAAAATCAATTTTATTACATAATTGACTGCGTACACTTTACATAATTACCCATAAATCAATATTGTCGAGCTTCACGTTCCATACTTGCATATGTTATATCGCTGGTGCTTGACTACAATCAAAACAATTAGAGTTAACGCACACTCTTGCACATTGATTTAATTATGAAATTGATTCGCACACGCTACGATTCATTTAATATCCACAACGATACAGTAAAATACAAATAAACAATAAAATATGGTATTCGTAGGAACTTGATGTACAAATAGAAAATAATCAAAGGCTCTTGCAGGATTTAAAATTCTAAATACGATTTCAATAACCAAATTCATATCTTCAATAAGAAGTAAAAAATTGTTGCCGGAAAAGCTATAAAGAGTAAAAAGCGAGCGGTTTAGTGATGCAGGTGCTCAATGTAGTAACTACATTAAACAACCCCCTAGGACATCTGATGATTATTGTAAAATTACTAAACGTATGCATTGTGTTTCGTCGTTAGCGTAAACTCATGACAATCACATGAACAGTATAGTAAAAATATCTAAACTACTTTTGAAAAAAAATGATCGAACACTGATAATTTTCGTACTTTTAATTAAACTGCAATAATTGTCAATAGAAAAGAGAAATTATAATGTATATACCACTTTTTTAAAATTATAATTATCTATTTACAATTATTGTAGTTTAATTGAAAAATGTGAAATTATTCTATATTATGTGCCACGATATAAGCAAAAAAAGATCAAATTGCTAGTTATTTAGAGCCGTCGTTTTTATTTATTAATCTGAAGGAAATCGAAAAGTCCGTGGAATGACGGACAGTTGGAGCAATTTCAGACTCTCTCTTGGTATGCCGGCAAGTTGCTTTCTAAGAACGTCAACAGCAGATCACTACGATTATTAGTTCGTTTGTGATGACTGTTTAATAAAGAGTCTCCCCGAGTTCTTGACAGGATGGATATTGTTGAAATTCATCCTGTTATTAAATACTTCCTCTTAAAAAGCTTATCAGCAACAAATATTCATAACAATGCAGGGGATGGTCTAAAGACTTCAACTTCACTCTTGAGTAACAGATTAGTTAGTAAACTTCTCTAAAGAACGCGCGCTTCATTTTGAATGAAGAGTTGGCTATGGAGAAGCTCTCTACGCAAATTTCTCGATGGTGTTTGAAGCGTTTTCGAAAAATAATATCGCTACACATTTATCATTAAAACAACAATCTACCAGTGGAGGAACAATGGGAATAATGGTTCTTCCTCCAAAGAAAAACGATGGCTTCCATTTTTTGGAATATAAAAGTTTCACGACTATAGCACACATGGTACTTCCAAGAGATTTGATATGAATACAACTATTTGTTTAACCTACTTCCTTTAATAACTGCTTTCCAAAATTTGGTTAAAAATACTTCAATGACTAAGGAATTACTTTGCGCCTAATAACATTTCTTCGTTTTGAAATCTCATTCCATACTGGTTGCGGTGAGTCTGATTCTTTTATTGCCCGAATTGGGGCAAGATTGTCATCTGCCATTTGGTCTTACTTCAGCTGATCTTTCTCTTACTTTGGCATTATTTCGATGATGCTATCAAAAACTAGTTTGTCAACTTTGGAACCTCTTTCAGATAGTTCTATTACTTTCTAAACTCATTCTACACCACGTGCTACCCTTACTCTTACTTCGGTACTTCCGAAACAGTTCTAGAAAGTCCTACGAGTTTCTAAATCGTTCTTCTGCTTAGTTCGCCTCTATGTCTCATCAGTTTCACTTTTGATACCAACTGTTAGGTATTTATTGAGATAATAATTTATTGAAAGAGTAAAATCGAACGTTGAAGTATCAGAAACAACTTTAATTTATTTAAACATTAACTATGAAAATATAAATTAATAATCTCCAATCATTGATTCGTATGATCTTCGCATCTTAAAGTCAGTAGCACTAATTATCCTTATCCACGATGTTGGCGGCTTATATATACCCCTGGCGAGAGACGAAAATAATCGATCTGGAACCAATACTTTTTCTAACATCTCGACAGTATTGCTATTCACATGTCTCTTAGCGAATTTGTCTATAGTTTGTTCAACGTCGGGATGGGGCATGTAGTAGGACCGTTCCATTTCAAATAATTATTTAGAGAAATCGTGGGTTCGAATCTCTTTCCGAGCAATGTGACTTTTAAGAAATCGTCCTGCGTCTTAAAAATGATCAGTACCTCTCCCGGTACCCGTCAGTGCTTAAGAAAAGTAAAACACTTCTCGTCTTATGAGAATTAGGAGCTAGTAATAAACACTGTTTTTTTCGTGTTCGGGACAAGTCCAAGAGCCTTATGACCTAGTTGGGCATCCACCACAAACAGAAAAAAATAATATCCACGTCCAAATCCCGTAAAAAAATACTGCTTCTAATGTACCAAGAAGGGGTCACGATATTGTTTAGAACTTGCTTTTTGGAACCTTTGCCTCATCTTAATGTTACTTTGATTGACACAATTTCAGAACTAAATACATAGATTAGTACTTACGCAATATAAGAATATTTGTAAATCTGTCTTGTTGATAAAACCATCTGGTGAACAGTTAATAAATAAATACATACATAAAATAAGAATTTGTAATAAGGCGATAGAGTTTTATAAAAACATTTTTAATAAAAATCCGAAAACTGTAAATTAGTTTAGAAAATCAAGGATACGATCTTATACTAAATATGATTACACACTTTTGTAACTTTAATAATTTTTATGTAATTTGGAAAAAATATTTTACACGCCTAACGTACAGCTTGTTTCTTATTGTTTTTATGCAAATTTTCAATCAGAATTTGACGACACACATCCACTCAGGCAGCTCTGAAAGTCGACAATCCACAATCGAAAATACAGACAGACAGAGAAAAAGAAACAAAAAGAAAAAAACAAAAAGGAAACAATCCGTTTCATAGCGAAACGCAGCGCAGCATAAAATTTAGAATGGGCGGGGGCAATGTGAATGGAAGAGAAAAATTTCGAATTTAAAATAAGCGAAAACGTCTTAAAATTTAATACTTTCTAGTGAACTGCTTTCGCCGTTGATTTATATCGACGTTTTTCATTATCTGACCTAGCGACGCGGCGAGAGCTTATGGATGTGGAGGAAATGGAATGAGACGGAAGGAAGTTACAGATTTGCTGCTCCGACATCAGACCAGTCGATACAATACGGGAAAATTTATGTGTACATAAGTGAACTGCGAAAAATAACGGCGTAATTACACGATAAAACTAAACAATTGGTTTTGTCAATAAACTCATACAAATTGGTAATGCCATCCAATAGATAAATGAAATATTGGGGGCAAACAAAATAATAAAATCACCGGATGATTCAACAAATAGAGCAAAAATAATTCGCAAATTTATAGACATAAATGATCCAATCCTAAAATTATTCGATACTAATAACACCAAAATATTATATTAGAGAATGTAGCTTCTCTTTAAAAAATATATAAGAAAAAAATTATTTATTAAGATGGCTTCTCTTCGAATGACCGATTAAACTACGAGGGCAATTAGAATAGTTTGCTCTCTAACAATGAAACAAAATACTTAGATTTTTGAGATAATTTTATTGTTCAACATAATCTTTCTTAACTTGCGCCATTTATCCTCCAACGACTTTATCTCATCAGAAAAAACTATTTCTGTTGGTTTTCAAAATAGGCACAGTTCTTCTCTTTCAATCAGTTATCGTCCAGAAAATTACGTTCTCTGAAGTGCTTTTTCAATCTTTTAAATAAAAAAAAAATTGGAAGACAATTCCGAACTATAAACGGGGTAGTTTAGCTCAATGAAGTGAGACCCAACCTTTCGTGAAATCTTTTGCTCATTTCTACATGAGATGCCTTTTAAGTTTTGCATAGTGGCACATAGAGGCCGACATTAATCAAATGTCAGTACTAAAAACCTCCATCTCTAGTTAACCTAAATCAAAGGTTTCAGTGCGATACGTGTGTTGTTGAAGCTACAACGAACTATCAAAGTTGACAAGTTAGTTGAAAAATGGAATTAAACCGAGAACATTTTCAAAGACAATTAACTCATCAAGAATGTCTCGCCGAGTTGGTTTCTGTTTTCGGCAATGAAACACCACATCAGTCAATAATTTCTCGTTGGTATGGAGAACTCAAACGTAGACGGATTAGTCTTAGCGACGATCTAAGAGCAGGTTCACTCAGGAAAACGTCAATGCTGTGCTCAAGATCATCAATGAAGATCGACAATCTGACGTATCGCCAGATTGAAACATTATTGAGGATTTCAAAGACCTCAATTCAAAAAATTCATGCTGTGCTCACGATCATCAACGAAGATCGACAATCTGACATATCGCCAGGTTGAAACATTATTGGGGATTTCAAAGACCTCAATTCAAAATTTTGCATATAAAATTGTGTGTAAAAAAATTAGTTTCCCGTTGGAAACTGCATCTGTTGACCGAAAAATAGAAAGCAGCTAGGGTGAATTGGTGTCAAAAAACTCTAGATCGTTTCAACGCTGGAAACTCCAAAAACGTGTACAACATTATCAATGGTGATGAATCTTGGATTCATTCATACGTGTCAGAAAATAAACGCCAGTCGTGTTTGGGTGTCCAAGGTGAATAAAAGCCGATAAAAGTCATTCGTTCTAGAAGTGTCTCCGAAAAGATGGTCGCGACGCAATATATTGATTTCACATGCAAGCAAGTGATTTGTGTATGTATTAAGATAACTCATTAAATATTGCTAGATTTTGTTTCTTGTTTTCTTATTTGTATTTATTCTACAAGTTGAGAAGTTAAACAACCAGATAGGAGAACGAACAGTTGCAGGATAAACACTTTTAATCAACATAAAAGTATATATCTAGGTAGAGAAGAAATTTTTAAAGAAAGATATATGCGTAGAAGAAATCCGTAACATCAATAATAGCTTAATAAATAAAAATGGGGACGCCAATAGACGAGCAAAAAATGTAAACCATAAAATGCGATTTTTACCAAAAATTCGAGAAGAAAACAGTTGAGGAGTAGATTTGAAATAATAGAGTTGTAAAAAATAAATTGGAAGGGTGATTAAGATGATTCCGATGTTTAAAAAAATACCAAATAACTAAAAAAATTCTAAAAGAGCAACCAAGAGACAGGCCAAAGAAAAAGTCTCTTAACTATTTTGAGCAGTGTATTTGAATTACCGTCTACATATATTCTTTCAAATATTTCTTGTCAGTTTTAGTTCAGCTATGCGTGTGACGCGAGTAACAGTTTTTCTTAAAATGAATACAACGTATGCAAAATATTTCGAAGCAGTATTTTTATGTGAGCACCATTAATGTACAAAAATGACAATTGCCGCGGCAGGTAGATACTTACACAAGTTGGGAGATTGTGTCAGAGGATGTAAAGCGTTATCAACAAACCCAAAGTGTATTTGATCTTTCAGGACACAGAAAGCCGTACTACAAGCGCCACAAGATAAGGCTAATTATTTTATTTAAGAAAAAAAACGCAATTAACACTTCGTCAAGGATAAGTTAGCCAAGAAGAATATATACGTATATTAGTTTAATGAGAATTAGAAGCAGATTACACAAATGCGATATCGCCTATCGAATCATATTTATTAAACCGTTGCTGTCCGATGAACATTGACATGCACGCTTGATCTGAGAGCAAAAAACCTCCAGGAGAGATTAGTCCAACGTTATGTTTATAGATAAAGTATCTTTCTGGACCTGGTCACTTGGAAGGAAAGCAACGGACAAAAAAAGTATTATACAGTGCGGTCTAAAACGCAGTTAAAGTTCGTGTCTGGTGTTGTTTTAACACGCGAAACTTGCGCCTGCTTACCAGTATTATAAACGCAAAATCAATAGTAACATTGTACCAGAAAAGACGTCATAGATCAGTAAAAGTTTGGTTTGAAGATAACAGTGTAGATTGGATCCTGTAAGAAGACAATAACAGAAAATACCGGAGCAAACTATATTTGGGAATGGAATACTTTAAATGGTATTGAATCAGTAACTTGGCCTTCATAATCCCCCAGACGCCAACCCAATTGAAAATGTTTGGGCTCTTATGAAAGAGACACTTCGCGAAAATTAAAATTTCTAAATTATCTTAATATAAAGAAGATATGGCACTTATTACTTGGGAATTATGCGGAAAATTTAGTATGGGAAATCGCCTCAAAACTATTCCTAAAAATATTGTAGATTGGACGTTGTTTTTATATCAATATATCAATATATATAAAGACTGTAAAACACAGTAGCATTTATATAATTATGAATATTACACTCAATGATTGTATATACTATTACATTTGAATTAAACTAAAAGAATAATAAACGCTAAACTTGTAAAAAGCTCATCTAAGCCTGTTTAACTTTCAATAATTATAACGATTATTAGATATTCTTTAAATTTAACATTTAATTTATGAAACACCATGCATAATATGAAATGCAATATAATTCTCTGAGACATGGCAACCGAAAAATATTTTGTTTAGATTTTTTGTTATTCGTCTTAAAACGTCAGATGGTTCTGGAACTGTCTCGATTACGAAATTGTGAGTGTACTCCTGCTGCTGGCACTCCGTACCTCTTTTTTTCTTTCCGTTAATTCACGTCGACTCGCAAAAGTTCTTACAGACGCTTTCTTGATTAATTTTCAGAATTTATTGCTTTACGGAAACGAATTTGTAATTTATTTGTGTTAGAGGACCGGGTGTTATTTATTTATTACTTTTTTCGCGTACTTACGTGATGTTATTAAGTATTCTTTTTGTCTTTGTTTTACATGTGTAAGTGTTATCTAATACTTAATATATACCTTTTGTTTGTCTTAATATTACAATTACCAGACTTGTATAGAAACATCTGAATATATATATATATATATATATATATATATATATATATATATATATATATATATATATTCCCTCTATGTAGTACATTTCCAAATGTTTTTTTCATCTCCTTTTTTTCCAAATATTCTCCAACGGAGTGAGGGAACGAAAATGAAAGAAAATGAAAAGATCTTCAAAGGCAGTTCTGAACAATTTTAGATACAGAAATTAACAAATATAAAACGATTATGAAAGGACGCTTTCCAAGTAAACAAATAAAGTAAGAGTGTTATAACTTGGAGGTTAATTAATGGTGTTGCAACCAGGTCAATATCGTCACTAAGTAAGGTCTATTGTTTGCGGTTCCTTTTTTTATATAACACAATTCTAGGATATTAAGTATGTAGCTTTTATTTTCTACATATCAAATTTTTAAATTTTTTATACTGCATGAATGTCCGCTTTCTATCAAATTATCAGCTAAATTAGTGTTGCCAAACTTCGGCATACCAATTGGCATTTACTGTTTACAATCTTTAAGAGGAATTGCTGCAACTGTACATGAAGAGAACACAAATAGTTTTTTATTCGATTGCTGTTTTCTTTTTGGGCCACAATTGTATATCCACAATTAATCACCCACCCATATTGGCACTGAATGTCTTCTTTGAAGATGCTCCATCAGACTTTTCTAAAGCAAACGTTGCTGTTTTGTTTTTGGGCCACAATTGTATATCCACAATTAATCACCCATATTCGTATTGAATGTCTTCTTTGAAGATGCTCCATCAGACTTTTCTAAAGCAAATATACACAAGTCTATCTGTACTTGTTTTAGGTTCTCATTTCTATGAATGATATTTTGATTTCCCTTAATCTGCTTTTCTATCGGATTGTGTTTCGAGCACAAACAATTAGCCATCGCCCAGATCTTGGTTCGTCTTCTAATGGACACTTTCCACGTATAAATTCAACAAACTGTAACTAATGAAAGACTGTTGCCATAAAAAGTTGCCACATATTTATTGTACGAAATTCTTCGTGTGAATTTGTTTCGACTGATTCTGAAAAAGATGTGAATATAGAATCTTGATCAATAAGGTTGATATATAACCCCTTTCCACAATTAACTATTTGTAAATTCTGTATACGTATTTCGACAACCAAGTTGTCATGATCAGCAGACAATTTCAAAGTGTCGCACCTGGTAAAACACGGCGAAAAAATTGTACGAAAAAACAAACTCCGTACGCGATCCGCACCGTTGAAAACTAAGATGTGCACTGTGTCTGTTTCACAAGATTTTTAAAAAATACTTTTACTTAAACTAACATGCACTACATTGAAAAAGGTTATTATGGTCAAGGAAGTGTCTATGTGATTTATGTGTGTTTTATGATATTGTTCCTCCTCTCTTTCAGTAGAGAGAAGAGAGGGGTTTGCAAGGGCCCGGCGTCATTAAAGTTTACCACATGGCTTAAATTCTTTAAGATGTGCATGCTTTCATACGCGTCCAGTTCGCGATAATTGTACACGTTCTTTATCAAATGTAAAGAATCCATATTAACACTGTGGTTATTTTCTAATACATGTCTCGCTATACCCGATTTTTCCGGTCGGTTGAATTTTATGTGCGAAAGGTGTTCTTTATACCTGGTTTCGATCGATCTTTTAGTTTGGCCGATGTATTGTCTATTGCACTCTAAACATTCAATTCGGTAGATTCCCGATTTTTTATTCTCTTCAATTTTGTCTTTTGCATTTCCTAACAGCATTTTAAGGGTATTATTGGGGCGGGAACATACTTTAAACCCGCGATCTTTAAAAATACTATTCAGATTTTTTGTCACACGATGGAAAGGTAAACAAACAAAATGCTTTTCCCGATTGCTCTGTGGTGAAAGACATGTGGTGTCACGGATTGTTTTTCTTATGCTGGCCTTTCTAATTAATCCATTGATTATTTCCGAATCGAAACCGTTGTATACCGCGATATTCTTAATGAGGTTCAATTCTCTTTCATATCTTACTTTTGTTAGTGGGAAATTGATCAAACGATTAATCAGAAAATTGAATGAAGCCATCTTCTGTTGCATGCTGTGATTTGAGTCAGCCGTAATGAATCTATTGACATTGGTTTCTTTTCGGAAAATATCAATTTCTATTTTGAGATCATTCCTAATAACTAAGGTGTCCAAAAAAGGCAACTTGTCATTGTTTTCTTTTTCTACTGTGAATTTAATTGTCGGGAATTTTGAATTTAACTGTTTAACGAAATCATTTAAGTTGCATTTTTGTGTATTGAAAACCGCGAAAATATCATCCACATACCTGACCCAAATTCTAGGAAAATATTTAGCTTTATTTTTTAGTTATATTTCAAAGTTACTCATAAACAGGTCCGCTATGAATGGAGAAAGACAATTGCCCATTGCAGTTCCCTGTTTTTGTTCATAGAACTTCCCTTCGAACTGAAAACAATTTTGGGACATGCAAAGGTTTGTTAATTTCACGTATTCCTTTATTTTCTCTGGTTCGATCTTATTTTTGTGAAGCAGTTCTTCTAAATATTTTAAAGTTTCTGGGATCGGTACCGAAGGAAACAATGACGTTACGTCGAATGAAACTAAAATTTCTCCTTTTTCTAATTTACAATCTTTGATCCTTTGGATAAATTCTAATGAATTATTGACTGAGAGACTTTCAAGTTTTTCGGGCAAATTTTTGTATTCATTCACTAGCCATTTCGATATCAAGTAAGTAGGGGAGTTGATCCCTGAGACAATTGGTCTCATTGAGTTGCCTGGTTTGTGTTCGCCGTGTTTTACCAGGTGCGACACATTGAAATTGTCTGCTGATGATGACAACTTGGTTGTCGAAATACGTATACAGAATTTACAAATAGTTAATTGTGGAAAGGGGTTATATATCAACCTTATTGATCAAGTCAATCAACCACAGGCTCCATCAAATTCAACTATAATATAGAATCTGTTCAATTTTTTACAATAATCATTGACTTCACTGTACTAGTCTTCATAATAAAAGGAAGACATTAATTTTACCTTCCTTGGTTTACTCTAGATGTTGATCATTGCATTAAATCTAAGAATTACTTTAACAATTACTACAAAAGATTTAAAGCAAATAACTATTTTATTCAATTGTAACTACTACTGCTACTGAGGAATGCCTTCGCATTGGCCTCTCTAAATCCTGGGACTATGTATAGAAAAAAAATCGGTATTTGGAATATTCTGCCAGTTGGATATCTAATAGATTTGCTAAATTTAGAGAGCCTATATGTATCTGCTGCAGCAAAAGAGACACTGACTTTGCCAGACCAACAAAATTAGGATTACTGGCGAAGATATTTTTGAATTAAAAATATCGACGAATATTTTATTATTTGAGGAGGTCATAGAGTATATTTTACCGCGATCTTTTCAGACATATTATGTCTGTCTGAAGCCTTTTAACTTCTTTAAATATACCTGTTGAAACTTGACTTGATTTCTATATAATGTCAGCCCTGTTCCTAAGGTTTTGTACTGCTGAAACTTCAAATCAACTAACTGATCGGATCTCCCCCACCTGACGTTAAATCCACTTCCTCTATTATCCTGTATCCACATGTGTGATGACCCTGGTTCATACTTCCTGATGCGTTTTACCCATGAAAGCTTCTAGCCTTTAACTTTAAAACCTCTCAGATATACTTTAATAGCAGGTGTTGTAGAAATTCCCAGTTTTATTTTCCATGGTTGCATTTAGTTTTATAATGTTCCGCTTTTTACAATAAATTATATAAAAAATATAAATTATTTAACATTATTACGACGAAATGGGTTTATCCATCAATCTATAAAATAGTTTGCATTTGTACTCTTCTCAAGAAGACAGGCATCGAACGGCGAACTACCATAGAATTCAATTTCATTTAAATTACAAAGATTTCCGAATTCATTCTGCGCACATACTCACACATAGTCGACTATTGCGCCCTACATTTTTCCAAAATAGCATGGTTTTCTGGCTGGAAAGTCAATCGTAACAAATCTATATTATTTTTCACAGTATGTCTCAGAAGTTATAAATAACAGAGGGCAAAATAAATGCTTTTTATCTTGACATATAAAAAGCTTTCGAACAGGTTGATCTCTTTATTCTGCTTGTAAAAAAGAGATATAGCATAGTGGAGCCTCTTCTGTACTTAGTGCCACGCATTAATGAACAGGGATTATATTTAATTCAAGAATTGTTTATCAGAATTATTAGGCCATCATCCTCATGAACACAGGACAACTTATTTCAATATCTATTTTAAAGTTTGAAAGGCAAGAGATTATAAGATAAAAACCATAATCCAGAAGATAAAAAACCCTTACCACGATAATGTTTGTATTCCGGAAACGTATTTCGATAACTAAGTTGCCATCATCAACAGCAATTAACTACAGTGTGGGACACAGATCAGCAGTAAAGCTTCATAAAATAAATCACGAAACACTTTACACGAAGACCAAACTAACACATTGTTTAGTTTTCATGTGAAGTGCTTGACGATCTTCGAAGAAGAATTTGTGTAATGTTTCGAGGTTTATTCTGTGTAGCTTTATTACGAGTCTATATGCGACATTGTACTTAATTGTTGCTGAGAGTAACAACTTAGTTTCCTAAATTATATCTAGAATGCCAATATTAATGTGGTAAGGGTTTTTCACCTTTTTGATTATTTACTTAGGGAAAGTTTCCAACAAAAGTTACTTTCAATAAATACGATGTTAAACCAATATGGTTCTAACATGAAGAAATTGTGTTTATCGAAGATTAATATAGCATAAATATAGGTCAAATAATATTCTGATTTTGTATTTAAATGCAAACTCCACCACAGGAAACTGAAATAATCGACATTTTATAGTTCAGAAACTATGCACATAAACTAGTAGGGACAATAAATTTATTATGAAGGAAATAGTAACAGAAAAAAAATATATCAATTCCTAGCAATTCTAAAATTTCCGTCGTACATTTTGATTGATGAGTGATCTCTGAAAAGTCCCCGAGAAGTCCTCCTCTGAAAACTCGCTTTTTACCTCGACGTAATAAAAGCGTCTCTCGAGTACCATTGACTGGATCTGCCAGAGACCCGCGTCCGTGAGCCCTCCACCCTTCTTCGATTATTGCCAGAAATACCGGAGCGCACGTACCCGGACTCCTGAATTATTACGTAGATATACTTCGGATGGTCGAAAATTATTACCGGAACCCAACGTCGATATCGTTCGGTAATGTTCGCTACGAATCGCGATAGCTGCCGGGTGAAAAGTTACTGGGTGAAGAAAACGTAGAAAAATGTTAAATTTAGTGCCCGTTTTATTAGCGAGATTAAGAGCTTCAATAATTGGAGATCATTTCTAAGAACTTTAATATTTTAGTTGGGAAAAAGTTCAAGTTTTACGTTCAAGCTTTAGCATTGAATTTCCTAATATAATTTAAGGGGCAATAAAAATTATTTTTATTGATCGTCATGCCAATGCATGATGTCACGCTTGTTACAAAAAATAGAAACGTATTAAAAAGATTGGAGTTCTCTAAATATTTCCTGGAGATATTAGTAACAGTAATTTAAGTGAATCTTTAATTGCATTAGGAAGTATATTATAGCAATGAAGTATGTTCAATTTCTATTTTTGTCTACAGTCATTGAAATGATGGATAAACAGAACAGCTAACCTCTGCAAATAAATTTCGATTTCAGTAAAGTATTACGCCATTGCGAAAGACTTCATACAATTGTTGGCATGCTGTAACTTATTATGAGAAGATAATAGAGGCGACGATATCCATGACGCTCTTTACACTAATTCAAAGAAGGGAGCGTCTGCAGGTACAGACTAATTTAGTTATTTAGTTGAATACGTCGACATTTCTTTTTGGAAAAATTTAGATATAATTTATGAGATGCAATGTGTTCCAATACATTTTAAGATAAAATAATTGTTTGACATGAATAAAACTACACTATAAATATAGTATACAGACTTGTTCATTCTAGAATTAGATATGCGCTGTCCACAAGTGGAAAGAGTGCAGTTAGGTTAAAGCGCGCGAGAAAGGAGGATAGAATATCTCTCACTGGCAGTTTCGTTTTCCCCCACTTTTGTATTGCAAACAACTTCCCCTACTTTCTCGCGTGTTACGCGTGAGAATATCTGAAATCAGTCTTCACCAGCGACATGATGTGTGTAGGTCGGGGCTGTAAATCATTATGCATTGACAATACGTACCTACATTTCTGAATTGTATAAATTATTTGATGCATTTTATTTGCATCTTTTAATAAAATGCAACATGGCTATTTTCTTGAAATGTTTTGCCGTTTGGCGTGAAACTAATAAAATATTCTTGAAATAAATGAAATAGAAAATTCTAAAAATTAAAAAGATATTCAAACATGGCTATTTTCTTGAAATGTTTTGCCGTTTGGCGTGAAACTAATAAAATATTCTTGAAATAAATGAAATAGAAAATTCTAAAAATTAAAAAGATATTCAAACATGGCTATTTTCTTGAAATGTTTTGCCGTTTGGCGTGAAACTAATAAAATATTCTTGAAATAAATGAAATAGAAAATTCTAAAAATTAAAAAGATTTTCAAACAATGAAAAAATTAAAAGAAACTTTTAAAAATCCTAGTGTAGAATACGACGAACTGTTAGAGGTTTTACGTCAACTACTTCAGATATTTGTTTACTAGAATAAGAAGGTTCACGCGAGAAAGTAGGGGAAGTTGTTTGCAATACAAAAGTGGGAGAAAACGAAACAGCCAGTGAGAGATATTCTATCCTCCTTTCTCGCGCGCTTTAACCTAACTGCACTCTTTCCACTTGTGGACAGCGCATATCTAATTCTAGAATGAACAAGTCTGTATAATAATTCGGTACAAAAAAAATAGATATAAAGTGAATCTTCGATTAGAATAAATGATTATAGATGTTTTGCCAAAATCAGTGCAGATATTTTAAAAGGAATAGCAAAAAAAATTTATTACTGAGTTTTATTAGTAACAATAATGGAAAATTTATTAAAAGTTACATAGATCGAAAAATCTCAACTTTTTGGCGGAAAAACGTATTTATTTTTCTAAAGAGTCTCTTTTCAGTTGTATAGTTTTAGTACAACACTTTCCAAGACCTTTCCCCCTTCAAAAGTATAAGAACTCTCCAACTTGGAAAATTTCAATATACGATGAGAATTTCTTTCCAGTTAACCATTTCTTCAGGTTTGAGAACAAGAAGAAATCGGAGCCAAGTCTAGTTAATACTGTGCATGTTCAATTAATTGAAATTACATTGTCTTGGTCAAACAAGATTTTAAAAAGAATGACGTCTGTTGAATAACAAAAATACTTAAATGGACAACCCAGAAGAGTAGACGTAATATTAGAAGACCAATGAAAAGATGGATGGACGACATAAAAGTAACAGTTGATATTACATGGTTGCATCTTGTGCAAGACAAACATTTGGTAAATCTTGAAGACTAAAGAGACTCATCTACAGCAGTGAAAGGTCAGTACACATGAAGGAGATGTTTGAAACTAGAGGAAAGAGATAAAGATTAAGAAGAAATTGACATAAATTTGTATGGAATAATTGTTTCCATAAAAAGAATCAACAGAGCTTCGTGGAGAATGGCTACAATTCCACTGTATCATAAGGCTGACGATGAATACTTTTGAAACTACAATTCTAAATAATCTATTAACCAAAACCATTTTTAAGTGGGTATGTAAATGAAATTATAGCTTTTTTTTATAAGAACGAAAATACAATTACAAGGACTATTCAATGTATTCTCGGTATCAACATGAAGAAAAATGCAAAGCAGTTAAATTTATTTTTATTTTTTAATATAATCACACACAACCTCAATAATTTTATTACATCTCGAAATTAATTTTTCACATTGAACTCATCATCAGAAAAGCGTTATAATATATAGAGCTACAGAATGGGTAGTTTATTTCTTAGAATACTACAACCACAATCTCGCACTATAGCCTTGGAAACACGCACTGTATGAATTGGAATGTTGTCGTGAGAAGCAACACACCTCGCCTTTTTTTTAATTGCGTCCCTTAAATTACGCGAAGTGATTGCATAAGATACTGCGTCATCATTTCATCTTTTCTCATGTATTCAATCATTTCATGTATTCCATCAGCAAATACTCTTTTGAGTTCCCGAACGCTGTGGCCATGACTTTCCGGCAGACGGAGTAACTTTGAATTTGGAGGATCTCTGCCCTTCTTATGTCTCCATATGGACTACTACTTACTTTCAGAATCATAGTGATAAACCCACGTTTCATCTCCAGTAACAATTCAGTCTAAAATACTTGATGAATCTTCACTACAGAGCTCTAAAAATTCTCTATAGCACTCGACTCGCACTTATTTCTGAGGCGTCTTGAGCATTCGCGGCGCCTATCTTGCACTGCCTTTCGAAAGTTTAAGAAAATCATGAAGAAGACTGTGTATGGATATCATCAACGGATAGGTTAATCATCTCTGCTAATATTATAGCCTTTATTCAGGCGTCTTCCAGTACAAGTTCGTCTTCAATGCTCCCTCTGCCCCTTTAAATTTATTTGAGCACTTCTGAAGTGTAGGCAACGAACATGCAGAATCTTTGAAAAAGGCCACCATCTCTTTCTTCGTGAATGATTTTTTAACTTTTTCCTTATTTTGCAAATGATTTAACACACAGCGATGTGCTCGTCGCGTCAGTAATTCTGATCATCATTGATTAAGGAATACTAGCAAACTAATGATCATAACTATATGGCATTTTTCCCTCAAAGAATGTCATCATTTAATGAAGTAGTTAAATTCTCTACATCATCAGTAAATGATCCCGATGCCGAGAATACATAGAAAGTCCCTCGTAAATACTTTTTACATATATTAATTCGATTCTATATACCATACAATTCAGTTTAGAGAGACTGTAACAAATGACAATTCAGGATAACTACCTATACGACACATTACAGGTTATCTTACCTTATCCAGTGTATGCCTTCAAGATAACGCCTTGGAGCGCGTATTATATAGATATAAATTTACGTAATAGATAGAGAAAATTATATGCAAATTTATGCCTAACTCAATTCCGATCCTTGTAAGCAATTCGTCGTCTATAAACAGGAAATGGAAAACATGTAAACAGGATTAAAATCAAGATACGAAACAAGGTAATATACATAAATGGAAGCTCATATCGCATATCAAATTCCAGAATTATAAACCTGGCATAATTATTATTATTAATATATTAAAAGTCATCACATAAAGAAGGTTGATGAAAGGTGTATACAGAACGGAGAGAATTAAATAAATATGTGGATATCGTCAGAGTTAAAGTAAATAAATGTAAAATACAATAACAGTTACTTTTATCTTATTTATTATCCACTCATTAATCTCTTCTATTTTCTTCTATATTTTAACAGTACTTCCACTTTATTCTTTCTATTTTAGTCAATATCTTCTCAATCCCAAATCATTCTTGCCCTACATCTTCCTCTCTTATCCATATATTTTACCTCCTATATATTTTTACACCCACTGATCCAGTTAAAGTGTTGCGATATTTGTATTTCCTTACCCTACTTTTAGTATTATTCTTAAGTAGTTCATCCTTGCTTTATCTGTTACAGTAGCGTTTGCTAATCTTGGTAGATATTTCACCTTGATTACCTGTAATTATCTTCAGAATTTTGCATAGGCATCCATGAATCACTTTATTTATTGTTTTATTATTCATTTTTATGGCGTAATATAAGTTCACCGTTGTTTCTGCCACACACTATTGCATCATATTCTTCTGATTTATCTAGAAATATTTCTGGATATTTCATATTTTTGCTTCAATATACTTCCATTTATTCAAATATTGGCTCGTTCATTAAATATAACCTTAATTTTTATATTATTTGTATTTGCAATTTCCGTTAGTGGAACAAGTACCGCTATGTTAAAACAAATAATATACAGAAGTACGAGATGAGTTCCGAACACTTTCAGAAAAACGCTTTCAGAAAAGAAAATCTCTAAACACGACCAATAAGCAAGAATGTTAAATGCAATGTGTCTAGTAGGTAATTTTGATGGAGCCTGTGATTGATTAGCTTAATCATTGAAGGTTGATATATAACACCTTTTCACATTAATTTTCGTATTCTGTATACGTATTTAGACAACTAATTTGAAAACCAAAACGCGCACCGGTGTGCGGAATTTGATTCGTACAGGCATTTTGCAATAGTTTTCCAGATGCGACAGTTTAATTATCTGCAGATGATGGCAACTTAGTTGTCGAAAGATGTATACAGAATACGAAAATTAATGTGGAAAGAGGTTATATATCAACCTTCAGTGATTAAGTGTGTCTAGTGTTATTTTTAGACAAACAGAAAGTTGGCAGCGCGGAGAAGCAGACTATAGTTGACTGTATTCTAGAAAAAAATGTGTTTAAAAGTTACGAGGTAAATGTTGTGCAATGACTGACGTGCAAATGAATATCTCCATAGTACCTAGAAAACTTATCGCTGTTTAAATTCACGTCCGCCTCAAAAGAAGCTATTTGTAAAAATAATGCAGTCTATACAACAAAATTCAATAAAAGATCATATACAATGGACTGTATACTATTAGGAAACTGTGATCCTTTTAGGCAAATCAAAACTAAATTTGCACGACACAGATGGCGCACACTATATTCGCAAAAAATCGGAAAAACCTTTTAAAAGAGGGTGTTTAGGCACGACAGTGAAGTTTCCCAAGAATGTAATGGTTTGGTGTGTATACGAGGTCTGATCAAAAAATAACCGTTATTTTCAATTTTTTCAAAAAGTATTTATTTATTCATCAATAACTATCTTGTCCCCGTCAAAGTAATCCCCCTCAGATATAATACACTTATGCCAGCGTTTTTTCCAATCCTCGAAACACTTCTGAAACGCGCTTTTTGGTATCGCTAACAGCTCCTGTTTCGATTTTTCTTTTATCTCCTCAATCATAGCAAAACGCTTTCCTTTCATCGGTGTCTTCAGTTTTGGGAAGAGGAAAAAGTCAGCGGGGGCCAAGTCCGGTGAATACGGTGGTTGAGGCATGATAACGGTTTTGTTTTTGGCCAAAAACTCACGTACAAGCAACGATGTGTGAGCTAGTGCGTTATCATGGTGCAAAATCCATGATTGTTTTTTTCCACAATTCCGATCGTTTGAGCCGTATTGCTTCACGCAAGCGTTGCATAACTTCCTTGTAGTATTCCTTATTAACCGTACGACCTGTTGGCAAGAACTCATGATGCACCACGCCATTATAATCGGAGAAAATAGTGAGTAAAACCTTCACATTTGATCGAACTTGCTTGTACCACTTATAAACACTTTTTTGAGACAAAGTGGACTCGCCGAATGCCACAGTCAACATTTCAAGTGCCTTAGAGCACTTTATTCCGTTTTTAACGCAAAATTTAATACATATTCTTTTATCCTTTTTTTCGAATAATAAAAAATCGAAGAGCACACTAAAACACGACTAACCTTTTTATCTGTCAAAAACAAACTGACAATCCAAAATGGCTGATATTGCCAACATATATAACAGACATGTGTACCAACATAACAGAAAAAAAATGCGAAAATCGAACATTCGTAACTCATGAAATTTGAAAATAACGGTTATTTTTTTATCAGACCTCGTACATCTGGTAAAGGATTGGGTACAATTTATTGATGCATATTAAAGACGGATGGTTATCCTAACATTCTAACCGAACATTTGTTGGTGTTTATTAAAGACAATCTGTGTTTACTCAGTACTGCATTTTCCAGGACATTTTCCTTACGACATTATAAACACTTCTTTCATTCATTTCATTTCTGGTTTTAGGAAATTATATTTATTGTCACGGATAAGAAAAATCAATAGAAGCCTTATCACATGTATAGCAAGAGGTTTTGAGTCTGGATTATTAAAAAATTTGGTGCAATCAATGCCAAGAAGAATAATGGCCGTGATAAAAGCCCTAGGTGGTCCGACTAAATATTAACTGCTAACTATATTTCCTTTTCATTTTATTACAAAATATTTTTGTAGGTGTGTCAAAAACGTAGAAGGGGTTTCGACGCTGATATTTATGTATATAATGCAGTGTGCATCTTCGTTCAGAAGTGTTCACTTGTATTACGAGGTTTTGTACGTTGTATAGAATTACATAGAGGTTACGTAGGTCGAAAATACGACAATTATCGGTGAGGGAGTGAAATACTTAGTTTTCGATAGATCGCTCATGTATCGGACAAAATATGACTGCAAAAAACATGCGAACTGTGAACAACACAAAAAAAACTGGTGTGCACTGAAAACAGTTGCAGTGCAACAAACAGTAGCAATAGTTGACCCCTGAAGTTGTCTCATACGAGTGAGTACGAAACGTCGGCAGTTATATCAGTGACGCGGTTCTAGCCCGGAAGATAGTATGGACCACGACCACGGAAGTCTACGTACCAGATTGATCATATCCTGTTTGTAATTACACTGGAAGACGTTGCTTAAAAGTTTGTTTCGTGTTTCATAAATTTGATATAACTATTTTAATTTATTTACCTATTATCAAGGGCACGCCTGTGGTGATTGTCGAAATTAGTATTTGGATTTCACTGCATACTAGTGTACTAGTTACTTGTTTACTTCAAAGGAAGAAAAATGAGATACGAAAATAGTATTGGTCAGTATAAGAGGTAAATAAGAAAGAAGAAAATTTCGGCGTAAATTCTACCACAACAAACTGACATACGAGGGTAGTGTGACAAGTAGTGAGAATGGAAAAGAAAAACGAATTTTTTAAATACAAAATAATTTTTATTTTTCAATATATTCTCCTAAAAGAGCAATACATTTATTTCAACGGTGCTCCAATGCCCTTATGCCATCTCTAAAGTGCGATTCCGGAAGGCTTGCAAAATACTCATTTACGAAGATGACAAGCTCGCCGTTAGACGAAATTTCTTTCCACCTAGTGCCGTTTTCAATTTTGGAAAAAGGTGGAAATCGGAAGGGGCTAGATCCGGCGAATAAGGCGCATGCGGTACTAATTGGAAATGCAACTCGTGGATTTTGGACATCGCAACTGTGCTGGTGCGCGAGGGAGCGTTGACTTGGTGAAACAGAATCTTTTTCTTTGCCATTCCTGGCCGTTTAGCAAGAATCTCAACATTTAATTTTTGTAGAAGTTCTGCATAATATTGTTCGTTTATTGTGGCACCTTTCTGAAGGTAATCAATGAGCAAAATACCCTTTGAATCCCAAAAAATTAATGCCATCATCTTGTTTGCCGATAAACTGGTTTTCACTTTCTTTGGAGGTGCAGAACCACGTGCTAACCATTGTTTCGACTGTTGTTTAGTTTCGGGTGTACTGTAGTGTATCCAAGTTTCATCGCAAGTAACAAATCGCCTACAAAAGTCAACCGGATTCCGCTTATAAAGGTCCAAACACTCATTAGAAATGCGCAAACGAGTGAACTTTTGATCAGTCGTAAGCAATCGCGGCACCCATCTTGCCGAAAGCTTGGAAAGGCCCAATTCTTTCGTTAAAATGTGGTGTACGCGTTCTATTGAAATGTTTACCATGTCTGCTATCTCTCTCACTTTGAGTCGTCGATCTTGCGTAATAATATTATGGATTTTTATAATCATTTCCTTAGAAGTCACGATTTTGGGTGCTCCACAGCGCGCTTCATCAACACAGCTTGCTCTACCACGTTTAAATTCATTTACCCATCTACTTATTGTGGCGGATGATGAAGCAGATTCACCTAATGTTTCCCGTAACTCATCTTTTATTTCGGTAGCTTTCGTACCTTTAATTACGAAGTATTTAATCACTGCTCGATATTCTGCTTTTTCCATTTTAACTACACGACGTGTTTCTTCTTTTTCAATCAGCTGTCAAAAATAAACTAATCAACCGATTTATCTAAATATCGGAATGTAAACATATAAATGGCCAACCTAAATTACAGTGCATTTGTTTCACCAATTAGAGCGCCACCTATGTGTCATTTTCACTACTTGTCAAACTATCCTCGTACTCTATCGACAATTTCAAAGAAAAAGAATTGATAAATTTTTTAACAGATTTCTGATTAAAATTTTGTTAATCAATGTGTATTGATATCTCAATGAATTTCCAATTTTATAAAACATGCGGATATTAGCGAATAACATGCATTAAATTTTATCTGATATCTGAATTCAAACTTTGTATTTTAATTTACGACAAGTTTATTTAAACTAACGGACGATTGATGACTTCAGTCAAACCACTTGAATTATTTCAGCAACTGTTTTTGATTTAAAATGCATTTCAAATTGAATATTTCAGAGTACATATGTATGTATATACATATGCACATGTAAGTATTACAGCAAATATATTAAAATGCAAATACATAATAAGCTTATTGTTTCATGAAAACATATAAGCACCAACACAACACAACCAGCCAATCCGATTGGAACGAATTTAACCTTTTACAGCAAGTTTTAAATTACCGTCTCCCCGTACCTCGCAGCACCCGTACGACCACTAGATATTAAAATATTCGGGGGTATCGAACGGGAACGATCGTTCATCACGAAATTAATTCGTATTTAATTAATATTATGCATTAAATTAATATTTTAAGCGTTACCGGCAATTTAATATTAATTCAAATTTATTGTTGAACGGAACATCAGGACGAGGGAGACGAGGAGGGTACGCTCACACGCGTGTTCACATGTAAAAGCACGGTTTAAAATCTATTAGTTGTGTACAGATGTTGCAGTCATCCTGGCTATTGTTTTGAAATGTAATAAATTACGGAGGCTGGTGGGGGAAAAAATTACCACCACCGAAGTGCATAAATCACTGATCGTTTGTCTTTGTGTGCGCGTGATGTTCGAAATAATTTCGAATATATTGTGAATATGTTCGGAAAACTGACGTTTGGATGAAATATGAATACGGGAGATATTCTCAAAGTCGAATTATCCAGGGTTAGTGATTAATATTTTTGGGAACAATATTAATACTAATGACCCTCCGTCAGCAATAATATTGGAATTACAAAAGACACTGTTAATTCTCATCTACTTGAAAAATCGCATTTCCCCCTCGTTTTCCATCGTCGTTCCCCCACGCCAAAAAAGAGGGGTATTAAAACACCTATAATCATTCAAAAAATTAAAAAGCAGAGAGATATTGGATGATTGCGAACGTTTTTGTTAATATCAAAGAAAACATGAGCTTTCACCAGCGTCTATTTTGAAACGCTATAAATTCTCAAAGAATTTTTTCCATGGAAGAAGGATACTAAAATATCTGAAAAAACTTAAAATGATTTAGACGTATTAGATAATTCCAAAAAATTCTTATCCGTTTTTGCCAACTAATAAAAGCAAAGTCGCATAGTAGCGCTATTGTCGGTTGTACAATCGCATACTATTTGCACAGGTAGAAACATAATATGCTATTTTAGAAGCAGATACCTTAAGTTCAGTCAAAATTATTTGACTGGGTTTTGAAAGAATGAAAGTATGAATTTCACTTTTAAAGAAACTTGAACTCATTTCTAAGCCAACCCGAATCTCTACAGTCGTCCTAGGGAATATACAACGGTGGTCTGAAAAGTTTCCGGCCTGAACGTGAAGATGGCAGCGCTCATAAATGAAAGCTAGGAAATGTGGCTGTATATCTATTGTCAGGTATTCACCAAAGTTTCAGCCATTTTGGACGCGCAGTTGTTATTTGACAGTCGTTTGAGTGAGTCGATGTGAGTGTCGAGTATCGAGCTGTCATTAAATATTTGTTTTTGAAAGGCAATAGGCCTACGCAAATCAAAGATGGGTTGGATTCTCTATATGGGAACACTACACCATCATTTACCAAACTGAAATTTTGGACAGCTCAATTTAAACGTGACCGTAAGAGCTTGAGAAACGATGAACATTCGGGACGTCCAAAAACTACAACTACTAACGATAACAATGCTAAAGTTCACCAATTGGTGCTAGACGACCGTCGAATTAAAGTGAGAGAGATAGCAAAGGCTATGAATATGTCCAAAGAACGTGTTTGTCATATGTTAAATTAAGATTTAGGTATGAGAAAGCTGTCCGCGCGTTGGGTGCCGCGTTTGCTAACGTTAGACGAAAAACGTGCTCGAATGAACATTTCCAACGCTCTGTTGGCGCAGTTTAGGCGCAATAAATCCGAGTTTTAACGCCGATTAATTACTGTAGATAAAACTTGGATACACCATTATACGCCCGAAACAAAAATACAGTCAAAACAGTGGACTGCAAAGGGGGAACCGGTTCCAAAAAAAACAAAAACTGTTTTTTCGGCTGGGAAAGTGATGGCGATTGTTTTTTGGGATAGCCATGAAATTATCTTAATCGATTATCTTCAAAACGGAAAATCTATTACAGGAGCATACTACGCATTGTTACTTGACAAGCTGAAGGCAGAAATTATAGAAAAACGGCCACATTTGCAGGAAAAGAAAATCCTGTTTCACAAAGACAACGCGCCGTCTCACATATTTTTATTTGTAGAAGACGAAAACAAACGATGAAATTAAAGTTGAGCTAGAAGCTGTTTGTGGGGAAATCTGCAACCATAAAATAATGGAAATTAGGCGTGGCCTGACCAATATATTTGATGAACAATGCTGTGGACGCCCAAAAGTAGTGTGTGTTTCAGAAATCATAAAAAGTATATGAACGACGATCATCTGACACCATAGATGATCGTCGAATAAAATTACAGGCTCTACATATTTCATGTTTCGATTTTGCATAATGGATTAGGTACGGAAAAATTATGTAGCAGATGGATGCCGCATTTGATGGTTGTGGACCACAAATGCGAACAAAAACACATTTCAATTTAGCGAAATTAAGACGTGATGCGAAAGACTTCTTTGCATCGAATATTAAATGCTGATGAAATCTGGGAATGAAGGAATACTCGAAACAATGGTTTAAGGCTGGCACAAGTTATCCGAAAAAGGCAAATACCTGTCTTCTCAAAGTGGGCTTCTTCTTATCAATATTAAAAGATTGCTTTCATGACGCACTACTAAAAATCTGTTTCAGTGGAGAGATTACATTTCTTATTATAGAATTATACGTATAATATCGTAAATAGAAATGCAAATAAAGCAATGTATTATAGACTACTTTTTTAGGAGCATCAATCACTTCAGTTACCTTCAACTGTTGAAAAAAAGCAGAAAAAACAGAAGCGTATGACGACAAAACTATAGGGTGTTTTAGTTTAAAAACTAAGAGCTATAATGATTTTGACAAACTCCATACTTAAGATCTAGTTAGATCTTACAAGGTGATATATGTACATACTAGTGCTTTCATCAGCACTATGTAGTTTCTATCAGTTCAAATGTTGTAATCAACAAATGAGTATTAACCGTCTGCACAACAAATAATAAGTTCATTTTAAATTGTAAACAAACATAATACTGTTTGTTGATTTGCCAATTTATTTCTGAATGCAAAATAAACATTTTCAACACAATTTGTTTACTCCATCCATAAAGAGAATGTTTCCCTTCATAAACCAGGGATTATCGTATCCGTGCATGGATTGATTCGATGTAACACGTTTTCATGCATGCATACATACATCTATTGGATCTTCTTTTGATCGATGCGAAATCGTTTCCGAGCCCTTGGCAGGGAAGTAAATCCTCGGCGTTCTGTAGTAATGTAAACCGTACTTCACCGTTTAATATTCGCAGTTCGACAAATACAACGGGCATCAAATGATAGAACCAAGTGTAATGCCGATATATTGAGCTAAGTATTATTTAGAGTAGCTGGGCTCGGCACTAATACGTTTACATAACCAGCTGAAGTTTGAACAGTCGACGGCGGCCGAATTTAATGCCGGCTTCATAAATATTTTACGCTTACAATGCGATTTGTACAAGTGAGTAAAATGCAACGTACGTATGTGTAATACGTATTTATCGTTGGGAATTATCAGTCAAAGTTCTCTTTACAATGTTAAGCGAGCCGTTTGGATCGAATCATGTTTTTTCTTTTAATTTTTTTTTCTCTTCTCTAACAGAAATCATATACACATCCGTATAATAAATTTTGTTATAATTTTTTAAAATTATTGCACACAAAAAAACTATATTTTTTCAATCCCATATAAGCAACAGATTCTCTCTTTTTTTATTTCAAAATGGGTACAATAGTGATCACTAACGAAGATCCTGGAGTGGTCTCCCATTAATTTCAACAGACCTTAATATGTCTACAGAATTATCTGAAAAAGTTTGAATAAAAGCGAACTAGTCAAAACCCACACATATAACATACATTGCTGAGTTATAAAATGTTTCCCCTAGTTAAACTGAATAACCAGCTACTCCCAGAACTAGATAGTTACAAATATTTGAACATGCGTACATGTAGATAGATATCTAACTTGGATGAAACTTAACTCCGACTAACTAAACATTAATGGCTTATTGATTTCAAACGACGACACCCCAAGGTAGCGGAGGAAGGATTATGATGATGATTTTAAATCTTGTCTCCAAAAGGAGACAACTCAGACTTCAAAACTATGTAAGCATTATTACCTTTTCTATCCCAAATCTTGTTTTCATAAAGAGGAAAGAACTCTCACTCCAACCCGGTAAACAATATTGGCTTATTGGTAACAAATCTCCAACTGTCGCTGTTATATAAAATCCTGTCTGGACGTATGTGATCCAGCTTTGGGATACTGCAAGCAGCACTGACACAGAGATTTTGCAACGTTTTTAGTTAGAAGATTTTATTAATGACTCCCATCGCATCATGATATGTTAACAACGAGACTATTCATCCCAATTTCGAAACGGGTACTGTGAGGGAAGCTAAGTGCGCGAATGAAATATAACTGTTTCGATTATGAAAATACACCAACACACTGAACCTGCTTGACAGTAATGTCGTTACATACCGCGATAAAAGTGTAAAAACATTAAACATTCCTAACAGATAGACCATTAACAAATATTATTGATGGTGCCAGTACAACTGGATGTGCAGGCGGTATTTTCATGTGACGTGCAAAATTCATAGGTTACATCTTGTGGCAGAAAGTATTCAAGTATCTTATCCAGATGTGTAAGTACAAATTCAAAGCCCTAACGTACTCGTGAATTTCAGAGACAGTGTTCCGATATCTGATACCAAGTTCTATATGTTGAAGAACACAGTTAAAGACATCTCTTTATTATACTAAACATTTACATCAAAGAAACTCCGCAGTTTTACAATTCAAATCGAAAAAAGCTGCTTCTGCAAAAAAAAGCCAAAGAAAATCTCAAGATGTAGAAACAGAATTGAAAACTATTGATGGCAATTATAAGAGATTGCTTGAGTAAATAGAAAAATTAGAAAACCTTTCGGTATTCTTAGTAGAGTTACTGCAAATAAAAGACGACGGTCATTCACTGTTCGGCCCTGTAGATTACGCAAGAAGAACGTGTTTGCAAAAGCTTTGAGATTGTTTTAAACAAAGATTGATTCAATTCATTTAATACTCAACTAAATGGCTGTTTTTTTTCAAAATAAAGTTAGATCCTCTTTCATGTATCCTATGTGATAACATAGGATACATGAAAGAGGATGCGGATGACTACCACCAAAAATTAACTAGCTCTGTTTCGAAATTGTGTCATAACTTTCCTAGTAACACAATAGTAGGAATAGCTGGATACATTAAACTGATTTTGAAAACATAACATAATGTAACATCTAGTGCCTAACGTTAATATCGAGTGTTTTTAAGAGCTTGAGAGTTTTAAATCATAATATAAGACTGAAATATTGTTGGAATGAAATTTTTCTTATTATAATCTGATAGATAATTTCAGGGCATTCATTTTTTAAATATGATTTCCGACATATGTTCGCCGCGGCTACGAGTTACATGGTCTATTCGATCAGTCAAATTTTTGACTACTTTTTCTAATAAATCTGTCCGTATGGCGTCAATTGTGCCTTCCGATGCTTCAAGAGTTGCTGTTTTGTCGGCATAAACCAATGATTTAATATAGCCCCATAAAAAGTAATCCAGAGGCGTTAAATTGCACGAACGAGGGGGTCAGTGAACAGGACCTTTTCTGGAAATAAAGTTGTCGCCGAATAGATTTTGCAATAAATCGATATATGGCAAGTTGCGCCGTCTTGTTGGAACCAAAGGTCGCCGATATTTAGCTGATTAATTTTTGGAAACAAAAATTCAGTCAGCATAGATCGATAGCGTTCGCCATTCGCAGTAACGGCAGCTCTTTCCTCATTTCGAAAGAAACAAGTACCGATGATGCCGCCAGCGTGTAAACCGCAGAAAACAGTCAATTTTAATGGATGTAATAGTGATTCGTTAACGTCTTGAGGATTGTCTTCGCTCCAAATACGGCAATTTTACTTATTGACGTAGCCATTTAACCAGAAATGAACTTCATCATTAAACACAATTCTTCGATAAAAGTACTCATCTTCGGCCAGTTTCAAATGAGCCCAATCAGCAAAAATGCGACGCAAACGCTGGTCGTTTGGCTTCAATTCGTAAGCCAAGATCCTTATGTAAAATTTTCCACGTAGTCGAAAAACAAAGACCAAAATGTTGAGAACGACGACGAATCGACATTTCGGCGTCTTCTTCAATACTTCGCGCTACAGCAGCAATATTCTCTTCGATACGAACATTTCTTTGTCTTGTTGATGGCTTTGAATCAAGAAGATTAAAATTAGTGCGAAAACAATCAATACCTACGAAGTGCTCTATGAACTTCGCGAACAGATTTATTTTTTTCAAAGTGAATTTCCATAATTTGGAAGCGTTGTTCTCGCGTTACACGATTCATGATGACTTGCCACACCTTACTGAACAGAAATGTCAACACAGTTTGACATTATCAGCTGTCAAATCATAGTTATCGATATCGATATTTCTCATGCAGCTTAAAAACACCCATTATTATAAATAGTAATTAATGAAATGTATACTCTTAGAGAATGTTCCAAGGAATTAGACATGTTTATTATCAAACAGTCAATTCATTAATAATTTCTTACACTAAGGAAAATGTATCACAAGCACTAAAAGTATAAAGCTGTCTTTTTTGCAAAACAAAGTAGC
This sequence comes from Dermolepida albohirtum, assembly GCA_031893035.1. Lineage (NCBI taxonomy): Eukaryota > Metazoa > Arthropoda > Insecta > Coleoptera > Scarabaeidae > Dermolepida > Dermolepida albohirtum. Next base: position 777,084 of record JAVIWB010006495.1, read on the forward strand.
ATTTATTATGACATCTGCGTGGTATTTATATGATAAAGAAATAAATAAACTCAACTAATAATATCTCGTTTGACGACTATCATATTTCAACTCCGGCATTTTAACCATTTCATTTTACGATAATACTTCCCACATTTATAAAATTAGTCTGATTGAAAAGTGAGGAAAATAAACTCAAAAAAGAGGGAGCAAAAAACCGGACTGTCCCAAAAGACCACTTACCACGTCAACAAAAGCACAATGTAGATCGGCGGCGCCCCGACAAAAGGGTAGTAAGTGGGAAGGTTTTTGCATCCTTTTTATACATCATTTCCACAGCAATAAAAATTAACATTATGTCTCGTTCTTTCCAGTCCCCTTATTACATACCCTTTTGTAAATTTCCTTTTCTATGATATACCAAAAACCACGGAAACACAAAGAGGCCAGAAAAAGGTATCGTTGTTATTCGTAATAGCAGTTACTCCATAAAAATGAAACATACTTATCTCTACATGTACATACATAAAATATGGGTGTATGTGAAAATTTTAATGGAAAAATTCATTACCATTTCCAAATGAAGTTGGCCGTATTTGGAGCATGGGCGAGCTGCATCACAATGTTTAAAGAGAATGGTTACCAGCAATTTCCATATAAATGGGTAATAACATATAGAATAATTTCCTGAAAATAACGGGAGACCGCGAACGCTAAAAAGACGACGTTTCAGAATTGCCCCTCGAGTTTCTATCCACAAATACGTATATTTTGTGTGCAGTCTTGTTCGTTCTTGTGTCGGTTCGACGTTGTTCTATTACGGGTGCGCGGATTCCCGGCACGCTTGTACAATTCTTCTATTCAAATAGGCCCCGATAGAAATGTACGAAAACGGACAGACACAAATTTAAACTTAATGTAAACTAAAATCTTGTTGTTGGGATCATATAAATATAATCATGACAGTTGTTCTATAAAATGTTCAAACTTTTCCTAATTGCGTGGCTGAAATGAGCAGCATTATGAAAGGAAGGTGAAAATTCTCTAAATTTACACTATCGCTCATAAGTATTTGGTCGCCCTTGTTTTATTACAGTTTCTATAGAAAAGTTGTAATTATAACATTTATTTCTGTAGTAAGAAATAGTTTCATAGTAAACATTAAAATCTATAAAAGCTCATTCAAAAACAATTATGCGATTACCCCATTATTCAAAATGAATGATAATACCCTAATAAAACTCCAGGTAGAATAATTGCACTTAAGGGATTAGATCTCTCAATTCTGGGAAATTTTCGGTTGTTATGATTTTATTTTAAGTAGGGTATTATTGTAAACTACTAAGTATTTATAGTTGGATATTTTGGCAAAATTGAAGTTAGTTTTTGTGAGGTGCTCATAGTGATAACATCGTGTGTTTCGAAGAAGTTAAATCGGTTAGAATTGCCAAAACGGAAAGAATTGAATATAGAAACACTGTCGTTTATGATCGCATATCACAAAATGCGAAATTGCCACAAAACTTAAATCAGTCCACTGTGGGTTATATCATCAAAAAACACCACGAATGTGGAAGTGTATTGAGCAGAACTCGAAAAGGCAGACTAAGGGCAACAATCTCAGCAGAGGATCTTACAATGGTGCTAACAAACAAGAAAAATAGACGAAGAACGGCCCCAGAAATTATATCATAACCGAAATTAATGTTGTTCCTCGAAAATCCATAAGTGTTTACACAGTCAAACGGCGATTAAAAGAAGCTCTTCATGGACGAATTGCATGCGGAAGCCGCTTCTACTCAAGCAAAACAAGCAAAAACGTTTAAAGTGGGCACGCGATCACCAAAATTGGACCATAGGAGAGTGGAATAAAGTATTGTGGACCGAAGAATCCAAATTCGAGATTTTCGGTTCACGAAGACATGTTTTCGTGAGTAGGTCTGTGGGTGAGCGTGCCCGGGAAGAATGCATAGCCCTCTACTGTTAAACACGGTGGAGGTTCAGTCATGATATGGGGTTGCTTCTCTGGAAAAAATGTGAGCGATCTCATAAAAATCGAAGGTATACTAAAAAAAAGAACAGTATAAGCGCATATTAAAGGAAAACGCAATCCCTTCTGGAATTAAAATTGCAGGTGAGAATTTTATCTTCCAACAAGATAATGACCCGAAACACACTTCCAAACTATGCCGGGAATATTTCCAGAAATTGGAGAAAGGCGGAACCGCGAAAGTTATGGCGTGGCCTCCCTAGAATCCCGATTTAAATCTCAACGAGTTGCTGTGAGAAGAACTTGATCGAAAGGTGAGAAAATCGGCCCCCACATCTACTGTTAATATGTGGAAGAACCTGCAAGAGGCATGGGATAAAATAAAGCCTGAGACATTACGAAAAGAATGCCTCGATTGCATGCTGCAGTGATTAAAAATAAAGGAGGGCATTTAGACGAATCTAAAATTTAGGTAAATATATTATACAACAATTTATTTTAGATGTAAAAATATATACTTTTCATATAGGTAAATAATAAAAACGAATTAGTATTTCAATTTTGATTTTTGTTACAATTGGCGAGTTAAATGCGTGTGACCAAATACTTATGAGCGATAGTGTATATTTAAAGCTACGGCAGTTCTTCTCAGAGGTTGATTGCTATAGTGTTAGACTTAACATATACATATTACAAAAATATATAATTACGAAGGCAGAAGATTTGATATTTTACAAAAAAATTTATACAACAATTACGAAAAAAATAAATAATTTATTCATGTATGCCATGTTTTCTAAAATTGTGTAAATATTCATGCATGATGAATGATGTTAACTTTCAAATAATCTATTTGACAAGAAGAGATTTCTAGTCATTCCTTAAATTATATCGTACTATTGGTACGAAAAAGGGAGGCAAAAAAAATTCACAAGATCATTATTAAAAGGCAACTAATTATAGAATTATTTAAAATAACTTGAAAACAGATATTCACATATTGAATTGACTGAAATTAATTGTTGCAACAATGAATAAAACAACATGTCAATAACACTAATAACCAAAATAAAATTAGGAAGCCTTAGATGGCGTTAGAATAATCATGAAGGGATAATTAATAGTACCAGAAATGATTTTAAAAATGAATCTAATACAGTTTGTAATTAAAAATAAAATTAGAATAATTGCAAAATAAAATTATTACCTAGTCGTACGCAACCCCGAAGTAAATGACTTTATAAAAGTAATATATTTTACAATCGATCAACTGGTCTATTCACGCGGGTAAATAAATAAAAGAATACATTTCAATTCCAACAAAAAATGATAAGTAAGTAAATAGAGCATGCGACAATTAATTAATTCCAAAATAATAACTAAAAATTAAACTAGCGGTATATGTAAGGCTAACCTCATAGACTAAGAAAATGTAAACAATACAGGGCCGTAATGAAATAAATCAATTAAATTGTAAGGTATAAAAATGAGAATATACACTGCAAAACTGTTAAGAATGAGAAAATTATCTGACTAAAATACTCATAAAAATTTTAACAATGAAATATACAGTGGTGTACAAAAAAATATCGACAAAGTAATAAATTATACTGAAAAATCATAAATCAAACGCCAAAATAATCAGAAAGACAAAATGAACCCGTAACAATATTTATAGCACTTCAAAATTATTGCTCGAAAATATTCACAACTTAAGTTCGCTTTTTTTGATTAATGCTGATTTTCAAATTATGCTGTAATAGGAGTGCTCGATATTTTTCCAATTCATTACTTTTATTTGGTAGCAAATAACGAAATTATTAATTATTTCGGCTACTAACAAAATTAGAAATATCATTGTAATCAGTGCGGAAAAATAAATATGAACACTATAAGTTTCTGATCAACAAAAAAACATTAAATTTAATCACAATTTAACACATCTCGTAATTTTAACGCACTTGTACCAATCGTCCTGGAACGATTTTATTCCAAGAGTTGCTTTGTAAACTCGCGCATTGTCATGGAAAAGGAAAGATTAGGAGCATCTTTATGACACAAACCTATACGTTTTTGGTCAATAAACGTACATAATTTTGTTATTGTATTATCATATTTAACTTCCGTTATTCCAGTCCCCTGCATGTATTCAACAAGAATAACTTCTTAATCCCAAAAGACAGTGACCATTAACTTCCCAGCTAAGAATTGTGCGCGAGTCATTTTTGTGAGCGCAGAATCTTTACAGACCCATTTTGTGGATCCTAATTTTGTTTCTGGATCCTAGTAATGTACCCAAATGTCATCGCCTGTCACTATCTTAGAGAAAAAGTTATCGTACACGTTCGAAAATGTCAAATTTTTTTTGAAAAATTTGTTGCTTAAGCACTTTTTGTGCGAGAGTCAACAATCTTGTAACCCAACTTTCTGAAACTTTACTTACACATAGTTTATCATGTACAATTTTAAAAACGCTTGCTTAAAATATATTTAGTGCTTCAGCAATGGTAGAAACAAACGACGATGTTCGAGAACAATTACTTCGACATTCGTGCAGGCATCAGAAGTGTGTTTCTTGGATCGTCTTTAATGGATTCATAACTCCATTGAAACTGTTTTGATAAATATTTTATTTCAAAATATGAACTTTGTCCCCACACACTATAATTTTTCGTTAGTAAATAGTTTTACGCAAACTACTACTGTAGGCAAAAAATAATAAGACTTTATTCATAATTTTTAAATTCTTAATTTATTCTTCCAAATCTATTTCGTCCCCCTCAAAGTAATCCCCCCTGGCCAAAATACACTTGTGCCAACGTTTCTTCGAATTCTCGAAACAGTTGTTAAAGTCAATTTCAGGAATAGCCTTCAATGCGCGTAGCGATTCACGTTTAATGTCTTCAATTGACTTCAAAACGGTTTCCCCGGAGCGGTCGTTTGAGTTTGCTGAATAGCCTGAAGTCACACAGAGCTAAATCAGGCGAATACGGTGGTTGCGGTACGATATTGGTTGATAATGTGGCGAAAAACTCACGAAGAATTAATGCAGTATGCGACGGTACATTAACGTGGTGCAAAAACCAAGAGTTGTCGGCCCATAATTCTGGCCTCTTTTTACGAATAGCATTGCGCAAACGACGCATAACACTCAAATAATATTCTTTGTTGACAATTTGGCCGGTCGGAAGGAATTCGGAGTGCACCACAACTCAATAATCAAAGAAAACTGTCAACATAACCTTGATTTTTGACTTGCTTTGACGTGGTTGTTTGGGCTTCGGCCCACCTTTGATACGATATTCGGCCGATTGATCGTCTGTTTCCGGATCATAAGCGTAGATACAAGTCTCATCTCCAGTTATGATGCCTTTCATTTTGTCTTGGTAGTCGGAATGCATTGTTTTACAGACGTCAACGCGACACTGTTTTTTGAAAAATGAAAAACACTTGCTCGCGACAAACAATTATCACCGAAGGCCTTTTGCAACATTCTGAACGTTTCAGCACCAGAAATTTGATTCCGTACACAAAATTTAATGGAACTTCTTTGTTAAATAATTTTACTCATTGTAAAAATCGCCGAATGCACTTTTTGTACTTCAGAAAGACAAGCGTATACTAAACACTAATGATTATTTTGATGTGACATTTGGCACAGATGTCACTGACAGTCATACCAACCTAGAAAAAAAATATTTCGATGAATGGGTTTTTGCGCGAAATTTAAATTAAAAAGTCTTACTATTATTGCCCACAGTAGTACAATATGTTCTTTTGCCAAACATTTGATGATACTACGATGTTCAAATTTCACAATTTTCACAAATGTGTTGCGAGACACATTAGGAAGCATAAAATAATGAACAAATTGAAGTTAAATTTGACATTTAAATAGAAAATATTGCGTGTATTGATCGTTACCAGGCAACGTACAAGTATTTGTTTCAATTCTGCTTAAGAAGATTTTTCTTCTAGTTTTCCTGGTAACATAACATGAAACTGTTCCAAAATGCCAGAATACACAATCAAATAAATCGAACATGCACAACAGTTTTAATAAATCTATAAAGATTAATTTCATATACTATACTTAAACGGTATTATTCGTTGTAGAGTTTTGATATCCCCATGACACCCCACCCTTCCAAAAAAAGTGTACTGCTAACGTGCAGAAATACCATAATCCACTAACGTAACGAAACACGGAAATAAATCTAAACTGCTGTCAGATGAAACGGTAAACTTTTAAATTGGTAGTTGCACACCGAAAGTGAGACTTTATCAATAGCAAAAGTGATTTATGAATCGTTGCATGTGATATACTTGCTGTAGATCGGCAGATATGTTTGTTGGAAAGTGTTCGATAAATATAATATGAGCCCGTGTTTATTCGATTAATATAAAATACTAGAATTTATGAAAACTATCGAGAAATGTTTACACGAAGTTTAATCTGATGGATTAATGAAGAAATGGACCACAATTGTGATCATTTTTTAAAGTAAATTTCCTTCTATTTCTACTGTTTCAAAGACACAGAAGTTGTAGTATTTTTTGTAACTCATATATTTTCGAATCGTAACAATATCTTAACAATACTATTTGTCAAACAAATACCAACAAACGACAAACATAAGATATTAGTTTAATCATCCAAATCTATATCGTCGTCTTTAAAATGGGCTACAATAGACCAATCACCCAAACACCTTATAGATACTATCCAATGTGACCTTCAATTCCTTCTGCGAATTTTGTACCTTGGCTACTCAAACCGTCAGTGATAATTTAAGTTTGAGAAACAGGAAGAAATTGTACACCTTATTTGGAGAATAAGAAATAGGGTCAATGGCATTTATTGAATCCTTAATCAAAAATTGGCGTACAAGTATCGATATATTATCATGATAGAAAATCCAAAAATTGTTCTTCCACGACTCTTTTGTTTCCAACGAACACTATCTCTCGAACGCTTCACTATGCCCACATAATATTATTTGTTAACTGTTTGCTCCTCTAGAAGAAATTCCGAATGGATATCACTCGGAATTTCTTCACTTATAGATACTTTCCAATGTGACCATCCATTCCTTCTGCGAATTTTGTACCTTGGCTACTCAGACTGGCAGTGATAATTTAAGTTTGAGAAACAGGAAGAAATTATACACCTTATTTGGAGAATAAGAAATAGGGTCAATGACATTCATTGAATCCTTAATCAAAAATTGGCGTACAAGTATCGATATGTTATCATGATAGAAAATCCAAGAATTGTTCTTCCACGACTCTTCTGTTTCCTACGAACACTATGTCGAACAATTCACAATTCCCAATGGTTAACTGTTTGCTCCTCTAGAAGAAATTCCGAGTGGATAACACAACACTCAGAGCGAATAGTAAAATAACTTTCAAACCTGTTTCCTGATTTGCATAATTAAACTCATAAATACAGGTACTTGCCATCCGTTATAATGCGTTTCATGTAGAGTCCGAATTGGCTCTTTCGATCATGTTTTCAGCAAACTGTTTGTAATTCTTATTGAAATAAATCAGTTGTTCCGCAACGAACCGTGACGCAATGAATTTCATGCCCAAAACATCAAAAAATAGTATGAACGCACTCGATCCCTAACTCATTCTCTTAGACTTAAAAAGCGTGTTCCATCACCATTTTTTTACTTTGTCGATATTTTCATCAACCGAAGATGCTGAAGATCGACAGGAATGGGGAAAGTCATCAACCACTTCACAGCAGTCTTTGAGTGCTTTGTATCAATCGGATAATCATGTTTTTCATCAAGCTGATTCATCGTAAACCGCCTCTAACATTTTCCAACGTTTCAATACGAGAAATTTGGTTGGCAACCCAAAATATGATGCAAACTCCATTCGAATTTTAATCAATTTTAAATAGTTAAACCGACCAACGAAAGTAATATACTATATATAAATTAATTAACAGATTGCACCAAAACTTTTTACCTGACAATTACATAGATACAAATATAATGATATCAACTTACAGCTTAACATTTTTTTCGCATCTTTTACTTAGGAGTTCTAAAATGAGCAATTGCTAATACTTGCTTGACAAAATATAAAAATCTACAACCATAAGATAAACGTCTTATTCACTAACCCTACTCTTCAGACTTTGTATTCAATTTTGTCAGCATTCAACTTCTTAAAGAAATGAAAACAAATTCCAATACAAAAATATATGTACACAACTAATCACTTCTTTCGTCTTTATTCGACTTTTTAACTTAAATATATAACTTGGATAGATACTTTTATCCACAACGGTAATAAAACTTGAAACACTATTTTAACGTTACGATTCCAACAAAAAGAACACTTAAACACAGAATCTCCTTTTAGAGAGTGGAGTCGAAATGGCCTACTGTTATTAGAGCAACACGAGCGTTGTCAACGTAGACGCATCAACAGCTTTGCCCTCTCACCCTACGCGGTTAATAGCACCAGAACTCTTCTCATTCGTCTGCGGCTTTATTTCGGCACTTAAACGCACATTTCACGTTTTAATTACGCTTTTAGGGGAACCATAAGGAGTCCACGAAACTAAATGGATGACGCTGGCGAATCTCGGCCTGATAAAATATTTTCAGCTATAGTTAGTTTACTGTATTAAGGACATTATTTAGTCGGCCGTCCTCACTTTAATGCATAAATTTGTTATTAGGAGCTGAGGTTGCTGCTTTAAGTAATTATTTACAAAATGGGTTATAATGAAGGTTGTTATTGAATAAGTAGTAATTACGTAGGTGGGTTGAAAATTCCGTGGAATGAAAATAAAGAAAAGAAGTTTTCAGTTTGAAATTCCGTTTATTTGAAGGTATTTTTGACGCGGAATAATGTTTCAAAAATTTTTTACTTTAGTTTACCTAAAACACGTAATATGGCGATAGTGTTGGTTTGATCTTTTGGAAGGTAATGAACAAGAAGAATAGCTTTTCCATTATAAAAAATTATCACTCCCTTTTCCTGCAGATGGGAACATCTATCGACTTTTTTGAGGAAGAACTACTATATCGCCGCTGTTTGAACTGTTGCTTTGTTGTTTCACTCGCATAATGATGAACCCAAGTCTCTTCTGGGGTGATAAATCGGTACACAAAATCTACCTTTTCTTCGGAAACGCTCCCAACACTCACAGGAAATTTGCATTCGTACCAATATTTAATTAAAACTGAACAATCGCGCTATTCACCCCCCGAACGGCTTCTTCATAACAAGCTCATTCACTTCATTCAGAATGTATGATATGTTGCGCTTTCTTTAGATGTTTACAAACAACCTTTTTCAAGCGACGATCTTCAACACCAATTTTTCAACAATTTCCGCTATAGTGGAAGAGTCTCTACTATGTGGAGCGAATGGAGGAGTGAAATTCTTCAAAGCATTTTTCGTCTCATTATCAATGACTAAAAGCTATCAAGAAGAAATAGAAGAAATCCTTAATGACAGCACGAATTTTTGTTTGTCAACATATCCACTTAAGCAGAAAGGAGAAAAGAAATTTTTGCCAAAAATTATGATTCATCTCAAATTACTCTCAGGCCCTAAACAAAATCAGAAAGCTAACGATAATCTAGTAGCTTCAGTTCTTAGGTTAACTTACTCTTATACGGGCGTAAGCCCAAGCCTTTTCACAAAATACACCAAGTTGTCGTTCTTCAAAGCCTCAAATCTTAAGCACGACGAGCAATCAATAAATTTCAAACCTCTAAAATACTATCTCTCTATCTACTATCTATCTACACGTCTTATATTTCGACCTATTGTTGGTATTTACGCATAGTGAAGGGTAAAAACTCTATAGCAAGCAGAACAGGCAATTATTTGGACCATAGTTTTCGCGATGTATATACTGAATATTCATCAAGAAAGAACGTCTATTTTCATAAAATTTTTGGATAATAACCAAACGTTCTTGAAGAGTATATTTAATCACGATGAATTGTCAGAGTATACTAAACACAAACGATAACTAGTAAGAATTACAACATTTTAAATATTTCATTTCCGAACCATATTATTATTGGAAAATCTTTTACATTACACTTAACATGTATATAAATGATTTTTATGAATTAGAAAATATTTGTGTTTGAAAAGTCAAGAGCTATTTTGAAGTTTGATACATAAGACAGTACGTAGGATGTTTATTCAGTATATTTAGAAATTAAAGTTTTATACAAAATATCGATGGCCATCATGACCTTCCTGGATACCAAATTTGAAGAAAGTTCGCTAAATTTATAGTAACACGGATGTTTTAGTTCACGAGAATTTGTCGTAAGCTCTAGAGTAACAAACTTGAAGCCGCTTCTGTTCGTCTTGTTTATTGATGATTTATTGTTAAGATTTTTTCCGCAATTATTGAGAATTCAGAGAAATATCAAAGCATCATACCGATAACCTTAACCGTGATAATGATATCATTTATTCAAAACCTGTCAACCGCTACTACCAGAACAATTCCACTCTGATATCCCGAAACAATTCCCATATAACTCTGTCCTAAACTAATCGATATTCGGTTTGAGTGTAACAACAGCAATCCCGAAGATACCGAGAGTCGACAAAAAAATCAGTAGTTGAAGTTTCAAAGATGAGATTTCAATTGATTCATAAACAATTGCCAATTTCGAAGCATAAAAATATTTCACTGTTACAGTAAGAAATTTATTTGTTAACCCATTACATAACCACCTTAATTTTCAATTACTTGTTGCTATCTTTCAGGAAATTTGGCAGTCCCCTCATGGTAGAACATCCTTGGCTTGCAAACAAAGAACCTTGATCGTCATTTGTAAACATTTTTCCGTGCAGCGAATTTTGCAGCGGCAGAATAGATAGTGACCTGCTAGAACAAGGTTCGGGGAGTGTAATGGATGAAGTAAAACAGATCGACCTAATTCCAATATTTCGTTCAGCGTATTCTTGGCCGTGTGAGATCTCTTTGTCCTATTGTAAACTATAAACTTATAATAAACAACACCATAACGATCCCACCATACATTCAGTAAAGCTTTTCTGCCATTGCTTTTTTGATCAGGTTTTGGTGGTCTGTTCGTGTCTAATCGTTATCTTTGTCTATCGGTAGTCGTATATTTCCCTAATTCAAAATATTCAATTTTAAGATTTAATTTATTAGTAATAAACAAATTTTTGTAGCCATATTCAATGGAACTTGGTATCAAATGAGAATATTTAATATACGAACTACGAAAATAACTCAATAAAGAAAGCAGAATTCCTAATTTAATGTCCAAAGTTTGTATCTCTTAACATAAAATGTTCCTCAAATAGAAAGGGGCGCCCCCAATAAACAGTAAACAAACGACACGTTAAAAATCGCTCCGCGCAAACTTGATTACCAAAAGTACACGCCATTCCATCCCGACGCGGTAAACCTTTGATCGAAAGCCTCAATAAATCCGAAATAATTCCGTGCTCCCACATGAGATTCCGATATTTGGCTTCGTTTTCTTCCCCGATAATCTTTTTTCTTTTCTTCGTTCTCGCTCGAAGCGACTTTAACTCGAAGCCTTTCGCCTTGAATCTCCGTCGTCGTTGCTGCCACCGCCGCCGCCATCATCGCCGCCCCCTTCCCATACCTTCGCTTCATTCAACAGAAAACATCAACACGCCTTATTAACTTTTTCAATATAATCCATATAAAAACGAGATATATTTACCTTATGAACCTTGGCCTTATACCCGTAAAACGTTTCCGCGTCATTGGATAACGTTTCTTTTATCGGGAAAAGAAAGATGTGTTTTCGGTGTTGTCTTTGTGTGCATGTATGCGTACATGTATATAGGACAAACATTCACAGAGAGGACGAGAAAGAGAGGTAGAATATCCCACTCGACCCATTCCACGGGTGAAAAAGAAACGAGAGCCGAGCCTTCCCTTTACCCATTAAAAAGAACTGCTTGCGTTTTGTAAGCGGAATATTTGAGAAGATATCTTCGCATTTCCATGAGTACCAAATAACATTTCTCCTTTTCTACGGATTCAGGATGACTGTAGAGGAATAACAAGCGAAACTCGGGTCATTTAGTAAAAGTCCCTCACGTATTTATTCAATTTGTTCCGTTCAGAAAGACTGCAAGACAGTCGATATTGATATTTTGTAAGACATTTTCGTTTTTCTATCTCCTTTTCTCTCTAAGTCCTTCTTTCTTTTTACTTTACCTATGGTTCCTAATTAGTTATTCACATTTAGATACAATATACAGATAGAATAAATTCACTTCACATATCAAGAGTATCCAAGAAAAGTATCGTAGTAAAATTTTCCTATTTTTTGCACATCCCAAATTAGATACACGCATACGTACTTTTGCTAAGTAAAAATCGCATTTTAATCAGGATCATGATCAGGATCAGATGATTTTTCGGCGTCAGAATATATGAGAGTTCGAAATAAATAAGATATTCACGATCTGATGATAACATATCAAAGAAAACTTAGTTTCTGAAGCTACAATTTGTTACCATATAATCTAAGAACTGTACATTCAGAAAGTTTTCAGTCGAATTTGAAGTAAACAGTTTTCACATACTTTTTGAAATTGGAGAATTGAAAGCTGGATAGTCATATATAATAATTTATTTTACAAAATTTAACACCCCCAAACATATAGTCAAATGTTGGAGATGAACCTTATCTCAGTTTTCAACAATAAAAAGAGGTAAACACAGTTTAAACATATTCGCACTTCAATTCAAGATAAGCATCTTAAAAAATCAACACCGGAGAAAACGAATGACATAATTCAAAGAGTTAAAAATGCAGTGATGGATAATATGCATTTTAGAGCATTTTACATATGAAACCGGTTTCAGCAAAAATAGCCAAAACTGAACATTTCAAAACAATGCTTGGAACATTTTCAATGTAATCCCTTTAAGTTTTGGCGCAGTTTCGTGATTTTTACAAAAAACTAAGTTCATCACTGAGGCGAAACAATAGTCAAAAAATAATATAAACAATGGATAAATATTGGTACAAATATCCCAACGTACTTATCTGCAACCCATGAAGTATATGAAGTATAAAGAACATTGAACACCGAACTATGTAAATGTGTAGGGTTTTAAATAAAATAAATTGCTTATTTTGGCAACTAAATTGTTTAGACAGCCCGAGAAAATTTCGATCCATCTTCGTATTAAAGGAACGTATTACTGAACATGAGAAACTCATGTAAAATTCTGTTAAACCTTTTTCAAGAAATGCAATATTTTTCAGACGTGACAACTGAACAAACCATTTATTATTGATTAAGAACCCGCAGTAGACTAATCGAATCTGGGCCTCATCACTCAAGATGATTTTTCGATGGAATTCCGGAACAGTCTGATGCATTTCAAAGACCCAATCAGCAAAGACACGACGTTGTTGATGGCCGGTAAGCGTGAGTTCTTGTGTTAACTGAACTTTAAAAGCCTTAAGACCTAAGTCTTTATGCAAAATACGATGTAATTTCGTTTGTGGAATGCCCTATTCCAAAGATCGACGAGAAATGGACAAAGCTGGGTTTTCCTCAACACTATGGGCTACAACAGCAATATTGTGAGTTGTTCTTTAGCGACGTGCACGAGTTCGATTCTTCATATCAGTAACTTGTCCCAACAGCTAAAATTTTTCCACCAGTTTCACAATTGGTGGCCGTGAAAGTGCTTCACGACGACCCAAAATGCTTTAGTTTTGCGAGTTTTGCAAGTAGTTACAGTTTGAGTCATAACAACTGTTAAAATAGCAAGCTATTGAAAATTAAATGTCTTATTGGAACACCCTTTACTACAATTAAGAAAGGGCTAAAGGGCTTTGAATTGTATGCTATATCTAAGGAAAGTTATTTCGAAAAACACTTTTTTCAGATTTGCTGCCATAAGAACGCCATTGAAGTTTCGAAAACGGTGCGTTTATAGATTCTAAGCGCATTATTTTCGTTTAGTGCAATTTAGTGTTTCAAGAGTAGTCTATTGAAATATCATATCAAATCCAAATGCCAAAAAAATATGAAGTCGAACTGTCAAGTGCAAAATTAGTCAACTAAATATCAAATAATCACAAACAATTTAACAGGATAATTGACGACGTGGTAGGTTTAGAATATTGCCATTGAAAATGTAACATTTTCTGATATAACTTACTTATTTTCTTTGCACCACTCTTCAAGTTTTCTGGTCTGCCTTTAATAATTGAAAGAGGTTTGATGGGAAGTAAATTATTTGCGATATTTTCAACAATTTCTCTAATTTCAGGTGGAATTTATGAAAACTTCTCATACGATACAATTGACAAATTACAAAAACAATTTCCAAATTTTAAATTTACTATTCCTCAATTTATCTAAAGAAGGTCGTAGAAGATGCAATTAGACTTGTGTCATAAGACACTTAACACACTAGGCCTTTAAGGTCCTTCCCGCTTCACTTATCTAGTGTTAAATTGGGCTCGTGCGACAGGACGTACATTATAACACTTGTTTTTAATATAATATTTATTTATTTTAGTTGAAACGTGATCAGAGGGAAAGCATCTTGTATTGCATAAAGATTTGTATACAATCCATAATCAAACTGTAGTAAAAGTTAAATTTATTAAAAGGAAGTGAACTATATAATAGAAAAATATTAAGATTTGGAGATCTTCTCGTCCAAATGTTAAATACTAATGGGGATTTAATTCAGAAAAACTGTCAGAAAATAGGCAGGTGCCATTAATAGCCTTCACCTGAGAAATACATCCACCGTCTCTACGACCTGACATTTCAGCCGTCAAGAGTTGATTGCCGATCCTAGTACGACCATGTGCGATATGCTAACTATAAGGCGGTCGTGACAAATGGCTTTCAGATCCGCCCTTAACCAGTCAGCCGTAATTCTGGGCTAAATTGTCTCTCGTCTGAACCTACACGCTGCATGTATATCGTAGGAATAGATGAGTGTGTGGTTGAGTATGTGTGCGAGTGTTTGAATGTGGAGTAGGCAGACAGACATACGAGAACTCCACAGCGTGAGGGTGTATGTCATTTTTTTGCCGTTTTTTGTCGCTTAGAGCTTCGATATCCGTTGAAAAAGCGATTAATTCTGACGGATGTCACGCACTCAATGAATCCACAACATTACTCAATTTATCTTCTATGGGGAAAACGTATATCAACTTCATGAATTTTTATTTAGAAAGAAACGCAAAACGTTTAAAAAATTTACATACATAACTTCAAACGAAAATACTCCTGGAATATTAATTCCGGCGCTAATTAAAAATAGCTTCTTCGAAAACTGATGCCCAATCAAATTACGAGGACTCATCGATAATTAAAGCACATGGAAAAAAACAACAGCTTTTCTTTATAGATATAATCCGTCCCAAAACAACTACCATTACAATTTTATGGTATTCATATACCAGGTCGGCTGAAAAGCCCCGGTCTGACACATAGATGGCGTTACTGTTATTAAATCCATATGTTTTTTAGATAGTACTAATCTTCAAACGAAACGTGTCAAAATTTGACAGCAATCCGACCATTAGTTACTGAAATATTGCGTTAAGAGTGAAGCTACTTTTGTTATTTAAAAAAATGGAAAAAAAAGAATTTCGTGTGCTAATAAAGTACTGCTTTTTGAAGGGAAAAAATACCGTTGAAGCAAAAGCATGGCTTGATGAGGAGTTTCCGGACTCTGCGCCAGGGAAATCAACCATAATTGATTGGTATGCTAAGTTTAAACGTGGTGAAATGAGCACCGAAGACGGCGAACGCAGTGGACGACCAAAAGAAGCTGTCACCGACGAAAACATCAAAAAAGTTCGCAAAATCATTTTAAATGACCGTAAAGTAAAGTTGATCGAGATAGCTGACTTCCTAAAGATATCAAAGGAACGTGTTGGACACATCGTGCATGAATATTTGGGCATGCGGAAGCTCTGTGCAAAATGAGTGCCGCGCGAGCTTGTTGCGCGAGTTGATGATTCTGAGCTGTGTTTGAAGCTGTTAAATCGTAATAAAACCGAGTTTTTGCGTCGATATGTGACAATGGATGAAACATGGATTCATCACTACACTCCAGAGTCCAATCGACAGTCAGCCGAGTGGACTGCACGCGATGAACCGGCTCCAAAGCGTGGAAAGACGCAACAGTCAGCTGGAAAAGTTATGGCGTCAGTTTTTTGGGATGCGCATGGAATAATTTTCATAGATTATCTTTAAAAGGGCCAGTCCATCAACAGCGACTATTATACAGCGTTATTGGACCGTTTGAAGAACGAAATCGCAAAAAAACGGCCCCATATGAAGAAGGAGAAAGTGCTGTTTCACCAAGACAATGCGCCGTGTCACAAATCAATAAAAACAATGGCCAAATTAAGTGAATTGGGTTTCGAATTACTTCCCCATCCACCGTACTCTCCAGATGTGGCCCCCAGCGACTACTTCCTGTTTGCAGACCTCAAGAGAATGCTCGCCGGGAAGAAATTTAGCAGGGATGAGGAGGTGATCGCCGAAACTGAGGCCTATTTCGAGGCTAAAGACAATTCGTACTACAAAAATGGTATCGAAAAGTTGGAAGAACGCTATAATCGGTACATCGCCCTCGAAGGCAACTATGTTGAATAATATAATCGAATTTAGCCAAAAAACTGTGTTTTACTATGGTAGACTGGGGACTTTTCAGTTCGACTGTTAATTAAAAATAATTTCTTTTCTCTTATACATTTTGTTACATTAACGAATTTTAAAAAATGACAAAAATATATTTTTACTTCAGTGTATTGTAAAACTAATACACTACGAAACGCGTAGAGTTCTTAGATTCTATGAAATTCATTATAAACATTTTATAAACTAAAATCAGCAAGTAAAATAAATTTTTGAATTAATAATTATATTTTTAGTATAGTCCGAGGGTGGTCCCAAAAGTACCCGACCCAACAAAGGAAACACAAAAATTTTGGAAAGAAATATACTTGTTTTTCATCATAATCTTTCAGCTCTATACACTTTTCCCAGCAATGTTCAATAAGAACTGCTTTGCTTCTCAAAATAGCCATTAACTGCCGACATCACTTCTTCATCGTTGGAAAATCTTTGACCACTGAGCAATTTTTTTAAGTTTGGGAACAGAATATAATCAGAGGGGGGCTAAATCTGGCAAATAGGGTACACGAGGTAGCAATTCAAACTTTAATTCATTAATTTTGGCCATTGCAATAACGGATTTATGAGCTGGTGCATTGTGTTGATAAAACAACACTTTCTTTCTAGTCAAATGCGGCCGTTTTTGCTTGATTTCTTCGCTCAAATGCTGCAATAAGTTCGCATAATACTCGACGTTGACAGTTTTTCCTTTTCCAAGATAGTCAATGAAAATTATTCCACGCGCATCCTAAAAAATCGGTGCCATGACCTTGCCTGCAGATAAAACGGTCTTCGCCTTCTTTGGAGCTGGTTCTCCAATGTTTTGATTGTTCTTTTGTCTCGGATGTGAAGTGATGGACCCATGTTTCATCCATGGTTATGAAACGGCGCAAAAATTCTGCTTTGTTGCTGTGAAACTTCGCTAAACACTCGATTGCAACATCTTCACGACCCTTTTTTTGCTAGAGTGTGAGCAAACGCGGCACCCACCTTGCACACAGCTTTCTTATGTACAAATTTTCAGATAATATGCGATGTACCGCACTTTTTCAAATGCCTACTATGTCTGCTAACTCGCGCACTTTCAGTCGACGATCATCCAGTACCGCTTTGTGGATTTTCTTCACCATTTCTGGAGTCGTCACCTCATTTGGTCGACCACTGCGATGCTCGTCTTGGCAGCTCGTACGGCCTCGTTTAAACTCTGTTACTTAAACATTTCACTGTTGTAAATGAGCAGACTCACCCAGGGTAGAATCCAGTTCAACTTTTATATCGGTTGGGCTGAGGCCTTTCAAATAAACGTATTGTACCACGTAACGATGACCAATTTTCTCCATTTTTGCCAATTCACTGAAAACGTTCATTATCGATGCCAAACAAATACTAAACAACGTGGCGTCTTCAAACTTAAAACATATGCTTATGGGACCCTCTGCGTAATATATAAAAATAATCAAAATAAATCGTAGTATGTATGCAAACAACTATTTTATAATTAAGCTATAAAATAATAATGGATAGATGCAGCTCTATGTACAACGCTAAATATTATATAAATTAAATTGAGCAGTAAACAGTTGCATAAACTTTAGTCGGGCCACCATAAATTCAAGATTTAGATATTATCAAACCTGTGAGAGATTATATAGATCGCGCGAAGCAGAAAAGATTGTCAATTAATTTCCATTAACATTTTGATATCCTTTGGAGGAACGTAATATTTCATAAGAATTTCTGACGAACTGTTCGACAATTTACCCAAATGTGTGAGAAGTGTAATATTGGATCAAGGTGGTCATACTACAAAGGGTACTAGAAAAGTTTTGCAACAATGAATCGTAAGAAGCTGCTTATTGCTGTATGTTGAGACATGTTCACCCGTGCATAGTAGCCGCCGCGCCATGTCGATGGGCTCAGTTAATCATTAGCAGTGAGAGTGTAAAGTGCTTGCGATGGCATCGTAGTCACGAAATGAGATAAGAGCAGTTTTGCGTTATAATTTCGTGCGTGGTTTAAACATAGACCAGTGCTTCGAAGAAATGACTCTTGGCACTAGGCGATATTTGTCCACATTGCAGAACAATATTCAGGTGGTATAGAGAATTCCAAAGGCGCAATTTAACTGTGGAGGATGCTGAGAGGCCGGAAAGGCCACGAACGTCAGTTACGGAGGAAAACGTTACTACTGTGAGGAAAATACTTGGCGAGGACAGGCGAGTGACCTACCAACAGATAGAGGATATTTTAGGCCTAAATGCACCAGCAATTCCTTCGATTTATGATCATTTGCACGTGAAGAAACTTTGTTCTCTCTAGGTGCCGCATCGACTGACTGAGGAGAAGATGACACGATGTGTGACTTGGTGCCTGGAGACGCTAAAAAAGTTTAATAAGGGACAATCTCGGTATATGAACAACATCGTGACAGATGATGAGACTTGGCTGTACTATTACCGTGCCGACCAAAGCTCGAAAGTTTGGGTCTTTGATGATGAGGACCCGTAGTTGTCAGAAAATCCCGATCTATAAAGAAGAAAATGATAGCTGTATTTTTCAAATCGAGTAAAGTCATTAGATCTATTAAGAACTTGCGCCAAATTCAAGAATGGACGCCCGGTTCCTCCGTCACCACAATGCTCCAGCTCACCGCGCCAAAGCCTGCACCGAATATTTGATCACGACAGGATTGAAACTTCTCGAGCACCGTCTCTACAGTCCAGATCTTGCTTCCTGCAACTTTGCACTGTTCCCGTATGTGAATATGAAGCTAAAAGGGAGGCGGTTTTCCAGTGAAGAGGACCTTCTGCGGGCTTTGGACAACGAGTGTGCTTTACTCCCTAGTGAAACTTGGCAGAAGTGGTTTAAAGATTGGTTTCGCAGGATGGAGAGGTGTATTGAGTGTAGAGGAAATTACTTTGAAAAAATTAAATAAACAAAGCTGTATTGCACAACTTTCCCAGTACCCTTTGTAAATACTATTATTATTATCTTTAATTTACTATGCAAAAAAGTTTCTTGTAGCTATTTTATTAAAAATGCAGAACGATAAATTTTCTATGATGGCTAAGCACTGTATGTCTAGTGCTTAGTTTATTCTTGCGTAGCAGAAAGTCTACATTTCATATACTATCATAAGAAAAATATTAGAATATCCAATTTGCGCGTTTTATCACCAACGGCGAACAAATGCACTACCCATTGCATGCAACACCGACTTGCTTTCTTTTAATAGTCGGACGAGTCAGTTACAAAAGCAAAAATCCACTAATGATCCATTCTATTAATAACACGCCGTGTTCATGAATAAGTTAATTAATTGTACGGTTTGAAAGTGCGCATAAGTTCGGTGCAATAAAGGAAAAGCGTTTCCCATTTATAAAGCATATTTCGTGTAACTGCAGCGGTTTTATAGCCAAATTCGTTAATTTAATTCCTTGGACACCTTCCAGGTACAATTAAATTGCAAAATAGGTGCCGTGAAGCGCATAAATCGATAATTTTTGCACAGCGGGAGTTCGTATTTTTTTTTTGTTTCGACCTGACCCTGGGTACAAAATAAAATTTCATGAAGACAGTTGTACTAGGAACCGCAATGGCGTCGCTTACTTGCGAAACTAACAGAAACAAGGTATATTCGTTTGTATAAATTTAATATACATATACACATGCTATTTAATTCCGTCATTATTTTCATATCTCAAACAGAACTGCTCCTATATTATTACTTCTATGACCCAAAATTATTTTCAGGTCTGCATATAAATCGTTAATACGAGAGTAGCCGTTTATATTTCGAGAATAGCAAACAAAACAAAAAATTTTAATATCGAAAATAGTTTTATTGCTTTTGAAAATATTCTTCTTGTAAATCAATGCATTTTTGCATTCGTTCAAACCAATCCGAAAAGCATTGTTGCCACTGTGAAGGTGGTATCTCCAAAATATGAGTTTTTAATGCCTCAACTGCCTCTTCCGGCGTAGAAAACCGTTAACCACGAAGTTTATTCTTCACGTGTGGAAACAAAAAGAAATCACAAGGTACTATATCTGGGCTGTACGGCGGATGGCTCATCAATTCAATGTTTTGCTCGGTCAAATATTCAATTGTTTCAACCGACCTCTGAGAGCTCGCATTATCATGGTGGAGAATGATCTGTCGTTTTCGGTTTGTTTTCCTTATTTCTTCAAAAACTTTTGGCAAACAAATAGTTGTGTACCATTCGGAATTGACCGTTCTACAACTCTCTAAAGGCACGGTTGCAACGTGACCGGTTTTTTTCCAAAAGAAGAGGCCAACATTTGTTTTGTTATGCTTCGAGGGCGAACAACTTTTGTTGGTTTTGGCTCATTTTGGAATACCCACACAATCGACTGCTCTTTACTATCGGGCTCATACGTATAGATCCAAGATTCATCACCTGTGATGACTATAAATGTTCTTTGAAGCATCGCCATTGTACTTTTTTGCATTTCTTGGCACCAATCGACGCAAATCCTTTTTTGAGCGGTTATCAAATTATGTGGTATTTAACGTGAACATAGCTTCTTAACAGCTAAATGTTCATGCAGGATCTTATGTACGTTGATGTTACTAATACCTAGAGATGCCTCGATCTTACGGTATGTCACATGACGGCCTTGCATTATCAATTCAGACACTGCATTAATGTTTTCCGACACAACAACATTTATGAGACGACCTTCACGAAATTCGTCGTCCAAAGAACGCCGTCTAAGTTTGAATATACCAACTATATACTGCAGTTTTCGGTATAAAGAATTCAGCTCGTCAATGCATTCTTGTTGAGATAATCCACGCCACCACGCCAAAGATTATGAAAAATAATTGCACGAAAATGTTCGCGAGTTAATTCCATTTCTTCGCTGACATAAAATTTTCAAGTTACTGTCAACAACAGAAATAGCGACCGGATAATAAAACTGTCAAGGTAAATATATTGTCAAAAATGACAAACTTCACGATGCAATCATCAGATCGGAGTCAACACTAACAGTGTTGCCAGTTCCCAAAATATAAACGGCTACCCTCGTACCATTTCTTTAAAGTCTTTACATAATATTTACCAACCTCTCCCCGTCATAAGAGGAGAAGTAGTGTTGATTATTCTGCCTACATATTGAAGGGTACCGGCAGAGGTTGCGATCACCTCCAAGACGAAAAACGATATCTTTGATTGACTTCTCTAGGTACATACCTGAAGTTCGACGCCCTTGCTACATGCGCTATCCCGGCTGTTTAACTCGCCAATTAAGGCTTTGGCATGTTCAGCTTGGCTCTGTTGCTATCGTATGATATATGTTGAGTCTTTGTCCATGTACTTATTTATTCCCGGAGAGTGCACCACATCCAATATAAAGTAAGGCTAATCCTTTTCTGGCAAACTCATTAGTCTTTTCGTCTTCTGTGATCCCACAGTGTTCAATATGAAAGTTTATTTTCCAAACTCTTTAAATATCAGTATATTGGACGATAAATTATTTATTGTATGGTATTAACATATTTGACAATATTTATAGTTAAACTATGTACATCAATTATAAAGGAAAATTTTCAGTCCTGGATATAAATCCGATAGTTCCCAATATTACAAGTTTGGTTATATCAAATCTATATATGTAAATAGATTAAACTCAATGTTCCAAAACAGGATCAAAGATTTGAACGCCATTTTAACAGAAATCCGTCGAATATATATCATTGTTTTACTCGCTTATTCTAAAGTTAATCACAGAATAGTTATATAAGTTAGCATATCAAAGTAATTCATGAAGAGAGTTCAATTATGTTATAGTAAATGTAGACCAAACTTAATGTTCGATAGCTAGATCGAAGTTCTGAACTTTAAGAGAAATCAATCGAACGTAGCAAACAATTATTTAGTTTTCAAGACTATTCGAAGAAATATTCGCCGTTCCTTTCAGTGCTTTATTCCCTTGTTCTGAAGTTAGTCACAGGATTGTTATGTCCCAACATATCGAACGAGTTCGTCTCAAACTAATCCTCCTAATCTCTCTGTTATCCAAGCAAATATCCTCTTTTCGTAAATTATACATCTCGGAACCTTTTACCTTCCTGCGCTTATACGTACATTTAGATATTTTCTCTATAACAGTGAAAAACTTTTAATTGCTTTTCCCTTTTAATGAGGCTGCATTTTGCCATATTCGCGTGCAACTGGACGCCGCGTGACACACACCCTAGTTTCAACCTAAACGAAGTACACCTTTACTAAAATAAAAGCCACAAACGAATACGTCCGCCTGTGTTTTATGTGTAAATGTGCATCCAGTGTTTGTTCGAGATAATTTTTCGTGAGCATCGACTTTTGTAATAATTTGCCAAATCATCGTATATTCCAAGACACGAATAAATAAGTTAGTCGCTACCAATGTGATTGTAATTAACTGCTGCTATTGTCGGTCGTCATTAATCCAACTATTGTAGTGAACATATTGGTTCTCATTAATGAGCACCACATGGCAAATTTAACGGTAATTAATCACGATGAGCATTCAAGAAGATTTATAAATAGAAATTTGTAAAACAAGTAACTAAACTATCAAGAAAAGTATAACATTCAGTCCGTAGAAAGTTTTTACAATTTACCCTTCGACTTTCATCATTTGTGAAGTAAAATATGTATAGTCACTCAAGTGAATATTCATACAAAAAAAATTCTTTTTGTACGAATATTTTTAGTCTTCATTTCTTAATTAAGTTACCGATTCATCTTACTTTATTCCTGATAGAAAAGTTTTGTAATATGATTCAACCGTTACACTCTGTGGTAAGTTCAGTGAAGTCAGAGACTTGCTCAACGCTATAGCAGGGGGTTCCACTTCTGTATGTTAATTAGCCACGCAATGTAAATAGCTCGGTATGTCATCTCTGTCAAATTGAAGTACCCGGCAATGTTACGCTACTATAAACGTCACATATTTTTTTGTGAGCCGCAGCAGCTTTCTTTCCTTTACGGAAATAAAATAGTAAAAGATGTCGAACATACTTGCTTCTGAAGTTACGTCAATCTGACTAGTATCACGCGATAAACGGTAAAGTACAGCACTAACATACGTTATACAAAAAATAAAGCAACGCTCTCTATCAGTAAAAACCGAAAGTACTTAGTTGTCAACCCAATACTTTGCCCATGGAATGAATATTGATATACTTGGAGAAAATTGTTCCTATGATAAAAGATGTTGATGTTCACATCTATGACCATATTCAGACATTATAAAGAGTTACAGGGAGGAAACTTGGAAGATACTCCGATGTCATCACGCCATACCTATATTGTTCTTCAATCCGTTACTGAAAAGAACACTCGGTTGATGTTAGCAAAAAATGTAAGTTGCCGTGTGACGGAAAAATGTTCACGCATTCACACACCAGCAATTCATAACGTTCTGCATGAATGGATTTGAGTGAGGAAAGTTTGTTCCCTTTGAATATCCCGTTTTTCAACCTAGCAGATGGCACAACGCATTTCATGGTGCCGCGAGATGATCGGGAAATTTAAAAATAAAACATCTCGTTTCATTTTGACGGGCGGAAAAGCTTGGCTTTACTATGACATGCCCAATAAAACACATATTTAAAGATGACAGCATGGCCGTGTATATACGGAAATCTTAAACCGTTAAGAATATGGTGGGCATCTTCTTTGCCATTAAAGACTTTGTGAAGTACGTAGTGAAACACAAACAGCAGGCACCAAGAAGTGATACACAGAGAACTGAGTTGTTCAAGCACTCAAAAACATTTGTCCTTGTTCAAGATGTGAAATGAGGTCCTTGTAATCTGACCCGTAGACTTCAGCGGTCGTTAACCATACTTTCTTCATCTTGGTTTCCGGGCTGGAACCGCGTCTTCGACAATACTGGTATTTCAATATATATGGAGTAAATTAGAAAAAAATTGGTTTTAAATTTCTATCGTTAAGAAATTTTAACCAAGATCCATGAGAAAATCTGTTTGGATGCATTTGAGCACATGGAAATTGGAACGGAAATTCTGTATGCTCCAAATTAGTTTTTTCTTAAATAATATTATGCATCAGCAATCGAACTTAGCAGTTTGTGAAGATGATGAAACCACTGGAGTTTTAGAATCTTTTAAAAATCTTCTTTTATGTTCAGAAGTTGACTGCCGTGAAATGGAAACAAATTTAAATAAGCACATTTCGCCAGTAAAAGAAGATACTTCTAAAACAACAAGAATATATTTTACGGAATATGTTGCCTATCAATTAACCATACCATATGCAAAAGTGAATTAGTTACATGTGAATATAGTGCATGCTATTATGCTAAGTTAACGTTATGTGCAGACGACAACTGTCGACGACTCGCTGTTGATGGGAGGGGGGACAGAAGAAGACTACGAGTGAGGAGGGTAGAGCAATTACTCAGATTTTCGAGAGCAACCGAGTATTATGACCACATGTAACCAAGCTCAGTTTAATGAAGAAGAGGATCGACGTCAGCACTAACACAATAACTCAGCATTTATCACATGCGAAACTACAATTTGATAGTGCAACGACAAAACCTTTGCTCTCGGAAAGCCATAGAGTACAAACGCAAATAATTGAGCTACCGAAAATACTAATCGCGACTGATTGAATGTAGTGTTCACCAATACCGCATTGTTTTGGTCACTGCTTCCTGCAAGATGTGCTTCGTCTATACCTGGTGCATCTTTCAGCGTTGATTCGTATTTTTAGAGCTTTTACTCAAAATTTAGAAGCCGATAAAATGGTTCAAATATAAGGGTGTTTCAAATTGTGCGGTTTTTTTTAAGAATAAATTAAATATAGATGGCGCACTGAATTTGTCTGGGTATGTGGGCATTTAAAAAGTGTGATGTATGACATTTATAAAAATGGCTTCGTACACGGTACAACAACGCGTTCAAATTATTGAATTATTTTATGAAAATCAGCGACCTGTGAAAAGAGTTTTTAGAAAATTACGTCAATTTTATGGTTTACATAATCGTCCATCTGAAAGGATTTTTTACTATTGATCGAATTATTAAAAAATTTCAAAAGACCAGTTCCGTGGAAGATCAAAAAGTGAAAAATACAGTCGTAGTGGTCATTCACAAGAAAGTATTGGTTTTGTTCATGAAAGTATTGCTGATGATCCTGAAATGTACATTAGACGACATTCACAGCAACTTGGACTTAGTGGATCAAGGGATTTAGCTCTGAAGGCATATAAGGTTCAAATAGCACAGGAACTGAAGCCATTAGATCGTTTAAAAGTCATTCATTTGTCAATTTCGTCAATGAACAACCAGCTGATTTTTCTCAAAAAATAATGTTTTCCGATAAGGTACATTTTGAACTTGGTGGCTATGTTAATAAAGAAAATTGACGTATCTGGGGTGAGGAAAATCCACAAATTATTCATGAGAAACCTATGCATCCTAAACGAGTTACTGTTTGGTGTGCATTATGGTCAGGTGGTGTAATTGGACCTTACTTCTTTGAAAATGCTACTGGTGAAGCTGTAACTGTCAATGGTGATCGCTATCGTCGGATGATAACCGAAATTTTGTGGCTTGTATTAATGCATAATGTTTTAGAGGATATGTGGTTTCAACAGGATGGCGCTACACCTCACTTTGCACACGAATCAATTGATTTATCGAGAAAAATTTCCTGGACGTGTAATCTCAAGAAACGGTGATGTTGATTTGACACCTTTAGACTATTTTCTTTGGGGGTTATGTGAAAAGTGTATTCGTGTCATTGGTGAAATAGAGCCTCAATTATATCAAAATATCATTGAAAATTTTAACAAAAGAGTGGACGTCTGTGCAGCTGCAAAAGGGGGCCATTTGGCAGATATTTTATTTTTCGCATTTAAATGTCATAACTGATTATTCAATTACCAATAAAAAGTGAATGCAAATTATGTGTTTTATTTATTCTTTAAAAACACCGCGAAATTTGAAACAGCCTTTATAAACACAGCCTATTTGAAGTCCGGGTAGACTTTTTAATTGAGTCCAACACGAAGACAATGATCCAAAACACCGGAGCTGTCTTTGGATTGAATAAAACACAAAAATTGCATAAAATGGAAGTTCTATCCATTCCAATTCCTAAATTCAAAATCAATTTAAAATGTGTAAACGCTTATGAAATGTGGACTTGAAGAGAAGCGAGAGATAACCCTAAAGCAGTTGCCACGACGAATCAGAAGGGTACAGTGCCCTTTTTCGACTAAATACGTCAAAAATTAAATCGAAAGCAAGCCGAGATGTCAAGCTATTCCTCACAACAATGGAGATTAAGTCTTTCATTAAATGATTCCACCGTTGTTAGTTCGTTGTATTTGTTTGTAAAACAAAGACAAAATAAGTACAGTCTACTCTCTTGAAAAATGTTTTTTGTTGAACATATTATAAATGGTATACATATTTTTAGTAGTCAGATCACTATATATCATTTGCTATTATAAAATAAAGTTCCACTAACTTGATACAGAAAAACATGTACCATTAAACTTCAAAGTATAATATTACCCTAATAAAAATTAAAAAAAAAAGGAAGATTATAGTGAAACATTAAAAATAACCTTGTTTATGGTTCAGCCCTTAATTACATCAATTTCTCGACCAAGTTTTCAGACAAAATTCACAAAGTCATGGCATATTTTACGACAATCGATAATCACGAAACATTATCGCTTAAAATGAAACAAGAGAACGACGGCGGCTCAGTGGCGTCTCGTTAAGGCGATATATCGAAGATATGACTAATGAACGTTCGCTCTCCTCAGATCTGATTAACAATTAATCGATCCTCGAAAGAAAAAACGTATTAACATATTACGATGGAAAGCATAAATTAAAATGAACAAGGGCGAATTAAGCCACTTACTTCTTATTAATTTCATTTCATTAAGGCATTTTACGAGCAGAATTAAAAAGGATTCTAGTTGGCATTGATTACATCTAATACTCAAGAATGAATTCCGTTGCTGTGGAAACAAATTTGTGTATAATAATCAACTACTTTCCTGAAAATCGGATCTACGAGGGTAGTCCCAGAACTACCCGACCCAACAAAGAAAAAACAAAAATTTTGGAAATAAACATATTAATTTTTCAACATATTCTCCTTTCAGCTCTATACATTTTTCCCAGCGATGTTCAATAAGTTCGATAGCCTTTTTATAATAAGAACTATCTTGCTCCTCAAAATAGCCATTAGCTGCCGACATCACTTCTTCATCGTTGGAAAATCTTTAACCATTGAGACATTTTTTCAAGTTTAGGAACAGCAAATAATCCGAGGGGGCTAAATCTGCCCAATAGAGTGCATGATGTAGCAATTCAAACTTTAGTTCATCAATTTTGGCCATTGCAATAACGGATTTGTGAGCTGGTGCATTGTGTTGATGAAACAACACTTTTTCCTTAGCCAAATGCGGTCGTTTTTGCTTGATTTCTTCCATTAAACGTTGCAATAAGTTCGTAAATACTCGCCGTTGATAGTTTTCCTTTTCCAAAATACTCAATGAAAATTATTCCACGCGATCCCAAAAAAAACCGATGCCACGACCTTGCCTGCAGATGAAACGGTCTTCGCCTTCTTTGGAGCCGGTTCTCCCTTTTGAGTCCGTTGTTTTGATTGTTCTTTTGTCTCGGGTGTGAAGTGATGGACCTATATTTCATCCATGGTTATGAAACAGCGCCAAAATTCTGCTTTGCTGCTGTGAAACTTCGCCAAACACTCAATTGAAACACCCTAACGACACTGTTTTGTTCGAGTGTGAGCAAACGCGGCACCCATCTTGCACATAGCTATCTCATGTCCAAATTTTCAGATAATATGCGATGTACCGCACTTTTTGAAATGCTACTATGTCTGTTAGCTCGCGCACTTTCAGTTGACAATCATCCAGTACCGCTTTGTGGATTTTCTTCACCATTTCTGGAGTTGTCACCTCATTTGGTCGACCACTGCAATGCTCGTCTTGGCAGCTCGTACGGGCTAGTTTAAACTCTGCTACCAATATTTCACT
The DNA here is from genome assembly GCA_031893035.1 of Dermolepida albohirtum. Taxonomy (NCBI): domain Eukaryota; kingdom Metazoa; phylum Arthropoda; class Insecta; order Coleoptera; family Scarabaeidae; genus Dermolepida; species Dermolepida albohirtum. The sequence continues at coordinate 805,810 of JAVIWB010006495.1, forward strand.
GTTGTAAACGAAGGAGCAGACTCGCCCAGAGTAGAATCCAGTTCAACTTTTATATCGGTTGGGCTGAGGCCTTTCAAATAAGAATATTGTATCACGTAACGATTTCAAACAACTACCGCCAGCTTTAGGTCAGGCCGGGTACTTATGAGGCCACCCTCGTATGATAATTTAGGAATTTAGTGGAACATTAAACTTAGAATGCGTAATTTCGAGTATTGCGCATTTACTCTACGAGTTTAGTTAAAGCTAATTAATTTTTGTTGCTGTGCCACTCTTATTTAGTAGATGATAGGGAAGTGAATCAACAGTTAGTGAGACAGGTGATTCAACTTGATTGTGTTCATGCTGATCGTAAGGACTTTCGTTATATGATTAGAAAATGAACTGTTTTTAATTTTTTTTGTAACAAAAAAAAGCTAGAGGACCAACTTCATCGATTGCAACCATAAATCGATGGACATCTGAGTTTAAACGGAGCCAGACCAGTTTATTTGACGAACAACATAGTGAGCACTTAAACGTGTAAAACGTGTATATTCCAGAAATGATTAAAAAAGTACATGATATGGTGTTAAATGAGCGTCTACTAAAATTACTTGAAGTAGCTGAGGTTGTACCATTTCATATAGATTGGTGGTTACAGTTTTGAATAATGAATTGAGTACAAAAAATTATGTACCAGATGGGTGTCACATTTGTTGACTAAAGACGGCAAACGTGGACGAGAACGCATGTCAGCTCTCAACTTAGCGAAATTAAGACAAAATCCGAAAGACTTTTGGCGCGGTTGATGAAACCTAGATGCACTATTATACACCCAAAATGCAGTAGCAATCAAAACAATAGACTGAGTCTGGCGCAAGTACTACAAAGAAAATAAAGATCGTACACTCGGCCGGAAAGGGAATGCTTATTGTAAATCTGGTACGTAGACTTCCGCGGTCGTGGTCCATACTATCTGCCTCTGGTCTTCCGGGCTGGAACCGCATCAATGGTATAACTGCCGAACTACTCGTATCGGACATCTTCAGGGCTCAACTACTGCTACTGTCTGTCGCGCTGAAACTGTCAGTTTCAGTGCAGAAATTGTTTTTCTCTGAGCGATTACTAAATACTTTGATTTTGAAAACTGTAAATACACTTTCTATGATCGAGGACGAACCAGTAATGAACGAGTGATGAGAGATAAGAAATTACAACCCTTCTAGCGATAAATTATATTAGTTTTCAACGTATTCTCCTTGCAACCCTTTGCATTTAGTCCACCAAATTGACTATTGAAGATAATCGATAAAGAAAATCCCACTACATTCCCAAAAGACATTCCATACTATCTGCTTCTGGGCTTCCGGGCTGGAATCGCGTCAATGTGTGTCGCGCTGAAACTGTCAGTTTCAGTGCGACAGACAGTAGCAGTAGTTAAGCCCTGAAGATGTCTCATACGAGTGGGTACGAAACGTTAGCAGTTATGCCATTGACGCGGTTCCAGCCCGGAAGCCCAGAAGCAGATAGTGTGGAATGCTTATTGTCTTTTGGGAATGTAGTGGGATTTTTTTTATCGATTATCTTCAATAGTCAATCTGGTGGACTAAATGTAATGGGTTGCAAAGAGAATACATTGAAAACTAATATAATTTTTTGCCAAAACGGTTGTGATTACTTCTCTCATCACTCGTTCATTACTGATTCGTCCTAGATCATAGAAAGTGTATTTACAGTTTTTAAAATCAAAGTATTTAGTAATAGCTCAGAGAAAAACAATCTCAAACCTTCAAAATATTATGGGAACCATTGAAATCATAAACAAAAACTTTCACGTACGGTTAATACTTTTTCGACATGTTTTTGTTAACTTTTCGAAATACAATTTTTATCAAGATATGGAAAATTGGTGGTTACTGACCAGATAATTTTCAATAATTTTGATAGGTATTCAGTCGCTGCTACATTAATATTTTTCATACAAAATTAAACTTTCGACTAGTTCGCTTTAAAAGATTTACTCATTAATTAGCTAAAACATCTGTTATATGCAAATTATTATTAATTCTTTCGTTTTATTATCCAAAAAACGTTGGGTGCCAAATAAGGACTAAAATGGCGAGACTTTTAAACAATGAGTAAACGCTAAGTAATGCTAATTGATCATAATTTTATGAAAGAAATTCGGAAATTATTGTCCCTAAAACAGTAGCCTTTAACCAACAAATGAAAAGTGTTTCAGTAGATTATCAAAATTACCAAGCTGGAGTGTCTCTATTGTTTGATTAAGAACTTATAAATTTTAATCTGTATTAGTATTTATACTTTAAGAAATTCGAAATGATTGGACTAACGGATGAGTAAGCTCCTTTGTATGTAAAATTAAAAAAGAATTGGTGACGAGACTTCAAATTCGAAGAGAATTTTTGAACATAAACCAGGTGCAAGAACACCGAAAACAGTCGTTACCACAGAAAATCTAAATTTGGTTCAGGACATGAGAGTCAATTATTGAAGAATTGCAGTAAAATTTATAGCAGAAATGTATCTTTTTTCAAGAAATATTGACAAAAAGAATCCACTCCAAATCATTTCCTAAAAAACTCTACTCTTAGGGTTCTCAGAACGTTAACAGCTAACCAACAACACTTTAGATAAATCATCGCTGAAGCAAATTTGTCAATAACTAGCAAGTTTTTGAAAATAGTTTTAGATTACTTCTTCAATCGATAAGGTCGTAGTGACGATTTTTGGAAATAATTTATATAGATCATTTTTAACGGTGAAGATGTCAGGGAATTAGCCTTCAGTTAGCACTAGTGACCCTGAATAACCCTGTTATAACCTTGTCCGAAACAATCGAACCTTCAGTTTCAGTGTAGTAAAGCCAACAGCCATATTAATCCTGCGCCCAAAAACAGTAGCCTGTAGTAGTAATTTGGCAAATGAGAAACTGTTTCTGTAGGTTTAACATTTATTGACATTACTGCTCCCAAAGTTACAAACATCAGTCATACGTCGTTGAAAACACTACCAGACTTTAATCTACAGTGGAGCTTGCATTTATTCAGAAACGGCTAAAAATGAAATGAAGGCTATCTCTACAAAAAGGATATATTGCTTCAAGAAATTTATAATCGTTAAATAACTGACAACTGATCTATGCATTTCAGGTTCGGTAGAGAATCCTATGAACATGTGCTATGTGTTGCAGCATCAAAAATTGTTGAAATTAAGAAAATTTTGAATAGATTCATCTTCATTAATGGAAGGAATAGAGTAAAATTTGTACAAGAGAGAGTGAAATGTCAGAAATGGAGAAACAGTGCCAAGAGCAAGATTTGACCATACAACCTAAAACTAAACTTGATCTGTTTTTTCTTGAAAAATTTGTTAAATGAACGATGCTTTAATTCGACAATGAACTTATTTATAATTACTATTTAATTATTAAATTTGCGTGGAAAAGCGATCGATTCAAAGGACGCTGGGCAAAAGGATAGCAAAATGTTATCGAAGAAAGTGGGCAGTAGATAATTAATTGATATTTTTATATAATAAACGACTTTAGAAAAACACTGAAAAAGTATGTCATGACTTTTCCGACAACCCAACATAATGGCATGATACAAAATTTACAATCATTCAAAAATTTTATATTTTTGCCATCCAATCTTTAATCATCAACTCATTAATTATCAAAGTAATTTCTGAAACTTTGTCCTTAATTTATTTTTAATTTTACACAACATTTATGACGTTCTAACAAGAATAGACGCGCCACTGTGACGGTCGTAGGTACACCAAATAAGAAAACAACAAACAAGATCGATACACGATAATAAAAGAAAATCGTGGCAGCACCAATTTTTACGAGTTCTCATGGCCTATATCGAAATGTGAAGGGAAAATGGAGACAAAGGAGGAAAGTAAGAAACAAAAATGACCTAAAAGCTTTTGTCTGAAGTAGAAAACATCGACGAAAAAATCAGATAGACAAAAGCGAGTAACGTATCAACGGTAAAAAAAAAGAAAGTGAAATAAAGAAAAGGATCATAAGAATATCATCAACAATAATTTCCGTGAAGGAATACTCTCTGGGATTTCATATAAACTTATTGCGATATATTTATATTTCGAAATAAACAGTTCGAAATGAAAAAAAAATTGTAAATCTTTAAATAAATTGCTAAAATAATGAAAAGCATAAACTAAAATAAACAATAAAGAACCTATAGTTAATGTCAAAGTATCGAAAATCCTAGACAGAAGAGTAACAGATGCTTGTGTTTCTAATATGTAACGAAACAATTAAATTTATTCAAAAGGGTATGCCGTCATAGTCTTTTTTTTTTGAGTAGTTCTAAAATTATGTCCAGGCTTGTATGGAAATATTGTGAAGAACTCATGAGCTGGCACGGCGGAAAGTTACTATAAGTACCGGAACACTAGAGGATCATCAAATCTGAAAAATTTAATGAACTTGTCAGAAAGATAAGCATCGCTATATATTGAGCCAGAATCTTCATTGAGAGTGCCTAAGAGCACTACTTAGGAACGAATATGTAATGTACCAAGGCTCAACGTGCTGGAAAAACAGACTCAAACATTAACACGGCAAAGCCTTTATTGGCAAGCCAAACTGCAAAAGGTTGGGGAATTGCTTTCACTAGAAAGAAACCAACAATACTCATACGTAAATGATCAGGAAAAGACAGTGACAGATCTAATAAAACTCCCAAATCCCACATCAAACCCGATCTCTATTAATTCCCAACACAGTGATGAATAATAATATTTACTCTTAAATTTCATGCAGCTTTGGTACATAAAATCTAAAGATATGGATCAACTTCCAACGACTTCATAGATATGGTCCACAAATAACAAAGACAGAGTAAATACAATATAACCAAACCTGATCTCTGCAACCCAGTTCCCTCAATACGGTAATAATAATAATAATAATAATTTTTATTTCTAAAACAATAATGAATAATAACAGGACAGTTTTTCATGGCATATTATAATGTTAACTGATAATTTACAACTTGCGCATCAGCTAAAATACCATATTAATACATCTTGGATAATCGCAAACTACTGAGTAATTAATATTGTAGATGAAAACAATTTTAAATCATCAGTAAATATGATTTTTCAAATTTTATATAATCTAACAAATGGTTAACAAATATTAAAAATAAAAATCAAATATTAAAAATAACGAAGGAATAAGGTTAGAGCCTTGTGGGACTCCAGATAAAGGTATGCGATCAAATAAGTAATTTCACCCTCTTCTCCCAATTCTTTCTATTTCTAACCGGCCCTTATATTTCATATAAGACTTCTTTCTACTTATACTATAACTGCTTTTATTCTCACGAAGGTTTTCTCTGATCTAGTTTTTCTTTGTCTTTCATATTCAATCTTATTGTTTTGTTAGACCTAATTAATACATTCGCAAATTATATAATCTTACTGTCGTAAATACTTGAAAAAGATTCTCCCTTGTTTTAGTTGGTTTCTAAGTAATTATTTTGTTTTTCGATTTACCTCATTTTACTAAAAATATTTGGCTTTTAATTTAAAAAAGTAAGTAAAACTCATACATTTAATTTATATATTAAATATAATAAATTATTTATTTCTAATTTATGAAGACGTGACACAATTCAAACATTCTAAAATAGTGTAACTATTGAACAACAAACATTTACATTAATTCAACGAAACGTTGATAACCTTGGATCGTATGACGAACCGATTCCATTTTTTGAATTCTTCCAATAGCACGGCCAAACAATGGAAGTAGATGCCAACAAAAGATCACTGGCAATTAGTTAATGGATATATATCGCAGCAAGCGTCCGCTCCACAAAGTAAATAATTTTATCATATTAAAACTGTCATTGTCGCCACATATGTATTTTTTATGTTTCGTGTATCTAACAACAGAATAAAAGTAAAGAGTGGAAAAATTATTAATAGTCTTCCGTTGACTATTAATAACAGCTTTTTATACAATAATCGATACATTCAGAGCGGTTCGCGTTCGTCGTTACTAGGAATTTTGTTTTTACTAATTTGTCTAGTTATTACGTAATTGGAAAGGTACACGAAATTTACGGAAACGTTTTATAAATACTTTCAAGGATAGTCTGGGCGCCGGTATTTATCTAATTTGCTCTGTAGAATTTGTTTCGGTCATTGACTGATTACGAGCTGACCAATAGGTGCCGGTAATTTTTACTTGCCAAATGTTTTATTTTGGCAATAATAGTTTTTCAACTGCATCTTGTATATGTGTTGCTTTTGCATGAAGAACGCGATTTATTTTTAAATCCACAAATAAAGCACAGGTGCCAATAATTTACAAGGAAATGTTAAAAATAGTTTATAATTAAATGTCTAGTAGAATTGTAGTAGAAAATTAAATATAAATTTAAGTTCATACAGTACCAGGTGTACCGGAAAATCATTACCGGCTTTTTCATAAAAAAAACTACACAATTTTCAAGAAAATGGAAAAATGTATTTATTCAAAGTATTGGCCATTTGATTCTACATATCTTGCCCATCTTTCAGACAATTTATGAATGCCATTCCAAAAAAACTATTTATCCTTTGAGTAAAACCATTCACCGAGCCATTTTCAAACTTCTTCGAAATTGGCGAAGTGTTGCTCTATAAGCGCGTATCCCATTGATACGAAAAGGTGATAGTCGGACGGGGCAAGGTTTGGAGAGTACGGTGGGTGCGATATTATGACCCACCCAAGTACTTTGAACACACTGGTTTTTAAAAGCATGAAAGAAACATTTGTCTGTCGAAGATCGTGCAGAATAAATATTCAGACGTTCTTCAATTTCGTGATAACTTACGTACGTATAAAATATAAGCATCTCTCTGACAGTGTCAATATTCATCTCATGATGAGGTGGGACGTCTTCACGTCGAAGCATCTTCGAAGCCGAAATTTACTCTCTGGAACTTCTTGTACAACCTAAGATGTAGACTACCTTCCTCTAACACTGGAATCACCAGCCCAAATCGCGTTAACACAGCATCTTCCTTTTTTAACTTTCCGAGCGTTTTGCAGCACCATAAAATGTGTCGTGCCATTTGCTAGTCCGTTAAAACATGATGTAAGAGCATGAAAGAAACCTTTGTCAGTCGAAGATCGTGCAAAATGGCACGAATTGCCCGTGCAATATCCAGACATTCTTCTATTTCGCAATAACTTACGTACGTATAAAACATAAGCATCTCTCTGACAGTATCAATGTTCATCTCATGATGAGGTGGGACGTCTTCACGTCGAAGCATCTTTGAAGCTGTAATTTACTCTCTGGAAGAGATGTAGACTACCATCTTCTAACATTGGAATTGTTTTCTCCAAATACAAATTAATATTCAATCCTCGACCAAGGTAGTAACGTAAAAGTACCCTGTATCCCGTTTTGATATAGGTAAATTTTTTGCATAGAGACTGTACCGACCACAGCGTAAACTTGAGCCCATCTCTACGCTGAAAATGTCACAGTGTGCACCAATCTGTTTCGGCATATTGCGAAATTTTTGTAATGTTTAATCTGCATTTATTCAGTTAAGGGTTTTTTTTGAGTTTTGTAGACATGCTATTTCCTCTAGTGTTACAGCTGCACGCATTGCATAAAACATATTTCTGATTACAGCTTCCAAACCTCGTGTATCTGTTTTAATTTTAATTAGTATGCAACAATATTTATACATACATATTCCTATTTTTATTTATTACGTTATACGAGTACATACGATTACAAGACAATAAACGTTCCACTTTATATTCATACGCAAGCGTACATACATCAGACGCAGATGGTCTACAAGCCAGTGTAGTTCAATTCTCCGTTTAAATGTACATACGTGCATACAATTCAGTTTTCGGTCTCGTACAGGTTTCCACACGGTACAACGGGTGGCATCTACGGTGCATATCTGACTTTCCCAAAACTTTTCTCGGGTCTGTTTGTCCGTCGTCTACCGGTCAGTTTATCACCTCTGTTGCTGAATTATTTGGGAAAGAACGGTCGTACACAACAGCACACGCTATTCACGGCTCCCTCTAGCTCGGTCGATGGTTGCATCATCAGTTTTGCAAATGTGCGGTAGCTCCGTTGGCTGCCATTCATGCAAAGTCCCTAACCAGATTACCGGCACAAATGGTGCTCAAATGCAACGCTACACGGGCACTATTTAGTTATATCTATGCTCGGGTTATCTCGGTTTTCCTATTCACATTGAAGTTCCCTTGCATTTTAGTTAAGTAAAATTTATTCAAATTTAGTTATCAAAAGTAAATATCAGGAATGGTAATATTGATGAATGAACAACATTTAGGATGTGCAACTATTAATACTGCTTTGTACATTATTTCATCAAAAGAAAAGAAATCGCCTTGATTAGGAAGTTACTAAATTACTATAGGTTCTATTTCTTTTTTTTAATATCAGGTATACGCATATAGTAAGAGGAACTTAAATGAAGTTAGTTCTTTATTTTATTGCGAATTTTCTATATTTCATTCGTATGGTTCCTAGGATTTAAAATTTAAACTTTAAGTTGGGATAATACTAAGGTCATGTGGTTATTCGACTCCATTCCTTCGTCAATGAAGAGCTCAACAGAAATCTTAAAAGGAAGATACCATTTGAAACTAGTATAATTAATCATCACCAACTTGTTATTCCCCATCAAGAATAAATAAGATATATCAATGAGTCTTAGATAAGTACTTGGTCTACAAGATTTTTCAGATTTAACTTGTAGGTTAGCTTATTATGACTACTAACTACTTTGTATTTAAAAAAATGAGTGAAGCTGTTAATTGCTTCCGCTATTAATTGCAAAATAACATAGGTGCTAAAACGCTACTATGAGAAGACTTGTTCGTTGTGCTTTCCAATAACTTTGCTTGCTTTGAAAGTTAACAAAAAAAGTTACGATTTTCAAACGGTCGTCTATTGTTTTAATAATAGTTTCAAGAACAAAAGCCAGACAAAATTTTTAATCTTAGATCTTTTAGAACAAACTTCTGTTAATTTGGTGTTACAATATTTATATACATACATGTAGTTATGTAATTTAAACAGGCCAATACCTCGATACATTAGTCAGTCACAAGTTGTGTTAGTTGGACATAAGAAACACAATAAAATTGAACAAAGAAAACAATTCTAAAAAAAAGTTTCCAAATTCGTCAATAATTTTCCACATACAAAATTAATTAAACGCTAATGACACGCCCTGTATATCAGATCCTGATCCTTATCCGTTCAACATTACAAAACACAGTGTTACTAGTTGTCTACCGTCCTGTATTCATTCAACCAATTTCTTGTCGCATTTACATATTCAATCAACGTCGCTCAGTTCACGCCGATACAACACAGTCTATGCTCATTAATACCTCGAAGACGGAAGTGAAGTTTCTCAATTTAGACACACACAACCCATCCCTTCGCGCAGTCATCCCACCCTCATTGGTTCTTCGCTACAAGATAATCAGGAACAGATTTCGATCGCGCAAAAACGATGTATCCCGTTCATAAGCCGTCATTATTGACAAGTTGTAGTTTGATGGATTGTTTTTCTTATGAGCGAACCTAAGGTCGAATCATCCCCACCCAACACCGCCGTTCGCCTCGTCCGTCCGTCGACCGTTTCTTGTCTGATCATCCCTGTTCCTGCCCTCGAGCACGCGTTCGAGTCGAAGCTCTCCTCTTCCCCACGACTCCCCTTAACACGAACGCGACATGACAAATGACGTTCGCTAAATATTATTGGACAGGCATAAGCGTGAATGGGGGATTACGGGTACAGGGCCGCAGAGTTATGTGTAACACGGCGGCGGGTCCGTGACTTGCTAATCTGAGGCCATGTATACTAATTATCCTTGCCTTCTGATCATGAATTCCGCTATTAGGTCCACTAAATCATTTAATGTTAATGCGAACCCTGTCGGATAATGCCCCTGCAAATACTCTCTCCCTTTAATAACGGCGGAGATATAGGCCGTTAACAACCAACCCTAATGATGCGTTTATTTGTATACGCGAACTAGTTTCGGGGGCGGGCTGTGTGTGTGTTCAAGGCGGGGTGGCGGGGGTGGACGTCGAGATGGCGAAATAGATGGCTTTCTGTACACCCGACTCTCTAATGTTAACGTTATCTGAGAGAAAAAAGGCGGGAAAGGTCAGAGGATTACCTTTTCATCGGGTCAACGAGCATTTTGTGCGGTTTATTCGCTCTGTGTTGACATAAATATGATGATGCTGTCTACGATCTCTTTTTCTTCATATTATATTCCTCTTATTTTATGATATGTTTCTATTAAAGTAAATATTGTTGAAGACTGTAAACAAAGAAAAACTATTACCACATCAATATTCATACTCTGTATACGTATTTCGACAACTAAATCGTCATCATCAGCAATTATTCACAGAACTTTTTAAAATAGTAATTTTTAGTGGCGTATTAAAAAAATATGCATCGGTAAGGTAAATCTCTCACCACTGTTATGTCAAAATATCATGACATTTGCATCATTAGAAGAGAAGAAATTGCGCATAAAGTAACAGTATGTATTTGGCATTGATCGAAAAATGAATTTTGAACTAAGAGCAAATATCAAATTCTTTTTTAAACTTGGTAAATCGTTTACTGAAACGTTTAATTTGATGAAACAAGTGTACGGTGCTGCGTGTTTACCACGTACGATTGTGTATGAGTGGTATATACGATTTAAAGATGGCCATAAGGACATAAATGACGACGAACATCCTGGTGCAAAAAAATCTGTGGTTGAGGAAAGTAACGACAAACTTGTGCGTAAATTTATCAGAAATGAGCCGAAATCCTCCTCCAAAGATTCAGATTATCGAATTTTCACACAGCATTTGGGACTAAGAAAGATTTGTGCAAGGTTTGTACCACACAAGCTAACAGAATTCAACATTGTACAGGCTTGATTAAGGACTCCAGAAAAAACAAAAGCTTCGGGTATTCTACTGTAACTGGTTATAAGACGTGGTGTTTTCAGTATGATCCCGAAGCCAAGCGTCAAAGCTCTGAATGGAAACATCCAAACGAAGAAAGATCGAAGAAAAGTCGTTTGGAGAAGTGAAAAGTGAAAACAACTCGACGCTTATCACTGATTTTCTAATTACAAATGGCATTTCAACCATCAACCATTCACCGTATTCACAGGATTTGGCCATCTGTGATTTCTATCTATTCTCCAAACTAGATTTGCCGATGAAAGGCCAGCATTATGTAGACGTTGAAGCCATTAGAAAGGCGACGACAGCAATCTTAAAGGACATGTCTAAAGATGAACTAAAAAATTCATTCGATATGGTAATTGAGCATGCAAGACTTTGAATTGAAGCCGAATGCGACTACTTTGAATAAAATAAATGAAAATCATCATTTCCTTTTTCCTCGACACTCACAACAAAAGGATCCAGTAACACCAATATTACACCATATTCCAGGTTACCGTTTTCATCAGTCACTATCAGTCTTCTCGAATCTTAAATTATTTTGGCTTGTAAAAACACGACGGTCCACCATTATTGAATCTTCGTGAACACCGATACAATAATGGCAAATATAATACAGAAGTACCTATTGCACGTACTTGTGTACAGAGCATTCGCCGTCAAGCAAACTTCTTTTAGTTCATGGAAAAATCAAACATCGATTCTGTTGACATACCAAAATTTTTCATATGGTTATAAACGCTCGAATGATCTTTAACATTTCCACAATCGCTCTTGTCGTGTGCCGTGGGTTTGACTCGATCAATATTTTTATTTTGTTATCAACCTCAGTGGGCCTTCTTAATAGACAAGCATCGTTAAGTTCATAATCAAATCAAATTTCGTAAACCATCACTGGCATTTTGGTCTTTTAGAGCATTACCAACGTAACTTATTCTCAATTTTTTATAACCTTGGTACGCGTTTTTTCCACTACGAAAGTAAAAGGGTAAAATGTGACCAAAATCAGTTTGGTTTTCCATTTTCAACTTTCCAATTTTCGTCCAATTTTGTTTGAAAATTGCCAGCTGCCTATAGCATAAATAAATGGGAATAGCTTTCGTACTTGCGAAAGTGAACTAACGCCATCTAGTAGAAAAATGTATCATGACTTTAGAGACAACCCAGTATATGCAAGCCAAAATATTTTACTACCTTTTCAAGGAAGTATTTCACTTTTCAGAGTAACAAATAGGAATGTATGTTTATTGAATGTAAGCGCGATACGTGTAGATTTTAAGGCATTTGTAGAAGCCCCATTTTTACTCACAACTTGATCTGATTTTAACACCCTTGGGGGGCGATTGAGATTAATGTAGTTTTAACACTAAACAGTTCAAACAATCAAAATTCCTCGCATAAAACAAGATTTTATCACTTCCCTAATTCTAGTATCTAACCAAAGAATATATCGTAATGTGAAAATCTAAATTGAATTAAAACGTTATATTAAACAGTTTCACAATCAGTAGAATGTCCCTTTCTATGGTAAGCCGCAACCTGTATGTGAACATTTTAATTGTATCGCAAACGTTATCGGTCAACAACGATTTCAAAATCAACACGGAACGGAGGACAGTTCGTAATACGTTCGTAATTGAATCACCACCAGGGAGATACGTATTCCGATTTCAATTAAAAGACAAAAACAACTTTATTAGCGAAAATACCCCCGGGAAGAACAACCGTGCTTTCGCTTACATACATAAAGCCCGGAGCGATCTGCATGTTTGTATTCCAGGATGATACAGACGTTGTATGTCTCCAACAAAGTTAAAAGATAAATTTTATCAATATTTGCGCAGAGTGGGGCTCTGTGAAAACGATTTCATATTAATGTGGGGGGACCTTCCCATCGAAACGCAAGTAATTATATTTGTTATTAAGGAACTATTTTATATGCTTTTATGATCTAATTATATGGCCGTAATTAATAAACTAACAAAATGAAATGAAATGTAATCATAAAAATTAACGCCTAGTCCAAAATTAAGAATTAAGAATCTCATTACTTCTTTATTTATTTACAGCAGGCGTATATTAAAATTATATAGCATGTAAATAGTTTTTAGTTTTTAGCAGCAAGTCTCTACTTTTTTATATCTAAACATGAACATAAATGTACCATACACTAACTTGTTTTAGGTTAGGTTAAGTATTGTATATAATTATGCGTTTTTACGATGTTAAACTGAAAATTCTAATTTTAACGCTTTATGCATCTTATATGCAATGCGGAAATTTTTGAAAAAATTCCTGTTCTCCACGTGGAATTCGAACCCACGACCTCACTTTCCCCCAGATTGTGCCCTAACCATTGGACCATGCAAACAGTTAATTCGAGTCCTTCTAATGTGCCATAAATTGCGTTATGGAAACAGTTTGAAGGACTTGCATTAACTGTCTCCGTGATCTAATAGTTAGGGCACATTCCCGGAGAGAATGAGATCGTATGTTTGAATCCCACACGGAGAAGGGAAATTTTTCAAAAATCTCTGCATTACATGTACGTGGGAAGTTTTGCATACTTGGACATAGAGAGCGCCACTAATCAAATGTTAGACATCGCATCTGTTGACCGAAGAACAGAAAGCAATTAGGGTGAATTGGTGTCACAAAACTCTAGATCGCATCAACGCCGGAAACTCTAAAAACGTGTACAACATTGTCAGTATTGATGAGTCTTGAATTTACTCATACGAGCCAAAAAATAAACGCCAGTGGTCTATTTGGGTATTCCAATGTGAAGAAAAGCCGATAAAAGTCATACGTTCTCGAAGTGGTTCCAAAAAGACGCGCCATTTGTCTCGAAAGCAGGTCTTGTAGCAATAATTCCTCTACGGTATCAACGAACTGTTACTACCGATTGGTATACAACCATTTGTTTGCCGAAAGTCATCGCACCGAAAGCTTGGAAAAATCAACCCCAAATGATGAATCATTCTCCACCAAGACAATGGAAGTTCGCACACAGTACGCAAGACTATTGAATTTTTAACGCAACAAAACGAATTTTTGAACGATCCTCCGTACAGTCTGGACCTAAGTTCCAATGATTTCTTTACCTTTTCAAAAATCCAGAACGGATTACGTGGACAAAGGTTCCTGTCGTCAGAAGAATCAGTTGATACCTTCGAAAACGCACTTTTGACTCTACCAACAAGCGAGTGGAACAACTGCTTCCGGAGTTGCATCTACTGTTTTCTCATATTCCAGTTTTATATGGAAAACTTGAAAGACAACCCACGTATTAGTAGATTGTCGACGTGATTGTCATAGTTAAATATTTTTTTAAATATTAAGCAATTGTATTTTAACAAAACTTAAAAGACAAACCACGTACAATGTATAAAGCGATTAAAATTAGAATTTTTTACGTTAAATATTTTTTATCTACTATTAAATTTTAATGACAACTTATGACCAAACTATTTAATAAAAAAAAATTACGACAAATATTCGAAATATTCTTTCTCTTCCACATTCTAAACAATACACTGTTACGTTATTTAATATTAGTTACCTAGAGTAAACATGATTTTTCTTATTTAATAAGTTATCCTTTTGGTATAAGAACAGAGATCACATTTAGAAGAAATTATATTTAATTTGTGGCTATTTCATTTTGAATTTCTTCCTTAATTAAGGAAAATTGCGTTTTCATATGTGCGTGCTTTCTTTGCTTTTTCTATATTGATGATATCTTAGGGTGGTTGTTAGTCAATTTTGGATAGAGATTTAATTTTACTCTTAACGACGCTTTAATATACAGTGTCTTGTTCATAAGTTTAAACAAGGTAGTGCGCTTACAGGACATAAAGGGTCTCCGACGGAGCAGACCGGCAACAGCATCCGGATTGGACAACATCGTGTAGACCATCTGATCTAGCGTAAGTTTTCCTTCTTTTTCTTTTGTTTTCCATTTCACATTTAATTTAGTAATTTAGTTTTTGCAGGCGTGTCAACGCTGAACGATTATAAAATATTTGAACAGTATTTCTTAAGAAATCGGAATTTAATTCATTACAGGTAATGGGTATACGGTTTCTTAATTCTTCTGCTTTGCTTATTGGAACATTATCATAAATCTTAGATTTAAGATACTTTCAAAGGAATGGGGAAAATCATTTAGGGATAAGTCGAGAGACCAGGGTAGGAAAACTTTTGAGCCATATCATCCAATCCAGCGACTGAGATATACTGGAGTCATCTGCTATTTTTTAATAAATTTTTGACGTTACTTCATTGATAAAACTCATTCTTGTCCTACGTTCATTCTCAAATTTCACTGAACTATGTATAGTTATAACATATAAATATATTTTTCTTTGAACTTTCAGGTCTTCTTCGTCCTTTTTTCGAGGGTTTTAATTGTTTCATAAGTTATTAGTCGATATTTCATGGATAATTTACTTGTTTGAAGGATTTTTGCCTCAAAGGCACTAATCTCTGCCGCTATTGTTCCTTCGCCTTTTTTTTGCTTCTCTGACATGGGTACTTAATAACATAGTTACTAGATATTTATACCTTCTTACCTAATCCAACTTATACCTTTCTAATCCAGTTCATCTATTTTCTAAAGTTTTTCCATGTTTCTCGATTTTTGTTTTGTTTTTTATATCATAAAATCTATCATTACCTCTTTCCCTTACTATTTCGTCCAATACATTGTCATTATATTTATTTTTCGTTACTATAACCATATCGACCGTCCTTTTTATTCTAAGACTATCTTTATTTTCCTTATCACGTATTCTAATGCTAAGTTGAACAAAGCAATCAAGAATGAATCTCTTTGTCTTGTTCCTTTATTAATTATAAAGTTCTCGCTTCTTCCTTTTTATGTTAACACTGATTGCTGTTTTTCTCATCGCCATTCTCCTCATATCTCCTCAATTTGCTGTGCACGCCTAGTTCTTCTGGTTCTTCTTTTTTTTTGAGTCAAATACCTGTGGAAAATCTATGAAAAGAATCTATCTGGAATTCACCAACTTTCTTCATAGTATGTTTGAGTGGATAGCCTGACATTTCGTGTGGTAAGTTCAGCGACATTCTGAAAAATACTGAGCCCGGAGTTTCTAAGATGTACATACAATATTATCGATCCCGTTGAGGTGAATTCACATTTATATTAACCTATCTTACCCCAGCTTTTATTATCCAAGCGTCTTTGTATTAATGTAGACAAAATCTTGCATGCAACATTTAAGAATTTGAAACCCCTATATACGTGGCTGTAATTCGACCGGCTTCACATGGATCAGGTACTGTGTTTTCTTCTTTCTATATCTTCTTTATGGGTAAGAATATTCTTTCACGTATTTTATAGTAATGCTGCCTTTATCAGGAGATTTTTCCGTTCTTCTTTTTATTAATAATTTAACTCCCTCTTCTTAAACCTTTTCCATTCATAATATTGATGGTTGAAATTACTCAAAGAAAAACACATTAGAGCACGAATCGAAATAGCATACAAAAAACTCAATCTACCATATATAAATGAACTATTCTATGCAGATGACTTAGGAGCAATAAAAAATATACTTAGCCATAACAGAAGCAACTAATTTGTCTAACTTTGCCTAGCAACGTTGAATAGTGGCAAGATTCTTCTACTTACATACCAATTTTAACTTCAACTTGTTCAACTTGCTTTATAAGTGTTTCACAACAAAAAATTGTAAAATTAGAACATCGTAGTGTCATAACATTTTTGACAAAGCAATAAAATTCTCTTAAAATTATTCGCGAACGAATGATTAAGTTGTTGGGTCATGTAGCTATTTAAGATGACTCATTTTCATTTGGTTTAAAGCAAGAGTTGCTTAACACTTACCAAAGGAGACTACTGTAACAGCAATTACATACGGTAAATACGCTGATAGAATTAGGTACAGTTATTGACCAGAAACGTCCAAATATGCGTTACAAGGAAGTCCTCACTTTTTATGAAAATGGACGTATTCACAAGGCAGCCAAAGTCTAATCCGTTCTCTGCGAGTGTAACTTCTTTGAACTGGACCATCCACCATATAAATGCGTATGACTACGTTTAACTACTTTTCACTTCACACTTTCGCAAAGGACATCATTTTGCCAATGATATCTAATTTAAAGAGGAGATCGATGCCTATTGATTGAACTGTGCAATAGACTCTTCGTGGGGTTCTCAGGAATATACATATAAACAAATGCTTTTTCACTATTTTCTTTCTCTTTTTTTTATTAACAATGGATACACTCCTATAGTATTTCATATATCACCATAATATCTAAGACTCTATAGCGTTAATTTTAAGAGACTATTAAGTAAAAGACTGTCGTAATCTATTGGCGTCTTCCAGTCAACTGTCCCGCACATCCTCACTACACTTTTCTCCCCACCCCATATAAGGGATTAGTGTGTATGGCTATTCATTTGAAACCACTTCAACTGCAAACGCAGTGAAGTCAAAGGAAATTACGTAGAAAATAAAATTACCAAAAGAAGTATTTTGTTTCATTGTTAGGTAAAAAACTTTTATAATTTCCTCGTATATTTATTACCCACTTCTTACATCATGTTACGGTGAACATACAAAGTATCAAGAATTTTACAAGTACACAATAACAGTTACACTCATTACATAATCTCACAAATTTTCATTAAAATCCGGACACAAATATCCGTTAGATTTCGAACATTGCTTAACGTTCACAACGCAATGTCCATCTCCAAAATATACCGTTTCATTTCCTCTAATAAATTTAAAGGAAGAAGCTTTCACGGATCGATTTTTAGTTGAGCAAACGAGTTCCGCCCGGTGTCTGAGAGATCCGTTTTCGTGTATCTCAGATGAAATCTATTTACTGATATTTTCTGGGGAAGCGAAAACTTCGGACAAACTTCTCTTCAACACATCCCAGCCGTTTCTATTTTTGGATGCGAAAAGGGAGGAAAGAAATTCGTGATTTTTTTTATCGTCGAGGTTTGGGTAAAGATTCGCGTAGTAATACCCTTTAAAGTAGAGACATTCCGGCTTCTTATGATTAGTTACTTTTAATTCTATCAGGAAAAAGCCAATGTCGATGCATTAATTTAAAATAGCGACTGGGACAAAAAATGCAGCGATCAGCTGTCTAATTAAGTGTTTAGTTAATATGTAAATATATACAGAATTCTTGAAAACTTGAGATATTAATTTTAAAAAATAATAATTCACTTAAATAACTACCATTTAAAAAAATTACACCATTAAAAACGTTTTAAAAACAACTGCAATACTTGCTGAAGCATATGTACTGTAGCTATAGAACATATAATATCTTATAAATTTATTAAACCATAGTTTGCGGTTTGATTTTTAGGAAGCCTTAGAAAAATTTATTTTCTTTATATTTATTTTGTTTGTGAAACGACTATACGGGGACAGAAAAGTCCGTGTAATAAAGGAAAAGAAACTTTGCGATTTGAAATTACATTTACTTCCCAACAAAATCGCCTGATAGTTCGATACATTTGAACCAGAGATGATCCAAAGTCTTTATACTTTGACCAAATTCAGAATCCTCAGGTTCATCAAAACAAGCATCCACAGTAACTTCGATATCGTTGTTTGTTGAAAATTTATAGGCTGCAAGACATTTCCTTAAGCGTGGAAAAAGGTGTCAATCCGACGGCGTTAAATCTAGTGAATAAGAGAGGTGCGGCAACAAATCGAAAGATAATTCAATAATTTTTGCCATAACAGCAACACTCGTCTGGAACCGCTCACTGTCTTGGCGGAAAATGTTTTTTTTTCCTTAACTAAACCAAGACGTTTTTCATTCATTTTTTGATTTAATTTGTCTAAAAGACTCGCATAATATATGTTCAGGATGGTTTGGCCAAAAATTGGAAGGCATTATTCTTCTTGCAGATCAAACAACATCGCCTTCTTTGGCGGAAGTGAAGCACTATGCCACCGTTTTTTTTTTAGAAAAGGCGCCAAACGCTCACTATTCCAAATTTTGATCAACACTGAACAGTCGTGGCACTCACTTCGAAACCTAATTCGTTACTTTTTGCCATAGAAACAACACTTGTATTGAGCTGCGCTTTGGCTTGGTAGAAAGAATTTTTCTTTATCAAATCAGGACTCTTCATGAATTTCTTTTCAACAACGAGCAGTTGCAGTAACTACTTTTCTAGCGGCTGCTTCTTAGCTAACTCTTCATTCAAAATGTATGTTACACATCCTTTAGAGGTTCGTACAGCCCCCGCTATCTTAAATCTTTTCAAACGACAGCATTAGTCTTTAAAAAACAATTTTAATGTCATTATGTACACTTTCACATTAAAATATTACGATATCAGTAAATATGCGAGCATTATCTAGATTGTCTTCAATTTTTTAAGTAATCTAGACAAGGTCGAGGAAGTAGATTTTGTTGAAGACTGTGGTTAAGTGAATTAATCAAAAGAAGATAAAAAAATCCTTACCACATCAGTATTCTCATTTTGTGTACGTGTTTCGACAATAAGTTGTCATCGTCAGCAGAAATTATTCACATTGTCGCACCTGGGTTCAGTAAAGCTCACGAAAAAAAATCCATAAACTACTCACTTGAAGTGAATGTTTGGTCTTCGCATCAAGCGCGGATTATGGTGTAAAAACCGTAAAATTAGATAGGACTGATACGGCGAGATTACTTTCCAAGACTACCAATATTTAAAAACTATTGCAAGAAGTAAGGGTGAACTGGTAACTTAGCTAAATAGAGCCACGTAAATGAGATATCGGCTGATAATTGTTAACTGAAATCATGTAAACGTGACTTCTGCCGTCCAATTTTTTAAACATCTGTACATAATCTACCAATTAATGTAGATTGGATATAAAGAATCATCGATCTTCGATATTGTATTACCTTTTCTTGCAAACACTATAAATAGCACGCCTAATAATTTCGTCAAATTTGTAAGACAATCAATCAGTCGGGCATTGAAAATTTATAATTCGTTCAATTGACAGCGGACGAGAATCGATAAATTCAACTCGAACATTACGCGGAACAGTTTAATCAAATACACCGCGCCGACAATGGGAACGTACCCGCGTCGCGTCGCTACCCCATATAATTAATAGTACATAATTAATGAATAACAAAACCCCCGACAATCAACCTCACCTCTCGCCGCCATCACCGGACCGGGACCGGCTGAAAACGCACCAACCCGTGGCGGCCGTAATTGCCGTTACAAATTGCATTTGTAAAATTCGAAATAAAAAGTATTAATTCGATTTTAAATTGGCGAAATTTACAACGGAACTGTAAAAAATGTCCCGGTGACGATGCAGTAGCAATCGTGCAAATTCGTTGTTGCACCTAAATAAAAAAATAAAAATAAAGGGTGAAAAAACAAAAAAAAATAGAAAAAAGTTTTAACGCGCTGATTTATTTTTTATTTTTGTTTTCGTTTTTCTGTCAGTTAGTCGGTCGACAGACGTTTCCATTTATAACGACATATTTTATTCGGCAGGGAACCATTGAAAACAGATTGATACATTAGAACTGTTAGCGTAGGGTACCAGAACCGTTGAATTTTATTAAGTATAATTATAATTGTGCAAAAAGCTTTGGAAATCACTGAATCGCCAGAATATACAGGGTCATTTTTGTATAGCAGCAAATGTTTGAAAATAGTTTTTTCACATTTCTTTAATACTATTTTTTTATACAAAACGATGGCACGAAATTTTTTTTCGTTGCCGGTATTTATACCCACAATTATGTATTAAAAAAAAACTTATTTTCTGTTGAAAAAATTGTAATACTATTACCCAATACTCCGACTTCTTTATAAATGTGCGTAGTTTACACGGGAAAGTTGATAGTGTGGGGTTCTCTGAGTTGTAGTGGATATCAGCATCGCATTTCTCACAAAACTCTCAGAAACATAGTTATACTCCCATATATTGGATTCTGAAATAGTTGGTTCGTTCGAGATTTTTTGTAAAGACTGACTTTCAAACGATTGAACTTCTAAAGAAAGTGGAGTTTTTGCCATAGAAAATCTAATATGTAGAAAGCCCACTCTTAATTAATAATCAATATTCTATTGCTTTGTTCGCAAAGCACGACTACAGCGCCAGTTTCAAATGGCTACATATATGAACACTACTTTCTTCCAAAGATATCTTTGGATGTTCTTTAAAAAATTGCAATTTTTTTCAAATTTTTCTATATTTTGAACATCAATTGAGAAATCACAATGGTACTAAAAGTCAAAATTAAATTAATTTACATACTTACGATTGAGTGTACATATATCTTTGTCAAATGTGAATTTGGCATAGCAATTTTCTGTTGAAATGCCTGTAATATTATATATAAATCGGAAATATACGCCCTGTTTTTGAACAATAATGTTCTAATAGTAAAGATTAATAATGACCTTCGTTCACTTTCTTTTTACGAAACATACAACATAGAATGAAAAATTATAAATTATATTACAACATAAGTTAACATATTGTAAGCAATTTGTAATATTAGGTTGCAGACACTTCCTTTTTTTCAAAGGCGAAAAATAAAGACGCATTGCTGTTAGACAAGATTTATTTTTTACTAACCATAGAACATATTTTAGACTTTTTAAATTCTCTATGGACTAGTACAGCCGATTTCTAAAATTGTCCAACAGAATTCTTCAACTGAAGTAGGTTTTTGAGGTGATATTTAAAAATTTCTAGATAGCTTTGTGTTTGAAAAGCTTCAGAACAACTTGGTATTTACATTCCCAGGACGACTGACCATAATGCCAAAAAATGTAGACTTCGACACTCACTTTTGGGATCGCCCGCAAGTATGCAGTAACATGCATCTAGGTAAGGTTTGGTTTGAGGAGAATGGTACCGCGGCTCACAGCCCTTGTTTTAATGACACATGTGGAGACAATATTTTGAAACGGCTCACCTCAATTCAAACTGACATTCCGTAGTTGGTGTACTCGCCCAATTGAACGCTCTGTGATTTTTTATGGGGATACTTCAAAGCAAAGGTTACGCGAAAGTACGCAGAGTAGACATTAATTTTTGTTTTAATATTTTCAACTTTTTAAATTTTATTTCCTTATTTTCTTTAATTTAGTTTTTTTATTCTTAAATTTTGTTTAATTTTTTTTTACTTTTCCTATTCAATTTACATGTTCTTTCATTTTTAAAGTACACAAAGTAGATTTAATTTTTGGTTGTAATTTTTTAAATTTCTTAAATTTAATTTTCTGTACTCTTTTCTTTGTTTATTTTGTAATTCTTTAGATTTGTGTTTTCTTGACTTTTCTTTTCAATTTTCATATATTTTTTGGTTTTTAAAGTACAGGAAGTAGATTTAATTTTTAGTTCTAATCTTTTTTCTTAAATTTAAATTCTTTACTTTCTGCTCTTTTCTTAATTTATCTTTCTTTATTTTCCTTTAATTTTATATATTCTTTCATTTTTGAAATACATAATGTATATTTAATTTTTAATAATCATCTTTTAACTTTCTTAAATTTAAACTCTATACTTTTTACTTTTTTCTATTTTTCAAATATGATTTGGTCTTTTTTATATTTTCTTTTTAATTTTTATTTATTTCTCCATTTTTTAATTGCTTATTTTTCAATCTTTTTTGAATATTTTTTTAATTTTAAATTTGATGTTTTTTAAATATTTTTTTCATTTTCATTTTTACATATTTTTTAAGTTGAATTTGATGGAGCCTGTGGTTGATTAACTTAATCACTAAGGTTGATATATAACCCCTTTCCATATTAACTTTTGTAATTCTGTATACGCATTTCGACAACCAAGTTGTCATCATCAGCAGATAACCGCAAAGTGTCGCACCTGGTAAACCACGGCGAAAAATACCTGTACGAAAACGAACTCCGTACGCGATCCACACCGTTGAGAACCTAAATGTAAATGTACACTGAGTGTACATTTAGGTACGAGAACCTAACGGAATTTGTTTTCGTACAGGTATTTTTCGCCGTGGTTTACCAGGTGCTACACTTTGCGGTTATCTGCTGATGATGACAACTTGGTTGTCGAAATGCGTATGCAGAATTACAAAAGTTAATGAGGAAAGGGGTTATATATCAACCTTAGTGATTACATATTTTTTGTTTTTTTATTTCTCTGTTACGATTAAAATTTTAATCTCTATTTTGTAATTTAAATTTCCTTACTTTTTCCTCTTTTTTAATTCTTCAATTTAATTGTTTTTTTTTATTTTATTATTATCCTTCTTAATTTTTACATAATTCTTTCTTTTTTATTACTTAATATATTCAATTTAATTTTGATTTTCTTCTGAGAATTCAATACTCCACCCAACCAGTGCATCAGAAGTAGTAATTAATGATGTCGACATTATATTAACATCAGTGGAAGTTATGCTAGAAAACATATACAGGTTTCTTAATATTTTTTTAGTTATATACGTTCTAAGACTTGCTACAGATAAAGACCAAAAAAAAACAGTAGATGTTTAAAAGAAATTATCTAATCGTAGTAGGCTTTTTATTAATTCCAAATCGTAGTGAGTATCCATCAAACGCCTATTTAATCTTCCACTCTAACTGCACTTTTGTTTTTTACTAATAATCTACCACTACTGTTCTCTAAGTAAATATATTATTAAAATTTTGAGAGAAGACTTTCAACATGGTGTCTGATGAACAAGTAATAATACGTCTCTAAACAATAAAACATACTTTGAATTATAAAAACTTCGATCTGGAAATGAAAATCTAAAAAGTCAAGTTCGTTAAAAATTACGAATGTCGCCTTTGAGAGTAAGTAAAATATAATTTCCTTAAAACCTTAACGATTCAGACAGAAAAATTGATGTGTATTCAAAAATCATCTATAATCATCTACAACAATTGGTTATGGGTAGGTAAAATCCCCATGAGAGGATTTTTTATAAACTGAAGAGGCTTGAATTTGCCAACCCTTTAAAGAACGATGACCTAAAAGCTAGCAACAAGATATTACGTATGGTCATATAAAGAGATCGGAGAAATGGATTAACAACAGTATACATCTACGAAGATGGTCGCGGAAGTAACCCATCCAACAAAGAAAACGCAAAAATTTTGGAAAGAAATATATTTATTTGTCAACATAATCTCCTTTCAGCTCTATACACTTTTCAAATAAGTACCGCCATCTCTAGGTCAGGCCGGGTAGTTATGGGACCACCCTTGCATAGACCAAAACCAATATTAGCTAATCAAAAAACTATAATGACAATAGCAGCAAAAATTATTTTTCACATTTCATTCCTAAGGCATTAGTTATAAGATTGAAGAGGAACGTCTAAATATCACCATCGTAGATTCTACATTAACTAATAGTTATCAACCAATTCTTCTCTATGGTTATGTAAGCCTCCCAACTACTTAGGTAGCTCAACATAGTTAAACAAATTACGATCTAAAGTTTTACCGATAGACTTCCTTAGTGAGCAAAAGCCATTCAACTAAAATCGATAAGTGACCAAACTCGTATCAAGTAATGAAAAATGTTAATATGATAATGGTTTGTTCAGCAGTTTTGTTAAACATTATTCTAGATAAAGGACTTACGTTATATGAAGATTACATGTCTGTGCATACACAATTCTCTGTCAATATCTTTCAAAAAAAATTTTAATCTGTTGCAAAATAATGTCGCAATGTCATACAATTACACTTGAACCATAGACTCTTCTATCTAATCGTGTTTATAATGAGTCTTCTAGAAATGTATGTACATAAGTGCTTTGTCACTAATCTGTTATTGCAACGAAGAGAGGATGTGAGGGAATACTTTACAATTATCGTGTGGTTTATATCTTACTCATTCCTAAAATTCTAAGCAATTCCCCAATCGCGCTCATTTATAAGACGATTAAGAAAATAATATCCCGGTATACAAAAGTAGTTTAATACAGTACTGTTTATAGAGCGAGCAGGGAAATATAATATGAACAATGAAAATAAGCAAACAACAAAGCTCCGAGAGTATAACATACACACATACTGAAACGAAAGCTGTTATTCACGATCAATTGTAATTGGTCGGGATTTATCAAATTGTTTACGTCATTCGTTGTGAAACAAAAGCATAACAAAGTCCCAGTCTGCTCGTCCACTAATCGCGGAATTTATCGTGGAGATATCTTTGGCCTCCGAAACAAAACAATATAATACATCGAATTTATTAAGTTGTTGGATGTATGTATATTGTTATGTATGAACATCTTATCATTTATTCTTTCGAAACGTCAATCAATGTTATTACAAAACTTAACATATCATAACTGTGATTAGTCCACACTGGTTTTTAATATTCATTTCTTCTATTAAAAACGTTTGCAAAACGCATCTAAATGAAATTTTTTGAATTCTGAAGCTTATTTCATGACCAAGCATAATTTTGTTAGTGTTTAGATGCAATTATTAGATCCTGTGAAATATCGGAGTTTTTATCAGCTACAAGTTCGTCAATTTGATAGAATATCTATCAAACTGTATAATCATCCATTGTAGTCTCACTCTTATACTAAAGCTGTTCTGTTTGTAATATCAATTTTGAACTTAGTGATCACCTCATCGAAAATTTTGACCCAAAAATAAAAATTTAAAGAATGAACCCAGCGAAAACTTACAAACTCTTACAGAACCTATCAATTCTCGCAGCATAGCTTAGAAAATGCCTCAAAATCCGCGTTACTTTACTGCGTTAAAGAAATTGATAGGCAAGGCGAAACGAGTCTCTCATTGATCATTTTCTCAGATAGCTGAACAAAGACGGCAGATTCGCTGCAAATGAACTCTAAACTAGTATAACATTGTGTTCACCCTAGATCAGAGAGATAGGACTGATGTAAAAAACCGATACACTGGCTTAGCAAGCTTCGTTTCTAGCATACATAGAAATACTATAGAATTATAAGGCACGAAGACAATAAAACTAATGAAAAAAGTTTGACAAATTTCGTCTCGGGCTTTCATAGGATCCAAATCTCCCTGTTGCTTTGCAAAAACAAACAGCAAAAGAATCATGAGAGACTGAGCTGGCAATAGATCCAGAGAAAATGAGAGAACTCCCCCGGTCAAAAATTGAGACAACAGTCTCTTAGGGAAAAGTCAGCCAAATTTACAACAGTTCTGAGTAGAAACAAAGTCTGTTAGGTTAATAGTGGACCTACTGATAGGGGTCTGTAAACTCAACAGACATATGATAATATGGGTTTGACAAAAGAACCATATGTATATAGGTGCTGCCAAGTAAAAAAGAAAACCGCGATCCACGTACTATGCCAATGTGATGGCTTAGCAAAAATGTGATTTCTACAAATAGAAGATAAATATCCTGAAACGGAACCCTATATGAAACACGACTCTCGAAGCTGCTAGGTTTAAGTAAATGGAGATGGAGAAAGTAACGAGATATAAGTACCACAATAGATACGGAAAGTCATAGTGGAATAGGGTCTATACCCGCCTCGAATAATCTAATTTAATCTATTCCCCAAAAACCATCGATAACTATCTTATCTAAAGTCAAAGAATTCAATAACATTCCTCATTAGTTAAACGAAAAATAAACGCTGTAAAGGTTAGAAATTTCCAGTTCTGTGTTTAACGAAGAGGATAGCAAAATTTTTGAAGAAAACGATGACCCACAATGAGAGGTAGACAATGACATCAAAAGATAGGAGCAGAGAATTTATTGCGATGATATAGATGACCATGTTTTAGATAACTATTGACCAAAATTAATGTAGTTTAGTATATAATGCGTAATTCAGGCAATATTATGAGCATGTAGTGAATATCAGAAGGAGAGAAAGTACATCTATAACAACATATACACCGAAGTCATGAACAACAATAGAAAAGCAAAGCAGAGATACCAGCGAAAAATTAAAAAAAAAACAAGACAAACAAACCGTTTAAACGAAATAATTAAAGAAAATCGACTGAAGCAGATAGATCACATTGGAAGAATGGATAGAGAAAGACTAATAACAAGAGTGTATGCAGCAAATTTGAAAACGAGAGCCAGAAATAGATCAAGGAAAATGTGACAAAAAAGGCAGGAAAAAAAAAGGCAGGGCAAGGTAAATTATACTTGCCTATGAAGCAAGCTCATATTTATATAAAATATATAATATTTTTATTAAACAATTTTTATATTTTTCAACAAAATCGCTTTTGTTTTCCTAAGCACTATTCGTATCGCGAAATTAGGGTTTCTATTCCTGTTTCATAAAAATTTCCTTCAATTTCCTTTAATTATTTAAAGATTGCTTCCTTCACTTCATCATCATTGGCTTCTCGCTTGAGAGGACCAAAAGTTGCTAGTAACAGAGTGCCAAATCAGGGTCGTAAGACTAATAGGACTGCACTTCCCACTTAAGCCTTTATAGCTGCCGGATGATACATGTTGAATGAAGAACATCATCACTCGATCATCCGGGTCAATCTTTAATGGTTTTACGCAATTTGTCTAAAGTAGCGCAGTATGACGCGGCATTGATTGTAGTCCCTGGGGGCATAAATTTACTGTAAACAACTTCCTTAGTATTAAAAAAGACCGTTAGCATAACCTCTTGAATTTGTGGAGTTATTTTCCCTTTCTTCCGTTGTGGTGTTGTGTCTCCAATTACTCTATCAACTATTAGTCTCGAAAATGTCATGGAGCAGCCAACACTTATCTTCCATGATGGTTTTCTACAAAAATTATAGATCATTTCCGGAATTGGGGAAAGAAAATGAAAAACTCGAGACACTGATTCTTGTGGTTGTTGGTTAAAGAACGAGGCATCCAGTATGCAAATATCTTAGTATAATCAAAAGGATCGTGAATAATCACAAACACACTACCATAAGAAATATTTAATACACTTACAATCTTTAATTTTTACACGGTGGTCAGTCAGATTCATTTCATTTATGCATTCTGCATTATTGATCCTGTTCTTCGCAATTGAAAGACGTCCAACGCGCAGTTAATCAAATTCATTATTCCCTTTTCAAACATTTAGCAACATTTGACATTTTCACCAAACAGTTCGACTACTTGGTCATTAATTTCATAACTACTACAATTTTTGACACACGAAAATCGGACTACTGAACACAATTCAACGTCGGAGGAAACTTCTATACACGTCATACTGACGACGTAGCTGCACACTCACAGAATGACATACAATATTATATACAGTACTGCTGCAGTCTTGCCACTACAAAAAATAATTTTACTGCTTTTAGTTTAAGGAATGTAGATGGGTGAAAATTACTTTGTGATCCTTCCTCGTATTTTCACAGAGAACCGACATTTGTCAAACAAAAACTAACAACGGCAAATTAAAAGTTCAAATTGGCGCTACAGATCAAATTATAAATAAACTGGTCTAAATAGAAAGTTCAAGTTATGTTAATCTGATCATATTATTTATAACTTCCAAACATACTTCGTAACAACATATAAATAAACAAATAATTATGCGTCGAAGTGGAAGCCTTCCGCCAGTTTTGGCACGAAAGTGGCAATCAATTTTTTCATCGCCTCTAATTGTACAATGATTAGTGCGCTTTAGAAAATTTAATTTTAGATATCGAAATCCGATGATGAATCACCATATTGATGAGATTATTAGTGCGCTTTTGATGAGATGTGTGTATGTATGTACTTAAAGCGTGAGTAAAATTAGACATTACTAAGATTTCGTGTGAAAATACGCTGTTAGATGCGTTTAATGGAAATTTATGGCATGTTTTGTAGGTGTTCGGTTAATGCACGTCAACGATCTTTTCCAGATTTTCAAAGCCAATGAATTTACATTTTCGAAATTATTGTATATAAAAGAACTAATCAATTACTGTTTCTAGACAGTTTAGTAAGAAAAAGCCAAAATAAATTTTGAATCATAGTTTATGGCAACAAACACGAACACAAATAGATTTATTATGCTAAAATTACCCGTAGTATAATAATACAGTCCGCTATAAAATAATAGCGTATACATACATATTACTGCGACCTTCGTTCATCAATAAGTAGAGATTCTAGTGCGAGCGTTCAGTCAGCGGCGTGCGTTTCGAGGTAGTGCAAGAAATTTAACACGATTTTCAGTATGCAAATGCACAAAGTGGATTAGATCCAGTTAAATATTTAAAAAATGAGGTATGTTTCAACGGTTTCGTCATGTAACCGTGAGGAATAAATTCTCTCATATGCAGAAAACAACTATTGGGCATCTAATGATGAAATACTTGCAAAATTAAAATAATCTTTGTTAATACTTAACGAACCCACCATCATCAAAAATGTATATTAATCTGGTAAAATCGTCAACACACTATCTACATAATAGCAATAACACTAATATAGTATTAGCATAATTACTATTATGAAAGTATTTCATTATTAGATGTCACTCTCTGCAAACAAGAACATTTAATCCTCATGGAAAACACGGTTGAAGAAACTATTCAAGCATATCTAATGCAAATATTTAACCAATCTTATCCACTTTGTGCATCTGCATACTAAAAACGCTGCTTAAAAGGGTAAGTAAAACCGATTAATAGGTTTTTCATACGCGTGGTATATCTTGAAGCAAGAGGCCGTACACAAACTAACCAATCCTCACACCACGTTCTTTGTTTCTTTCCTTACTTTCTTTCCACTTTTGAAACAGCATACGACGTATCTTCTGCGAGGTTCCTTTTTGATCGGATTTGGAAAAGTATGTGAGACAAAGTGATGTGCTGTTAACCATGTTATTGTGGTTGGTACATATTTTTCAATAATATGGTCAATGACTTCCACTACAAATTCGAAAAAGGATTTTGTAATGTTTTCTGTAAATTTTTTAAAAACAACTGCATTATATAGAGATTGACATTTTCTTATAATACTTCTGTCGTTGTTTTCTTGTTGCCTCGTGATATGTAATTTCTTGGTCAGCTAAATCAACGTTTCGCATTTTATCACTGTATTTAATAATCAGTTTAGGTTTCATTCTTTGGCCACTAGTCTTTTACTTTACTAAACTTGATGACGGGTCGTGAACTGAACTCAACGCATAAACTTTTGTTGTGTTGCCATTTTAAAGCCATAATATTGCCTCTTTTGGTGGCTCTTGATTTCTCCTTTTTCTAGTTTTACACTTACAAAACCATTGTCAAATCCTTTCTATTGAATTAAAAAAGCCAGCCAGCTAGGAGGACATACAAATTATTGACAGTAACACAATAGGTTTTATAAAGAATCCAGTAGATGTAACATAGTTTTCATTGATATCAGATGCATATTTCTTCAGGAATAGACTAATTTTATTCAACTCAATCTTTCTTCGAAAAATAAGAAACTTTCGTCCATACTAATATACAATATTTTTCGAATACTAATACTGTGCTAAATTTTATACATAAGTGCATTTAGTATTCATAACTTTAAACATAGAGACATATATCTAGATTGAATACAGAATTATCAGAAAAATACCAGTATTTCATAATACTTCTAATCCGTCTCGTGACATAATCTTTAGAAAAATCGCAGTGTAAAGTATTTTCCGTTTTGACCAATATCATTTTTGTTATTCCATTTACTCCTTGGTAACCTCTTTCCGTTTTTTTTTTTTTGATTTACAATACTTAAATTTCAACTTTCATTTCCTGTCTTACATATTTATTTGTCCCAATTACATGAATACAGAACAAATTATCATCAAGAAATATATCAAATATGTCAGTGCTGATGCAATTCTGTCTATATTTTTCACTTTCATTTTACTGATAAAACAAAACAGTCACTGCTATCTGCTTCTAGGCTTCCGGGCTGGAACCGCGTCACTTGTATATCTGCCGACTTTCAGGGCTGAACTACTGCACTGAAACTGAGTTTCTCATTTTCAATGCAGTAGTTCAGCCCTGAAGATGTCCCATATAAATGGGTACGAAACGTCGGCAGATATACAAGTGACACGGTTCCAGCCCGAAAGTCCAGAAGCAGATAGCATGGACCACGACCGCGGAAGCCTACGTACCAGATCAAAACAATCACCTTCTATTGAAACAGCCTATACAAGGCAGAATTGTGCAAAATACTTACACTTAATTTAAAGATATCACGATAAGTCTTCTATTTGTCACTCTTATTAGATTAACAAACCTTAAAGGGAAAACATTCAATCACCGTCTCAATATTAAAAAAACATTGCTTGTATTGTCACGAAACTAGGGTCAAAATACGCAGGCTACAAAAAAACCGAAACGCTAAAGAGGTCGTGGAACAATTCTACAAAGTGTGCGCTGTAGAACAAGAACGATCGCGATATAGACGAATTTATTTAAGTAATCGGTATTGTGCATCCAATATTATTAGGGATGCTGACTTTAATACGTAAATATCATAGAAGTCAGTATTAATAAAGGGGTACTCGTAGTATTTTGAAATTATTTATCACCAAAATTATACGTAAATGGAAATTATTCAGTCGTCGTATTGTTTCTAAATATTGAAAAAATTGTTTATGTTATTTCGGCTTATGATTTTACAATTACCAAAGAATTATTCCGACAAATGCCCTAATATTGTTTAAAAATATCAATAAAAAGAATTAATCTTAATTTGGGAATCTCTAATAAATCTAAGTATATAGATTAAAGATTCCAAGAAAAATAAATGACCTTCACGCATTTGTATAAGCATAGAAATTTCGAGCCGATAGCAACTTCATTCATTTTCCCCCTTTTTAATCGCCCTAATCGTCTCATAACAAGAGCGGAAACTCCTTTCTTCTATTTGTGTCACACTTACAAAAGCCTTCAATAACACATACATATACTTACATTTATACATAAAAGCGGAACATAGAAGAAAACTCGCGCGCTAGAGGGATAACAATCCAAGGGCGAACGTATTTATAAATCGGTTTTCGGTGAGAGTTGGGGGGAAATCGAGACGTCTGTCATTTACCGGTTTAATATCTTTTTCGTGAAGGCCGACGACGACCACGAAAGAGGAGGGGGTGGCGAATCAAACAGAGAAAAAATGCCCAATTACCCTTCAGGAATTGGTGTGCAGCATGCAACCACGCTCAAAAATGCAAGTTATTCCAACTGAATTTGCATTCATTCGAATCGCAATTTTCCTCATTATTCATTACCTTTTTCTTTTTTTAAATAGGTCATTTCACCGTTGGAACTTTTATAATAATATAACAACTCAAATTACTACCTCTATTTTTTAAATACTAAGACGGTCACTTTCTATGCGTTTTATTCCAATCATTTACAGCTGTTACGCTAGCCTGGAGGGCACAGTTCGTTTAACGACGATGCGGAGAAACTTTTCATCCCAATTGCATTGTCCCTGCATTCAAATATGGTGGAAATAGTATCTTGATCTGGGGAGGCATGTCAGAAGCCGAGATGAGATGATGGGAGACGTACTAGAACAGTCCGCTCTATAATTATTTGATATTGAGGTACCGGACCATTATTTCCAACGAGATACTGCTCCGTACCAAAAATCTCAGGATCAATGTGCTGGTTTAACAATAGCAACGTGCGAATATTGGAGGGGCTAAAACAGCCTCATGACTTGTCATCTGGAGAACATCTGTGGTATATTTTAAAGATTAAAGTTTAAAAACACGTATGTAGAAATAAAAATTTTAAACAAAAAATATTTGAAGAATAAATCGAAATATCTACACAGAAATGCTACAATATTGTAGAGAATATTATTCTACATCTTTCTACTGTATCGGAATCTATAATACGAGGATAGCCGTTTATATTTCGGGAATAGCAAACAAAAAAAGATTTTTTTATTATCGAAAATAACGAAAATCGATTGCTTTTCAAAATATTCTCCTTGAAAATCACTGCATTTTTGCATTCGTTTAAACCAATCCGAAAAGCATTGCTGCCAGTGTGAAGGCGGTATCTCCAAAATATGAGTTTTGAATACCTCAACTGCCTCTTCCGGCTTTTCTACAGCCGTTTACCACGAAATTTATTCTTCACGTGTGGGAACAAAAAGAAATCACAGGGTACTAGATCAGGGCTGTGCGGCGGGTGGGTCATCAATTCAATGTTTTGCCCTGTCAAATATTCAATTTATCGTCCAAAGAACGCCGAAAATTATGAAAAATAATTGCACGAAAATGTTCGCGAATTAATTCCATTTTTTCGCTGACATAAAATTTTCAAGTTCAAAAGTTAAGTTAAATATATTGTCAAAAATGACAAACGTCACGATGCAATTATCAGATCGGAGGCAACACTAACAGTGTTGCCAGTTCCCGAAATATAAATGGCTGCCCTCGTAATGAAGGATGCCAAATACAATTGGCCAAGGCTGTAATCATAAGCACAAAACGACTTTTCGCTTCTCAGTAACTTTATAAAAAACTCTTAAATACGTAAGTAAACTGAAAAGTGAAATGAAAATAAAGAAACACCTTCGGACCAGCGACGATCCAAAATCTCTATGGTCTGAATTATATCAGAACTCTCAAGTTGGTTAAAGTAAATATTCACATTATCTTCAACATCATTGTCATTCGTTTAAATAAACATCCATAATTCGTTAATTTCTTCCATTACAACAACACTTGTGTGGATATACTGTCTTGGTGAAAATATTTTCTTTCTTAGCTAAACCAAGACGTACCTGATTAATTTTTCGCTTTAATTTGTTTAATATACTCGTATAACATATACCTGTGATGTTTTGGCCTTCTAGAAGACAATTAATAAGAAGGCTATCTCTTGCACCCCAAAAAAATGGAAACCATTTCCTTTTCTGTACTTAATACGGTAAAACAGTGTTTTAGATAAAACTGTTTTTTGTCACAAATATCAATTAAAATGTTTTAGTTAAATATGTAATATCCGTCAAAAATGCAACTCCATTACACCAAGGAATAAATAAAACAAACTTTGTTTAATTACAGCATAAAATTTAGACAAAATGTTTTACTTATTCCTTAATTTATTTTCTTTAAATATATCATCAACATAATAGATTATTGGCTGTACAAAGGATATTGGGCAAGTTTTGCAACATGACGTAACAATGAATCGTAGGAAGCTGCTTGTTGCTGCATATTGAGATATGTACATACGTGCAAAGTAGCCGCCGCGCCATGTCGATGCGCTCAGTTATTCATTAGCAATGAGAGTGTAAAGTGCTTGCGATGTTGCGTAGTTTTGCGTCATAATTTCGTGCGTGGTTTAAACATAGACCAGTGCTTCGAAGAAATGACCCTTGCACTAGGTGATGTTTGGCCACATCGCACAACGATATTCAGGTGGTATAGAGAATTCCAAAGGCGCAATTTAACTGTGGAGGATGCTGAGAGGCCGGGAAGGCCACGAACGTCAGTTACGGAGGAAAACGGTACTACTGTGAGGAAAATGCTTGGCGAGGACAGGCGAGTGGCTTACCAACAGATAGACGGTACTTCAGGCCTAAATGCACCAGCAATTCGTTCGATTCTGCATGATCATTTGCACGTGAAGTTCTCTCTGGGTGCCGCATCAACTGACTGAATAGCAGATGACACGACGTATGACTTGGTGCCGGTAGTTGCTAAAAAAGTTTAATAAGCGACACTCTTGGTATGTGAACAACATCGTGACAGGTGACGAGACTTGGCTGTACTATTACGATGAGCCGACCAAAGCTCAAAACACAGTTTGGGTCTTTGATGATGAGGACACACTCGTATTTGTATTTTTCAAACCGAGTGGAATTGTGGAACGCGTCGCCACGACTAAGTGGTATACTGAACAGTGCATGCCTAAAGTCATTGCATCTATGAAGAACCTGCGACCAAAGTCAAGAATGGACACCTGTTTCCTCCATCACGATAATGCTCCAGCTCACCGCGTCAAAGCCTGCACCGAATATTTGACCACGACAGGATTGAAACTTCTCGAGCACCCTCTCTACAGTCCAGATCTTGCTCCCTGCGACTTTGCACTATTTCCGCATGTGAAAATGAAGCTAAAAGGGAGGCAGTTGTCCAATGATGAGGACCTTCTGCGGGCTTGGGCAGAATTGATTTAAAGATTGGTTTCGGAGGATGGAGAGGTGTATTGAGTGTAGAGGAAATTACTTTGAAAAAATTAAATAAACAAAGCTGTATTGCAAAACTTTCTCAGTACCCTTTGTATCAGTTCAATTTTAAATTTGCACGTGTACATACTTATATTATTCAACTGTTATTATTACATACATAATACATTTTGTCCTTTATATGGATTTATAAATCTGTCAAAACTATCAAATTATTATTACCGTGGCGTCGACTTCTCGCACTTTCTTAATCTAACACAGAAAAATTTTCCAGCCGACCGATTATGAGTTTGAGCTCGGACTGTACGCAACTAATATTATGAGCGATTTTTTGACAGATAAAGCGTGAGTCGTGTCAAACTTTCACACTATTTTAGTTAAGTATTGTGTGACACATTCTTATGAAAAGACTCGGCTCTAAAAATTATTCAGCTGTATTACGAAAATCAGCGTTCCACGAGAAATGTGTTTCGTGCACTTAGAGCAACTAATGGTCTACGTAATCGGCCCACCGATTGTATAATTCGCTATACCAACGAAAATTTGAAACGCAATTTTCATTATTGAATAATACGCGACCAAATAGACCACATGCAATACGTAGTGAAGAAAATATAATGATGGTAGCTGAGAGTGCACGCGATGACCGTGAGAATCGGTTAGACGTAGATCTCAGCGATGAGGTCCATTTTTGGCTTAATGGCTACGGCAATAAGTACAATTGCCGTATTTGGAGTGAAGTGCAACTTGAAGAAGTTCGAAAGCTGCCATTACATCCAGACAAAACCACGGTTTGGTGTGCTTTGTGAGCAAGTGGAATCATCGGTCCGTATTTCTACAAAAATGAAGACGGCCGCAATGTAACTGTGATAAGGGACTATTTGCTGCCTGAAATTGAAGCTCGTGATCTCGACATTTTGTTCCAACGAGACGGCGTTACTAGCTACACAGCCTGTGAAAGCAATGCTTTATTACGACAACAATTTGGTGAAAATATAATTTCACATAATGGGCCTGTGCAATGGCCGCCTAAGTCATGTGACTTCACACTTTTGGAATTTTTTCTTTGGTGCTACGTAAAATCTACATGATTGAACAATTGGATGCCAACATTACCCGCGTTACTCGCCAAATACCACTTGAAATGCTTGAACATTTCATCGAAAATTGGAATTTCGGAATGGACCATGTTAGGTGCAGTTACGACCAACATTTGAAGAAAATAATTTTGAAAAAATAAATGTCAAGAATGGTCCTTTTGTATGAAAATAAAGAATACCCGATAAAGTTTTTATTTTTTTTATTTTTGAAAAAGTATCTCCAAACGAATCACCCCTTACAAGCTTTATGATACTTTGTATCTCTATAAGAAAATATATTATTATTATCGTTATTATTAATATCTTTGTATTGAAATGCAGATGAAATTAGATTTTTCTTTATTGAGAATTTATATTCTTTCAGCAATGATTTAGAAAAGTAATCCTCTGCTTTACTTCTCCTCCAAAGTTTCCCTTCTTTATTTGCTACGAAAAAGTATGAAGGGTCTAAATATTCCATCATAAATATACATTAGGTGTTCCTTTAAAGGAAAGCAATACTTGAACATTAAAATGATCTCAAACATTTGCAAAAATACTGTCTTGTTACGATGAACAAAAAGTTGCCTTTCTCTATTACGTCATTCTTTTCTCGTCCAATATCGAACTTATCCAAAATTCATACGAATTTCTGATCTATCTACGACATCCCGGACCCAATACATCCGAAGCACATCTATTTTTTAACTCCGTGAATTATACCAATCCCGAATATATAAATTTTATTTGTTTCGTAGCGGTGCCGTTCTCTTTTTTACGGCGTGTTTTATTTTCATCTTTTATGATTATCTTCTCTTCTTTATTTTTTTTCAAAGAAAGCATTCATATTCATTAGAAGCGAGGCCGGGATGTTTACCCGCCCGAAGTACTGAAATCTGCCTTTGTATGACGCGTTTAAAAATTCGGGATTTTCCACTCGCCTCTTTTTTTTTCGGGACGAGTTTATTTAATCTGTCGGCGAACTATAAAGTCTCTAAAATAGACATGGAGGCAAGCTTATTTCGCATGGATATCGCTTGTATTTCTGGTATACAGATTGGTTGATTCTAATGGAAACCAAATGTGTACCACCAAGTAGATACGAGGGATGTTTTGAAAGTTCTGACGATTATCGACCGACAAAATACTATGGCGCTAATGACAATTTCCTGGAATGAGTAAACTGAAACAGGTGAAGCCAACGATAGTAATTAATGCTGAGTGTAATTTAATGATATTAGTATTGGAATCGAATGCTCTGAATACACATAAAGCCTAGACAATGAGCAAAAAATAGAGTTCTACCAAAAAAAGAAAAAAAAGTAAATATATTATTACAAAGTTTTATACACTAATATTTAATATAGCGCCCAGGTCTCTATTGTTTTAAGAATAACCTCTCAGCAATATCCCATACTTCTGACCAAATTTTCCGCATAATTCGCAGATAATGAACACTATATCTTCTTTACAAATGGTACTAGGAAAGTTTTGCAATATGACGCAACGATGAATCGTAGGAAGCTGCTTGTTGCTGCATGGTGAGACATGTTCATACGTGCATAGTAGACGCCGCGCCATGTCGATGGGCTCAGTTATCCTATTAGCAGTGAGAGTGTAAAGTGCTTGCGATGGCATAGTGGTCACGAAGTGAGATAAGGGCAGTTTTGCGTTATAATGTCGTGCGTGGTTTAAACATAGACCAGTGCTTCGAAGAAATGACTCTTGCGCTAGGTGATGTTTGTCCACAGCGCACAACGATATTCAGGTGGTATAGAGAATTCCAAAGGGAAAATTTAACTGTGGAGGATGATGAGAGGCCGGGAAGGTCACGAACGTCAGTTACGGAGGAAAACGTTACTACTGTGAGGAAAATGCTTGGCGAGGACAGGCGAGTGAACTACCAACAGATAGAGATTACTTCAGACCTAAATGTAAAAGCAATTCGTTCGATTCTGCATGATCGTTTGCACGTGAAGAAACTTTGTTCTCTCTGGGTGCCGCATCGACTGACTGAAGAGCAGATGACACGACGTGTGACTTGGTGTCGGGAAATGCTAAAAAAAAGTTTAATAAGGGAAAATTTCGGTATGTGAACAACATCGTGACATTTGGCTGTAATATTACGATGTGCCGACCAAAGTTCAAAACAAAGTTTGGGTCTTTGATGATGAGGACACACCCGTAGTTGTCAGAAAATCCCGATCTGTAAAGAAGAAAATGATAGCTATATTTTTCAAATCGAGTGGAATTGTGGAACGCGTCGTTTTGGACACACAGAAGACAGTCACAGCTAAGTGGTATACTGAACAGTCTCTATTTAGAAAAGAAACTTAGATAATTAACAATAATTATCCTAGAATCCGGTGCTCCGCCTGTGGCACTACACCGGATGTAACCTAACCTTAATCTTTAGTTACTACAAAGCCAACTATCTAAATCACAATTCCGGTCCTACCCTGCCGAAGTAGTCCGCTACTTATAAATCTCATTCACTAAAATGTCCAATATTCTATCATACACATCCCTTCAGGTCGAGAGGCCGATGAATCGTTCTTCACCGTCGTCTTGTCTCCGCTCTACAGTTATACTGAACAGTGCCTGCCTAAAGTCACTGGATCTATAAAGAACCTGCGGCCAAAATCAAGAATGGACACCTGGTTCCTCCATCAGAATAATGCTCCAGCGCACTGCGCCAAAGCCTGCACCGAATATTTGACCTCGACAGGATTGAAACTTCTCGAGTCCCTCCTTACAGTCCAGATCTTGCTCCCTGCGACTTTTCACTGTTCCCGTATGTGAAAATGAAGCTAAAAGGGAGGCGGTTTTCCAGTGACGAGGACCTTCTGCGGGCTTAGGACAACAAATGTGCTTTACTTGCTAGTGAATCTTGGCAGAACTGGTTTAAAAATTGATTTCGGAGGATGGAGAGGTGTATTGAGTGTAGAGGAAATTACTTTGAAAAAATTAAATAAAGCTGTATTGCAAAAGTTTCCTAGTACCCTTTGTATATTGCGAGATAATATACGCATGTGTCGCGAAGTTTCTGCTTCTTAAAAAAATCCAACCCTTTTCAAATGGATTGGTGTTTTGGGAGTGCGAAAGCCAATCCTTCGATGCAATACCATTTACAACTTTCCGCTCGCTACACAATTTGTTTCTAATGTGTTGGAACATATCTTCTCGTAACATCCAATTTACAATGTGTTTTATTGTGCTATAGTTATTTTTAAACCCCACTTTTACGGATCTTAGAAGTCCTTTTTGGTACAATTGCACCAATCGTTTCGCGTTTAAAATATCAGAAAACATGTTCTATGCTCCAAAAGATCACCTGCTAAAGCGTCCCCAGATATAAACGTTCACCGGAAATTTTACAGTGCGCTCTATAATACTTTCTTTGTCACTTGATCATGCCTTCTTTGCAGATAAGCAAGCTCGGAAAGATGATTCGTCTTTACAACGTCGGACCAAGTCGAATTTTCTTGTGGGTAGAACACGGCACTTGCCGATGTTTATGAGGCAGCAACGATTTAATAATTGTGCTTCGATAAGTGATATTGAGTTCGCATCATTAAACTAATGTTAATGTCCTTTCAATAGGTTTTTTCTATCTCAGAGAAATGTAGAGAACGGCGCATCGATGTGTGTAAAAATAGAAATAAATTGTTTGTTTACATCATATATCACGAGGCGACGCATCAAAGGTTTATTTAGAGCAGGGAAATTTAGTGTGTAAATCGGATTCCTCATTTTACTATTGTGCAGATGGACTAATGTTAGTTTATTACTCTCGTTAGATACTTCCGCTATACGGAATGATTTTATTCAATCTGTAAATGTCTAATTTATCCAATTTATTTACAGACATTAAAATATCCACAATGTGGAAATAGTAACTTGTTTGGGGTTGTTTACGGAAATTGACGACTTAAACCGAACGGATAGGAAAGTTCTGAATGTTCGGAAGTTCAACAAGAGGCAGACCTGGATTACGGGAAAACCGGAAGATTTCCCAGTAGGCTAATTAAAATATCTCACTTTAAAGTTAGAGTCCGTCATTATTTCAGACCCAGGAATTGCACCGCAAACAAATATAGAATTACACCGATCGATGTGGTTATAGTTAGAAAACGAGATCCTATTTATGTATCTCGTTCGCATATGTAAATCAGTGACTTCTGAATATTAATCCAGTTATTCCCCGAAACAAATTACCTACCTAGTTGCGAACGATGCATTTATATATGTATAAGGTGCAATTATATTAATATAGGTAAAATATTTATGTATAGCATCGATGCTATTTTGCGAAATATTTTTACAATGCAAATTATTAATTTATACTTATTTTTATTTTGAAGCATATGTTAATTTATAAAAATTACCGAAGGTCAATATGTTTGTTAAA
The DNA here is from genome assembly GCA_031893035.1 of Dermolepida albohirtum. NCBI lineage: Eukaryota > Metazoa > Arthropoda > Insecta > Coleoptera > Scarabaeidae > Dermolepida > Dermolepida albohirtum. The sequence goes on from JAVIWB010006495.1 coordinate 846,479, forward strand.
GCTAATACATTTAAGAATTAAAAAAACCCTCTTCAAGCAATATCAGCAGCAGCGCAAATTCTTGAAAAACTTAAAATAAAAATAACTGCAGTATACACGTAAACGATACAATTTAAAATTGCAAAAGGCTTTAAGAGCAGGCAGCTAAAGCCTGTAAATAAGACTGAAATACTCTTCAATGCCATATAGTTGTGACATGTTTATTTTCATTAAACTTCATCAGAATATTTTTGTCTCCTAATGAATCACTACTACACTGTGTGACGCAGAGCAAACGAAACTTTTTTAAAACAGTAATTCTTAGTGGTGCCATCTATTAAAAAAATATGCGTCGGTAAGGTAGATCTCTCACGAATATGATATGTCAAAATATCATAACATTTGCATCAGTACAAGCAGAGAAATTGCTCATAAATTAACAAGTCTAGACTTGGCATTGGTCGAAAAATGAATTTTTAACAAAGAGCAAATATCAAGTTCTGTTTTGAACTCGGGATATCGTTTACTGAAACGTTTAATTTGATGAAACAAGTGTCTAGTGATGCATGTTTATGACGTACGAGTGTGTATGAGTGGTATAAACGATTTAAAGACGGTGGTACGGACATAAATGACAACGAACATCTTGGTGCAAAAAAAACTGTGGTTACGGAAAGTAACATCGAACTTGTGCGTGAATTTATCAGAAATGAGCCGAAATCATCATTTCCAAAGATTCAATTCATCGTATTTTGTCACAGCATGTGGGACTAAGAAAAATTTGTGCAAGATTTATGCCACACAAGCTAACTGAATTCAATATTGTACAGACTTGATTAAAGACTCAAAAAAGAACGAAAACATTAGTCGAATGCACACCGTATTCACCGGATTTGGCTCCCTTTAATTTCTGTCTATTCTCCAAACCACATTTTCCGATGAAAGGACAGCGTTATGCCGACGTAGAAGCCATTAAAAAGGCGTCAACAGCGATCTTGAAGGCTATCTCTAAAGATGAACTTAAAAATTCATTCCAGGTGTTAATTGACCGTGCAAAACGTTGTATTGAAGCGAAGACCAAAATAGTATGCCTTTGTTTTTATTTTAAAAAAGTTCGGTTTTCTCTGCGACAGACTGCGTATAGTAGTTTCAACTGAAGTTTCATAAACAACAACACTTCAAGTCATACCAAATATTAACCCAAGTCGTTATATTTCTTTCCCGTCGACAGCTATAAACTTACTTCTTTAGTTAACTCTTTAAACAACTTTAGAGCATTGTGTATTGGTAATATCCCAATTCACTCTCTTAAAAAATGTGCTTGCACTTATGTTGATCCTTTGTGTCATATAATAGAGTTTTCCCTAGAATTCGACGTCTTTTTCAGTCTCTTAAGACACGCTATGGTTGTCCCTGCTTTCAAGAAGGATGACTAAATGACTTTAGCAACTACAGACCAATTATCTTATTAGCAGCTGTCTTAAAAATATTTGAGAAGCTGGTTCATAAACGTTCGTATAATTTTATCTGTAAACACAATATCCTAGAGAGTAATCAACACAGTCTCCTCCAAGGGGATAATATGTAAACTGGTCCCTTTGAATTCACGAGATTCACATTGCAATCTTTGAAGGAAAAAGAAATATCTTGGGGACCTGTCGAGTGTGTTTGACAATGTTTTAATCACCACACACATATTTTAAAACTAGAGCGGTACAGTATAAGGGAATCGGCACTTATCTGGTTTGAGTCCTACTTAGATGACAGGACTCCGACTACAAGATTGACACTGACAATATCAATTTCAAATCGAATTCATTGCCGTTATTAAAGGGTTCCTCAAGAGAGTATTCTTAGAGCCACTTCTTTCTGATCTACTTTAGTAATGTTCATACTGCCGAATACCCGCCAATATCTAAAGTACAATAAGCACCAGCACGCACATATGACTACATATTCGTAAATGAATATAAAAAAAACACCCAAACATACAATTATAAATAGTCACTTTTGTAGTGTTAGCAATATGAAGGCGTGCTGCAGGATGACTTAGTGATGTCTTCTTGTACTTTTCTGTCGAGTTGTGATCTCAAACTAACAGAATTATTGACTGTAAATTTAGATAATTTAGATTATAGCCCTTGGAAGCAAATCATAGTAAACGACGCCCTTTTTGTTCCACCAAATGCACAATATCAGCTTACGCGGGTGAATACCAGTTATTGCTCGAGTAGTTTCCTTTTTATTAAGGTTAAACTACTTCTGTTCTGCTCTTGATGTCAACATGAAGGCATCATTTTTCGTCACCAGAAAAAAATGCAATTGGTTGCAACCAATTATAATGGCCCAGTCGATTGGCGTGGATCGTCGTGAATTAAAGCGCCCAGACGATCTTCATGAAAGTCGTAACGTTGCAAATCGTCTATGTTAAAATGGTCCTCTTTAAATCGAGTAAACCATTTTCGTGTTATACTCTCCCCATTTATTTTTTCTTCGTAAACAGCAGAAATGGTTCTAGTATCTTGAGAAGTATTAACGCCTCTGCCGAATTTTTTCTACTAGACTTCTTTTGTTATTAAATAAAACAATCTTCGCACCAATTCACAATTTAAAACTATTCAAACAATAATACGACATTAAAGTTACTTTAACATATGATAACTTTTTTTTCAAAGCACTCTCGCCTTAGAAACCAAAAACACTTCGAACTTATTCATGAACCCGATATAACAATACGTATCGACATTAATTCAATTTAAAATCCATCAACATATACATATTTTAGTATAAAGCACACAATAGATCTTATAGTCGAGAATATTAATTCATGGTCGGTTAGAGAAACATGCACACGCACGTTTGTAATTAGACATTAATATCCAGCATGTCGTGGCGCTCTTATAACACAAACACAGTGTCCGTTGATAAACACCGAAGTTAGAATAGTATAGATGATAGTCGATCGAATGTCGAAATAAACAAGGTCGACAGGACAGGAGGACCACAAATTGTGGAGCGCTACCAGTTTAACTCAAGTTATAGGCGGCGTAAATGTTAAATTATAATGGTGTTAGATGTATTACGTAATGTTCCTGACTAGCTATAATTGGGTTAAATTAATATGGATGTTTGGAATTTGCTAATCGTTGCCACGAAAACGCAAAAGTATATTGAACTAATTTGGTATGTTGTAATTACAGTGAGTAACGACTTCTACATTTGCCTTTGTAATAACATGGCATATAAACGCTGCGTTACTTTTTATAAAGTTCACGTGTGCTCTACTTTTCTTTTTCAATTCTAGCTATAAGATTTTATTTAAAACTTACTTTTATCTCTATTACCAAATTATTACATTCAAAGTCTACCAAAATCTTATAAACAAGAACGTCTACGTTTTATCTAGTTTACTAATGCATGCTAGTCAATGAAGTACAGAGGACATATTCCTTATGCAATCGTGGAATCATCTTCGACTGTGCATGCGTAGAATAGCCTTAACCAAGAGTTTAATTTTCTTCATCATCAAACTTGTAGTCAAAATAACTGTAACAATAATTAATTATAACATACTTTCCCTAATTACTTATAAGTTCCTTGAAAATATTTTTAAAACTAGAAAAAGAGTTTCATGCATTTGATGCCATAACTTTCAAGCTTTTTCTTGCACAAAATGAAAGACTAATCTAAAAATGGAAATGGATCTAATTCAAAATGCCCTCGTCCTGCTTCAACAGTTAGTCAATTAGTCAAGGACCCAGACCACTTGCTAATAAAGTTACGGAGGAAATCCATTGTTGTTCTTATTGTCGCTTGTTCTAAGGAGCACTTGAACGACTTCAAATTTAAATTGTTTAAAGCTTTGATTTCTAGAAATAGCCAGAACTCATAATCCAGGGGATTACCCAGATTAGACGGATGGCCAGTCAGCAGCTATAAAATCCGGTACATTGCTTGTTAATCAACTATGTGGTTTTGGCTTCATGAACATGAGCAAAATCTTGTTGAAACGGTCATTGATAATTATCGAACGATGTCTTGCTCTCCTGATAAACTTTGATCGACGTTTCACTCTTTTTTTCTCAAAAATTATAAGTGAAAATTAGTGTTAGAGCATGGCATATTATCACCTAAAAGAGACATTTACTCAAGACATTCTTTGAAAAAAGATTGCACGTACAAGGACCTACATTCAATATGTAATGTGCAAATCAAAACTTTTCCTAAGAAATAAAAAAATAAATAAAAAACTTTTATCAGAATTATTCCTTTTTTAACTAATAATGTTGATACCCCATATCTCTATTTCAGCAGTATTTTCCGTGACTAGTACAAATCTAGGTGTAACTACAACTACGATAACGGCTACTTCGTTATCTTATCCTATCAAATTGTTAGCTCAAGTAGTCGTTTCAAATTAACAAATGACATCGTGTTTGGTTCCTTCCTAAAAAAGTTATGCAAACTTGGGTTCTTTAATCTATTTAGTGGAATATCTTATTTATCACCACGCTTAGAAAAGTACATAAAATGGAGACACTTATAAAGTATATAGATGTGGTACCTCTCTTCTTCTAAATGCTCAACAATAATTCCTTCACAAACTTCCCCATGCTTTATCACTATAAAACAAGATGCCCCAGATGACTACTGTACATTCACCTAACCGCGTTCTCTTATGGGAAATTTTGGTATTCAATACAACCCACATAACTTTTTTAGAAACAAAAACGAATTGCAATTAATGAAAAAATTGTAATCGTCAAAACAGTGACGCGTTTCGTTCATTCAGAACTCACCAGCTAATCTCATTCTATCTATTTTATGTAAATTACCTAGTCGTTTTTAAATCAAATAAGGATATACTTAGTATAATTGAGCCAACATTTCCAGTGGAGACAATTTGTATTTATGACAATGGTTTTTAAATTTTTTTTTTAAAACTTTAACTTCTTCTATCTCAAACTCTCAAACAAGATGTGCCCCAGCTCTAAAGATGCCTTCATTTACTGCCTATAGACTATCGAAGAATTTTGCTACGTGTATATACAGCCGCTAAATTAGTGTTCACAATAATCCTTGTTTCTCGTGTTAATTTGACAATGCTGCACAACATCGTATTCTAATAACACATGTTTCGAGTGAAAACACCAATTTAGAATCGTACCAAATGGGTGATATTCGTGATATAATTTTTCAATATGATGGATAGCAAACAGTAAAAAATTTACAAATAAATTGTACTTAAAAATGTAACGATTTTTTCCACAAAACTTAAAAACAAATTCGCATAGATGGCGTTTGTCGATTAAAAAACAGATATCAACCCCAAAGAGTTTGAGATCCCTGCACATAATGTCATTCTTAAAAAATTTGGAGAGGAAAATACGTATTCACAGTAGATATCCAAAGCAAAAGAACACAAAATAAAGAGAATAAATTATGCGTTCGCCTTTCTCACACATTGGGAGGAGAAAAGATTTTTTTCTAAACTTGTTACTTCATCTAAAGGAACTTCTCAGCCAATTCAATTACGATGAAGGAAAAGATCGTGTCATGTTTTAAGGCAAGCGCTAGAATTATGGACATGACTCGGTAATACCGGTTCCTGGACACCTTAATATAGAAACAACGACAACTATGTCAAAATATAAAACTACATTTTTGTGAGTATACATTAGCCATTGTATAGTTAATTTACGAATACATTTTGAAATAATATTTCTAAGCAAACTTTTCATCCGCCAACACTCTTCCCCAAAACCGTGTATATCTGACGTAATATAAACCATTTTTGACGATACTTTTCGCTTACTCGTCACTAACACTATATATATGTATACGTCGGACAAGCAAAAACCAAACTGGCTACAAATTTTTGCATGCATCAGTGTTTACACAATAAATTCCCGTTAACGCTTCTGCCCTCCGCTTACCGAGACAAGCATTCGAAAAAAAATGAATAAAAAAAAGAATGTTGAAATTACTTAAACAATTTATTAAACACCGTTACGTCCTGTCACGGCCGTACATACAGGTACATGGTTGTTTCATGTGTGTGTACATATCCGTAAACGTATTTATACGTTCCACATAACGTATATATACGGTCGCCAGTCGGATGCAGTCACGCGTGTGTATGTAACCGTGTATGTACCTCAGGGTGCGCGCATACACTTCGGAAATTATTCGGAATATTTAGAGGATGTGAGACCGCGAAGATAAATCAAGCCGCTATACGCACGCATATCCGCCGGTGTACCCTCACCACTAGGCAGCGTCGTTCGTACCCCATCGTCTCGTTTTATGGAAATTTATTTCTTTTAATAAAACAACACCGTTCTGCTTTTTTCGCTTTTTTTTTGTTGTTGTTTCAACGGTTGATAAAAATGGCATCCCAAATTTTATTTCCGACATCGTTTTCATATTTACAGCGATAAAAAATAAATTGCTTCTTTTTCTTCTGTAAAAACAGCCTACATTTGTGATTCTTACTCCTGCACCTGATCGTATCGGAATGGATTCAATGTAAGCCACATCTACACACTAGGCCAAAACATGAAAACCCTAGTCTCCTTCGACATACTTTTGACAATGCAGGAACTAGGTGTTGTATGAATGTCATGAAGAACAAAGCAACTGATATATATATATATATATATATATATATATATATATATCATATACAAGGGAGCGTTTTTATATTCGCGGAATGAGCGGGTTGTAGAGGGGTGAGTAGGCGCATTGGGGGCGTGACCTGTGCAGTGACTCATGATTAGTATAAATACGAAGTTTCATTGTTATTAGACAGTTAGTCTTTGAGCTATCGTCAAGCAAGTAACATAATCAGGAGTGAAAAGTGAAATATGGAAAAAATCGAATATCGTGCCGTTATAAAGTTCCTTACCAGGCAAGGAAAATCAGTCGCGACCATAATGAATGATATGTCATTGGTTTACGGCGACTCTTGTCCAGGAAAAACCATGGTGTACAAGTGGCATAGTTTATTTAAACAAGGAAGGGAATCCCTTGAAGACGACCCGAGGACGGGCAGGAGCATTGAGGTGACCACGCCAGCACTTATCCAAAAAGTTGAACAAATTGTACTCGAAGATGCTCGACTAAAGAAGAAACAACTCGCAGAAATGGTTGGAGTATCCGATACAACAATTTTTAAAATCCTACACGATCATCTCGGCATGTCTAAGGTCAGCGCAAGATGGCTGCCGAGAATGCTCACGCCGCCGCAAAAACAACAGCGCGTAGAGTGTTCGCGTGCATTTTTGGACCCCTGTAATGAAGACAAGGATGGTGTATTGAGTGGAATTGTTACTGGAGACGAAACTTGGGTTCATCATTATGAACCTGAGTCCAAACAAGACTCCATGCAGTGGCATAAAAAGGGCACAGCACCTCCCAAGAAATTTAAAGTGTCACAATCAGCTGGGAAACTCATGGCAACGGTATTTTGGGACTCGGAAGGAATATTGTTGATTGATTATAAAGATAAAGGTGTTTCTATAACCGGAGAATATTACGCTTCAATATTAGAGCGACTAAAAGAAGCCATTAAAGAGAAAAGACGGGGAAAATTGACAAAAGGTGTTCTGCTTTTGCACGACAACGCGCCCGTCCACAAGAGCCGCATTGCGTTAGCTGCCCTGCATAAGGTGGGCTTCGAAATTGTGAATCACCCAACCTACAGCCCAGACCAGGCCCCGAGTGATTATTACCTGTTTCCGAAAATGAAAAAAGAGCTGCGGGGTAAAAAATTTACTGCCGATGATGAAGTCAAGGAGGCAGTTTCGGCGTATTTTGCAGATAAAGAGAAATCATTTTTTTATGAGGGTATAAATAAATTAATTGAAAGATGTGAAAAATGTATCCGTCTTGCAGGTGAATATATTGAAAAAGAAAAATAATTTGGTTTTTTTATTTCCACCCCTTGTCCCCCATTCCGCGAATATAAAAACGTTCCCTCGTATATCTGATCAAAAAATAACCGTTATTTTCAAATTTCGTGAGTTACGTATGTTCGATTTTCGCATTCTTTTTCTGTTATATTGGTACACATATCTGTTATATATGTTGTCAATATCAGCCATTTTGGATTGCCAGTTTGTTTTTGACAGATAAAAAGGTTAGTCGTGTTTTGGTGTGCTCTTCGATTTTTTACTATTCGAAAAAAAGGATCAAAGAATATGTATTAAATTTTGCGTTAAAAACGGAATAAAGTGCTCCAAGGCACTTGAAATGTTGACTGTGGCATTCGGCGAGTCCACTTTGTCTCAAAAAAGTGTTTATAAGTTGTACAAGCGCTTTACAGAAGGCCGAGAAACTGCACGCCAAGTTCAATCAAATGTGAAGGTTTTACTCACTATTTTCTTCGATTATAATGGCGTGGTGCATCATGAGTTCTTGCCAACAGGTCGTACGGTTAATAAGGAATACTACAAAGAAGTTATGCAACGTTTGTGTGAAGCAATACGGCTCAAACGATCGGAATTGTGGAAAAAACAATCATGGATTTTGCACCATGATAACGCATCAGCTCACACATCGATGCTTGTGCGTGAGTTTTTGGCCAAAAACAAAACCGTTATCATGCCTCAACCACCGTATTCACCGGACTTGGCCCCCGCTGACTTTTTCCTCTTCCCAAAACTGAAGACACCGATGAAAGGAAAGCGTTTTGCTACGATTGAGGAGATAAAAGAAAAATCGAAACAGGAGCTGTTGGCAATACAAAAAAGCGCGTTTCAGAAGTGTTTCGAGGATTAGAAAAAACGCTGGCATAAGTGTATTATATATGAGGGGGATAGTTATTGATGAATAAATAAATATTTTTTGAAAAAATTGAAAATAACGGTTATTTTTTGATCAGACCTCGTATATATATATATATATATATATATACCAGGACAACACTGTTAGTATTGCCTCCGATCTGATGATTGCATCGTGACGTTTGTCATTTTTGACAATATATTGGGTCTGGGAAAAAGTTCGTGGCGTTTTTCCCGATAGATGGCATTGGTTGCCGATAACTAAAGAACAACAAGTCACAGCGACACCACCGAGGGCTCGTTTTTTAGATGACCTTCCGAACGTTAGTTTGAGCGTAGAAACATTGTAATCGGTGCAGTGGTTGGAAAGTTATTCGCACTTGAAAATGGAGAAGAATAATGAGAAATTTCGCTATATTCTGCAATATTATTATGATAAGGGGAAGAACGCTGCGCAGGCTTGTGATAAAATTTGTGCTGTGTACGTTGAAGGTACTTTATCGAAATCTGTTGCGCGGAAATGGTTCGCTCGCTTTCGTTCTGGAAATTTCAATGTGAAAGATGAGTCACGCTCCGGTCGTCCAATCACTGAAAAATCTGATGAAATTCTTGAAAAAGTCCAACAAGATAAGCATATCAGCAGTGTCGATATTGGCATGGAGCTAGGCATTGACCACAAAACTGTTTTGAACCATTTACACAAAGCTGGTTACAAAAAAAAGCTTGACGTATGGGTTCCTCATGAGTTTAGCGTGAAAAACATGATGGACCGAATTAACATCTGCGATGCGCTGCTGAAACGGAATGAAATCGAGCCGTTTCTGAAACGTTTAATAACCGGAGATGAAAAATGGATTACGTACGATAATCGGAAGCGTAAAAGATCGTGGATAAAGGATGGTGAGCCGTCACAAGCGTTCGCTAAGCCAACATTGACGCCAAAAAAAGTGATGCTGTGTGTATGGTGGGACTGGAGGGGAATCGTCCACTACGAGCTACTTCCAACTGGTCAGACGATTGATTCTCAACTCTACTGTGCACAACTAGAGAGATTACGCCAGGCGATTGAAAGAAAACGGCCCGAATTGATTAATAGGAAAGGTGTTGTCTATCCATCATGACAACGCCCGACCACACACTCCTTTGATGACCCGTCAAAAATTGAGAGAGTTTGGTTGGGAAGTTTTGATGCACCCACCTTACAGTCCGGATATAGCACCCTCTGACTATCATCTGTTTCGATCTCTGCAGAACTCTCTCAATGGAATTAAGTTGGTTTCAAAAGAAGCCTGTGAAAACTACTTGATTCAGTTTTTCGACCAGAAACCACAGAAGTTTTTCACCGATGGGATCATGGATCTACCAAAAAAATGGCGAAACATTGTCGATAATAATGGAGCATATTCGGTTTAAATGAATTCGTCCACGCGCCATGCGGGGACCAGTTGAATTTTACTGAAAAAACGCCACGAACTTTTTCCCAGACCCAATATTTACCGTGACAGTCGCTATTTCTATTGTTGACAGTAACTTGAAAATTTTATGTCAGCGATAAATGGAATTAACTTTTTTCATTTGATATTTCCTTTCCACTCTTAAATTCTGGAAATAATCTAGTCTTTGGTTATCAGATCTAGAGAATACGATTAAATTCGTTTGATAGTTACAAAGATTTCAAAACAAGTAAGGTAAAACAACGTGAATAAACAAAACGTCGTATTTGGGGGAAGAAAATCCTCTATGCACAAAAATGTAGAGTTTGGTGTGGTTTATGGTCTGGATGAATAATCGGCTCATTTTTCTTTGAAGACGATCACAACAACGCCGTTGCGGGAAATGCAGAACGTTATAATGCGATGTTAAGAGATTTCGTATGGCCTCAAACATTGAATATGCTTATTTTCAACAAGATGGTGCTACTTGCCACACAACACGATACAACATCGTATTACTACACATGATATTCACCTTCGGGCTTTTGTCTATTGAGTTACTTAAAAGGCAAAGTCTAATAAGTCAGCTACTATTCACGGCCTAAAAGATAACATTCGAATCGCGATGAAGGAAGCCGTGGTAGACATTTAAACGATACAATATTTCATATTTAATTGTAATCGACGTTACTTTGATTTAAAATAAAGAAATCAAAAATATTCCTTACAATTTTTTTTTACAATAAGACATCCTAGTCATTTTTCAAAAATTTGGAGAAATGTAACTCGAAGACGGCATAAGTATTTAAAGTATTTTCAACGACATCCCATTTACTGATCAATGGATTTTACTTAAAAGATATCTGATAGCCAACGAATTCCACATATTATCAGGAAACGGGCAGTTTTAAAGTATTAAGTAACTGCTTCCATGATAGAAGAATTTGAATAAAGTAATGGAAAGTTTTGCATATATAACTGTAATAAAACGGTAGATAGCTTTTAAAGGTTTCATTGTTTTTCGAAGTATTCTCCACGAAGATTAACGCACTTTTGCATGCTCTCGAACCAACTCTGGAAGCAGTTGTTCCACTCGTTTGTTGGTACAGTTAAAATTGCGTTTTTGGAGACATCGACTGCTCCTTCTAACGACTGGAACCTTTGACTACGCAGTCCGTTCTTGATTTTCGGAAGACACCTGGAAACATTGCGAGAACGGATGACTTTTGTCACATAATGTTGCACACGTTTTTGGAGTTTCGAACATTAAAGCGATCTAGAGTTTTTTGACACCAATTCATTCCACCTGCTTTCTGTTCTTCGGTCAACAGGTACGGTATCCTGCGAGAAACTAATATTTTTACACACAATTCTTTATGCAAAATTTTTTGAATTGAAGTCTTTGAAATCCTCAAAAATGCTTCAATCTGGCGATATGATGATCTTGCACACAGTATCGACGTTTTTCTGAGTGTCGCAGTTTTTGGTGAACCTGCTCTGGGATCGTCGCTAAGACTAATCCGTCCACGTTTGAATTCTCCATACCAACGAGAAATTGTTGACTAATGTGGTACTTCATTGCCGAAAACAGAAACCAACTTGGCGAAGCATTGTTGTTGAGATAATTGGCTTCGAAAAAAATTGTTCCGCGAAAATGTTCTGAGTTTAATTCCATTTTTCAACTAACTCATCAACTTTGATAGTTCGTTGTAGCTACAGCACTTCACGTACCGCATTGGAACTTTGGATTTAGATAAACTAAGGATGGAGATTAATATTTAGTACTGATATTTGATTAGTGGCGCCCCCTATGTCCCACTATTCAAAACTTGAAAGACATCCCACGTATACTCCTCTCCAGATGCTCTAATAGAGTAGTACTCAATAATTCGGTATTTAAGTTATTTTTAATGCGTATACTTTTATATGCTAAATAACCATTTTACACACAATATAAACAAGCAAGTGATACAGTAATTAACCAAAAAAATGTTAAAAAAAATTAGTTCAAGATATGACAACTGGTGATATCAAAAAGTATTGTTGAATTAAACAATTACCACTTGAATTCAAAATACGAACGTATTAGAAATATTAATACAAGAAGCGTAACGTGATGTCAAGTTTTTATTTAAAAATCTTATTATCGTCCAATTTGTCCAAGAATGACTTTGGATAATTCAAATTCAATCGAACTTTAATATATTGTTATTGAACTTGAGTTTTAGAAGGTTAGCGGTATTTGGCAACAATGATATCAGGGAATGTGAATCATTCTATATCACACAATATTTCTAGTTGAATTTTCGCTTGGCACCAATCTAGTAGGAAGTTTTTATGTATATTTTTACAATATAATTAAGCTTAGATAATGCTGTAGGTAAACATGAACAAACTATGTCAATCCATGATTTTTGCAGTCACAAAAAAGAAACTAATTATTTAATATGATATAAACATTTTAATAGAGACTTCGTTTTTAATTAAACATGAACAAACTGCAATAATGCTGAAAACAAATTACAAAGACGTAACGTAAGGTGATCGCATTGCAAACTCAAATTCTACCTCTTCTATCAGCCCCAAAACTAATTATAAGACTCCCTTCTGTACTAATTACCAAAATAAATTGGGAAGAGACACGAAGATTTACATAATGACATAATTAAATCAAAATAACCTCAATCAATAAGTGAGGCAATGGGATCGACACTAATTCGACTATCTATCATCGAGAACACAGAAACCGAATTACACACTATAAAAATGGGAGTGGTTATAAGTTTATATAAACAATAGGGGCAATACACAAAAAAAAGATCGATAACAACGAGGAAAGAGCTAAAAATAATAAATTATGTAGCAGGTTTATCTGTTCGCACGAATAATCCCCCTGCGATAAGTATTTTTGTATGGAATCAGCGTTAACAGCTCGAAAACACCTTGAAAGAGAATATTCTGTGCGGAAAAATACGTGTTTAATTCATTTTTCCGCGGAAAAAGTGAAATTTCAGTCGGATTAACTGGAGATAACCTACCTTTGTGTATTCGCTCCGGCACAGGTGTAAGTTAAAGTGTACCGAGGCAACGATGTGAGGTGATATTGTTTTGAATTTTACGAGCACAAAACACGTTGTTTTGTCCTGAATCCGTTGTATCAATAATTACACGTCACTAACACATACGACTGTCCGAATTCGATGTACATGTTAATATTGAAACGTCAAAAAACGCGATATTTTTTGTACACAAACACAACGTACTGTCAAACGGAATCCATGACAGCTCGGCTTGTTTCTATATGCGTGCGCAACGATCGACGAACCAGGCGCGCGACGTTACATATCCCGAAAAATTTGAATTTTATTTCAGGTATTAGTTGCATACAAATGAGATACGCTTTACATGCCTAGAATTTACTTAAACCTTAGACAGAAAAAAGTTTTATTTTTAATTTTATTATATAAATTGAAATTATTTAACATAATACTTATAAAATAAATATAAAATTATTAAAAACGATTATAAATTAATACAAGTAAATATCATTTTAATGTAAATCTATATATGTATTTGCTTTGAAACTATTCCATGTATTTGGAAACTAATAATTGAAGAGCAGATCCCTGCATTATCTAATTTGACAATCTATACTGTTACCAGGATCTACTTAGTTTTAAATATTGAATTTATGAATATGTCCTTCTAATCTAATATAATCCACTCGGAACTGGAGCAATTCGCTTCTATCCAACTCTCTAGTCGTACACGAGGTCATTTCTTCTTTATTCTGCTCCATAAACACAAGAAACCTAATATATGAAAAATCAAGCACAATATGAACATATTCCAAAGATTTCTGGATAGGTGATCGGTGGAGAAGCTATATTTTTCTAAAACTTGAGCTCCGTTCGTTAAACAAGGAATGTCTGGATCGGTGGTTTCGCAAGCTGTAAATAAATATTTATGTAAACCTTTTTATTTGATCTTATCAATTTTCATATACAATATACTACTGCGTTATAACCGCCATCTTATGGAAATCCAATCAGATTGCTGTATTCGAAGAAATTATTTCCCGAGATGCATTGAATGAAATTTAGTTTTGATGTTTCCAAAATGGTCTTGTGTTTTAGTGTTTTTAAAGTAAATTTATTACTAGCTGCTATTAATGTAAAAAAATATTTATTAGAAAATTTTGTTCGTATTTGGTAAGTAAACGATAGCCTTCAATTTGATGCTTGTATTATTTCGTTTAGAATTTATTTCACAAGACAACAGTTCTAATTAATTTCTAGTGCCACATGTATGCCTAGAATAAAAACACGAATATACATATTACTTATATTTCAAACAAAAATGAATTATTTAATTCCTTATAAGGAGAAAGTTAAGGGCAAATTACATTAAGAAAAAGTAAGGGCAATTTACAATGACGATGCGATATTTCTGTTATTTAAACACTAGGTTTTGTTAATTAATCTCTTAATTATAGTTACTTACTTATATTAGTAACTCCTTCCCATTGTATTACTGTTAATATTTCTGTAGAATACATCAACCATGACAGGTATTTTGTCCACGAAACAATATCAGGTAAAGAACTAAAAATTTATAATAAAATAAATGATAAAGTAAATAAGACATAGAATCTGTGATAATAAAATTTGGCAAAACTTATATTCTCCTAAACAACCTCTGTTGAAGACAATATACTCTGAATAACTATTGTACAAGTCTTAAAAACTTTAGAAAAGCTTTCCTTCAGAATGTCAATCAGCTCGCTAGTTACTCGTACATGTAATTAAACGTTGGAATCGTCTAAAAGCATTTTTCATTATTATTGCTAATTTCAATTGAGGAATAAAAGATAAGGATTAGATGCTAATTTTTCAATATTTAAGCCAACTGGAAATCGTCCGATTCACCTCACGCATTCAGTGCAAGCAGTAACGATTCCCAATATTTCACAATAGTTCCTAACCAGTGCTACTCACCTAACTTGGATAGTTCGGACATTTTTTTTTTTACTTTCCACGATGGAAAATGGCCCCGGAAAACATTTAGACATACATAACATGCAATAAGTAAGCTGCACGATGTTCTGAAAGAAGATCCTAACCAGACTTTCTAGTATGTATACCTTGATTTTCCAGAGAACGAGATTTTTTATAGTAATCATTTCATAATAATGCAGATTTTTCAAACTATATCAACCTCTTAAGATTTTGAATTCTTTCAGGACTTGTATGTGGATGTACAATAGTTATTAGGCAACTGTGGTCAACAAAGTGGAGAGTCACCATAATTTAAATAAATACTTAAAATAACTTCCATTTCTTTACTGAGTATAATTGATAATTGCTTTGAAAAAATACTGTACATAATCTACCTTAATTTTATGAATATTCCTGATGTTACCATTAAAACATAATCAAAAGGAACTAACCATGCCATTGCGTTGGGTACAGAATCAAAAGCATTAGAAAAGAATATACCTAAAAAATATTACATCGGGGAAAATTTATTTTCATTGTACATTGTACATTATTACCACATGACGATGCAACTATCATAGTTAATATTGCTGATAAATTAGACATTAGAAAGGCGTACATCGTTTGTCGTAAACCCGAAAGCCAATATGCTATTGTAATGAAAAGAACGGGTTCTAAGATAAGTCCAGGTAACTGGAAAAAAATTTTAAAAATATGTAATTGAAGAACTACAAGTTTTCAGTCTAAAAGAGACCACAAGTATAAATAACCTGTTATAAAAGTAAAACAACGGAGCCTCCGTGGCGCAATCGGCTAGCGCGTTCGGCTGTTAACCGAAAGGTTGGTGGTTCGAGCCCACCCGGGGGCGCACTTTTTTATATAATAAAACCTACCACTTTTTTATCTTGTTAATATACATATATGTTACTTTACTATTCATGTTTACACCATATATTAATATAGTAAAATAAAATTGACAAACATTTGGAGACAAGTTGTTAAATTTCGTGACTAGCTTTAAAGAAAACATATGCAAATGAATGGTTTTATTGGTTTTCGAATTGTTTATCATCAATATAATACACTTTTTCATATCATTGAATTTATTCCATTTTGAAATTGGCATGCTTGAAATGTGCTACTTGAATGCTTTAACAGCTTCTACAGTGGCCACGCATTTAATTTTTGTAATATGTTATTATAAGCTCGGCTGGCAAACAATGTTCTTGAATTTATTAAGGCTTCCGATTGAAAGTCTGGTAGCCCTGATATGATATTTCTAGACTATTATGGGATTCTCTCGAAAACATGACTTGTAGGAAACGTCATCCAAATTTGGAACCTTTGAAATGTATTCTTGAAGCCACAATAACTAAAAATAGTGCTTAAATCTATAGATGGATGTCCTCTTCGTTTGTTGCAAGTTTGTGTGGTCGCAGGAGATAAACACTTAGAATAAATTATACAACGTTTGAAAGCTTATTTTCTCTGCTCTCTACTTTTCGAATATATGTATTTTAATTTGTAGGATGAATTAGGATTTTTTATACCCATTAAAATACTAGCAGTACTTATGACTAAATTGTGTACACACGAGTCTGTTTAAATTTGTACAATATATAAATACAATCTTATTATTCACAATTTAAATAAAATACGAGGTGCGATCCAGATATTCCGGAACTACCGAGAATCCAAAATAATACCAACATGCGCAGAAGGTAGAAGTGGTGAAAGGTATATGTCTGCGGAGTGTGTGCGTCAATTTTCAACGTGATCGGCTCAGTTTTCTCTAGGCTACGTGCGACGATTACGTAAAGTGGTAATTGTGGCCTACCGCGATCATTATAATGAATGAAAAACATGAGCAACGCGCGTGCATTAAATTTTGTTTTAAGGTCAGAAGAATGACTATTGAAACATGTGGAATGATTCAGCAAACATTCGGTGAACAATCATTGAGCCAAACACAAACGTCCATTAATGACAACGAACGAATATGGATAACTTCGATGTCTACCTCACCCAACAGTTCAACGTTCAACATTAATGAAGACCGTCGTCGGTTCTTGACATCTGTGATAAATCTGTAATCGAATATGGTACATGTCAGCGAATTGTGACTGAAGAATTTGCCATGCACTACATTGCCGCGAAATTTGTTCCAAAACTTCTGACATGATCAAAAACAGAAACGAATCGCTGTCTGTATCAAACTTAAATACCTTGCTGCAGACTACGGAAACTTTTTGTCGAAAGTGATTACTGTCGACGAAAGCTGAGCTTATGATTATTATTCAAAAACTAAGCAACAATTAGGTGAGCGAAAGAGTCAGAACTCACAATGTGAAGAGCATACTCATGGTCTTTTTTTCATGAATAGCATAGTACACCGAGAATTAGTTTCAGCTGGTCAGACGATCAATTCCGAATTCTATTGCAATGCTTTGAGGTAGTTCCGTGAGGATATCATACGCAAACGTCCCGATCTTTGGCGAGCATTTTTCACAGAAGCCTTTTTGGTGAAAACATCAACGATTACCTTAAAAGACTTACCATATCAGAAAGCAATGTGAAACGATCAGCTTACAGATGACAAAGAGGTTTTTGAATATGCTCTACTAATACACACTTTGTACATGAAAATGAATTTAAACAAATTAAATTTTCATTCCGATCTCGCACAAAGAGAAAATAAGAAGTTAAGTGTGATGTACTAACATAGATTACGACTGCTAAATAGCTGATGGAAGCATGTTTTTTGGAAATAGCTGAAGTAGAAACAAGCGTCTAATACATCAGTCATCGAGCAATTGGAAATCGCGCTGGTCTAGCTCTTCAATGGCTCGCTATTGTACTAAATGGGCAAAAATATAAATAGTCTGGGCACCATAAGATGGCGGCTGTCAGGAAATATGCAGAATAAAGAACAGAAAATGGATATGCTTACGCAATAAGAAATACTGAGAATTTAAGACAAAACTTTTTTTGAAAATAGCGCCGTCAAATTCAGTCATCGTATAGAAGACTTATATAGCAAGCAGGAGGGTTGAGGGTATTTTTCAATTTATTTTTTCGATATTTCAAACCATTTACTAGATTACACAATTTTGTAAATCCTATCGAGTATATGTACTATGAATTAAAAAAATTAACAAATATATAACAATAATTATTTAAATAAATGAAAAATTTTAATTTTAGAAAAAATAGCTCGATTTTAAGTTGAGAAAAATTATGTGCTGCTGCATCTAACTCTATAAATAAACAATCATTTCCAAAAAAATATTACAACCCTAATTTTAAAAACTGCAACCATTTTATTTCCTTTAGTATACATATATATTTCCTTTTATTATAGTACTATAAAAATTTTACATAGTTCTTAAGTGTAAAGATTATTCAATGTATAATTTGGTATATTATATATTTCAATTTATTTTTATCATCAAATGGCTCGAAGATATTTTATACATCCTTGTTTTATAAAGAAACAGGAAGCGTAATAATTGTACGTACATATCAATTAATGTGGTTTCCTTTCTTCTAATTATTTTTTCTAGATAAAAAGTACATGTACAACTAAATTAAAAAAATAAATCGAAATATGTACAATACCGACCCCCCCCTATTCGCCAGATCTGGTTCGCTGCGAGATAGGTTTCTTCTCAAAAATGAAACTGCAGCTAAAAGACCGACATTTTGGTAGCATCAAAGAAATTGGAGAAAGTAGCAATCAGTACTCAAATCGTTCACAGAAAGCGACTTCCTAAATATCCTCCAGAACTGGAAAAAGCACTGGGATCGGTGCATAGCTGCGCAAAGAGGTGACGGTAACCGCCACCGTTTGACAAAAAATGAATCACTCAATAAAAGTATATAATTTTTAACCGAATTTTGGACAAATGATTACTGTGTTGAGAATAATAAATGATCAATTGTCGTTTCTTGGATCTTCAACAAAAAAAATCGTTTTCTCTTTCTTATTTTGGATAAGTTTAGTTTGATTTTTCGCTTGTAACAGTCTATGATTGTGAATTATTATATGTATTAAAATTCAAGAGTTCGAAAGCAATCAAATTGTCTCTGGCTAAATGATTTTAGAAGAGGTCATATCATTGGACTACATGAGGCTCTGGACGGCATAGAAGAACTATCGAAAAGGAATATAGGAGACTAAGATAGATAGACCCTAAAATAATGATTAGTTCCATATATGATCGTATTCGTTTGTTTCCTATTGTCCAAGAATAATACTGTCTCCCACAAATTGGCATCATGTCCATAGACTAAAATGGTGTGATATACTGGCAAATTAGGGTGAAGAATGGAACAATATCATTTTTTCAGACAAACCTCGCTTTCGTTTGTGAACCCATGATGGCCGTAGATGTGTATCCCAGTTTCTACGTGAAACTGCACTTATTGGTTTGGAGTGAAATTAGCATAGATAGCAGGACTCTTTAGTATTCCTTCGAAGCCATTTAAATGCTCGAAGATTTATTTACGAAGTTCTGGAATCATTCGCATTCGCGGTAATCACTGCACTTCATCCCACCAAGTTACTATGGAATGTGCTGCACAGACAAATTAGAAAAGTATGTCCAACCTCAACGAGACATCTTCCCGGATAATATTAGAAATATTATCCGGGAAGAATGAAACAGCATTCCAAACGCAGTTCTAGAAAAACTTATAAATAGAATGTCCTGTACAGTCCAAGCTGATCTTAATGCCAGAGGTGGATATTTTGACGAAGAAAAGATCTAGCAAGCAATAATGTTTAACGTTATTAATACTCTTTTATTTTTTGTTATTTATAGTCGTAGATGTGTATTAAATATATTTTTGCAAAGCAAATTTGTGTCAGTTTTTAATGATGTTCTACATTTAAGTCAATAACCGAACTTCCGTAAGCGATAATATATAATACATATGTACATTTCGATAGCTAATCATTTTCAGGAAGAATTATTTTGTTTTAATACATTTTTTAACATATTACACACTTCAAACCTCAATCTTCAATTTAAGTTTATCTACTATAGATTACAATTAGAAAAAAAGTTACATGTAAGCATATTTACCATTGCCAAATTCTTTGATATATAAAATAAACCAGCGGGATATAAACCAGATCTGTACTCTCTCAAAAATAGAGGAATATCTTCCGGAAATACTGCGAGAGCAGAATACATTGGCGTGAAAGTATTTTCCGTAACAAAAAGAAATAGTGCGCCTTGAACCGATTGAATTCCATTCTGTGACAAAGCATCCGTGCCTAAATAGCACAAACCGACCATTATCGCTATTGCCTGCAACGTTAAACAATATATTTAAGTATGGAAAACAATTTTTTTACATTTAAGTAATATTTAACTTTTAAATCGTACATACATATTTATAGATACAAGATTTTATACTATATATTGTGTATTCTTTTTATCTTTACTCACTACTTTCTGCAAAATTCTCAGAGACTGTACAGCCGGATTTCTTAGAATATCGATAAAACTCCTGTAAGTCAGCCAATACAATTTCGTCCAAAAAAATATCTCCTTGCTGTAAAATTGTTTTTAAATCTATGCTTTTGAAAAATTCTTTTTGCACTTACAAATTGGTCCTCACAATAAAGCTGGAGTGCTGGAAAATTAATAATTATGATTTTATATTATATAAATACGTTTATTAAATTATAAACAAATTTTAATTCACATTCATAATTTGCGTTAAATTTACGTTTAAGTTAGGAAGAGAAATATAGGATAAGAAAAAAGTCGCCTCCCCACAAAATTATTTTCTGTTTTTATAATTATTTACTCACATAAGTTATGTACACCAATAGCAAAAGAGACAGCATCAGTAAATGGTGGGATTCTTTTGCAATATCCATTTCTTTAATAAATATACCACAGAACACCAATATATGTGCTTCAGCATTGATCACAATAAATACATAGAGTTTGTAGGTTGAACATAAACACATTTCTTGCTATTCAACCGCCAATACATTAAACCAGGTATGGGCAACCTTTGACATGTTGTGGGCCAAACTTTAATGTGCAAATACGTTCGCGGGCCGCGTTTGAAAGTAGTGCATTTTAAAGTAGTGTTCATAATTTTTAGCGATAGATATCAGATATGAAATAATACGACGAATGTCTCGCGGGCCGGATCAAGTCATACAGCGGGCCGGTTACGGTCCGCGGGCTGGTTGTTGCCCACATATACATTAAACCATACGACACTTGGAAAAACAATTTAAATAAATAATCTATAATGAATCCACTATAAAATGTTCGACCACGAACTATTGGAATGGAAGAAACTCATAAAATGAGGACTAATTGTCACACCTCAAGAAATTTGTTACCCAATTTGAAAAATTTTGAAATTGAATTTTCAATCAATCAAAATCCAGAAGCCTCGCATGTGGAATAGCCGATATGAAACTGATACTAAGTTTATGGAAAAGATTTTATTAGCCAGCAAAATTCCGTTTAATCTAAACCATCGTGTAAATTGGCATAATTGTAAATACTGCTTAAGTAAAATCCCCATGTAATGTATTATAGAAGACTGCAGCACCCCTAGTCTATTTGCGAAGATATTTTGGAGCCGTCAAAACATTCCTTTTGAATCAGCAATTGATACCTTCATATAATGCAGAAAATTATTCTAAATTTCGCACTCAATTAAATTTGAAGTCCAAAATACATTTCTTCCTTCAATTTAACTTCATTTAATGAAAAATATTAGTGAAATATTTTAAACTGTTCCATTTTTATTCAATGCCTTCACAAGATTCTTCCTAGGACAATTTCAGAATGCAAAATGAGGGAAATATTCATATCTTCTACTGTATTCTTCTTTTTGACCTCTCTTTACCTAAATTAAGTTGTTTGAATGTAACATACTTATTAAAACAATACGAATATAATATCAGAATGATACAAAATAAAAGTTGATAATAGATCGTGCCCTAGTTATCTACGGTATGTAATTTCAGACCATATAATTTTTTGTTCTGGAAAAACATGTAAGATAAAATTTTCTTCATAAAAATATGTACTACAATATAAAGGTAACCCTTTATTATTTTTTAAAATCATTTAAAGCGACTTCTGCTTTATGGAATCGAAAATTTTTGAATCTGAATTATTTATAACAATTAATGAGCAGAGCGTGTACAGTCAAACGATGTTTATATTATAGAAATAAATTTAGTTTATAAATAAGTGTCAATTTCATAACATTAATACGAAATTATGTGTACATGAAATTTTTTTAGAAAATGTCATGATACAATCAATCAAAAAGAAATCGTTTACATATTGATATAAGATGTATGTATGTGCAGATTCAATATGGAAGTAAATAATAATATTATATGTAATAATAGTTACCTCACTTGCTCTACCCATGTGAAATTCATATTGTACAACCACATCGACTTCCTTAGCGTAATCACTGACTGAAAATTGGTTACAGATCCTCTTTATTGTCTGTCTACTAGAATCCTCAAAGCCGGGAGTTACAGCAAGTGTCTTTATAAAGAAATCGGCTGGATTGTAGTTATTGGGACATGTACAACCTAACCTATAATATTAGAGTGTCCATCGGTATGTGTATAAATATGCAGAAATTTTAAATATAAAATTAGTTAGATCTAATAAAGCAAATTGGAAAGCAAAAATTTGAAAAAATCGAGGTAGTATTCTTAGACAAAATGTCGTAATGTGTCATAGCCTAAAGACACTTAACAAACTTCAAGAGCATTTCGTAAATAAAGTAGTTTCTTGTGGAAGGTGACCTTCACATTGACCCGACCTTTCAGTACCTAATACTTGCGCAACGATTATTCATGAACTACCAAAGTAAAAGACATTATTTTCATTAACTACTGCAGCCGTTTTTCACAAATATACAGGGTAGAACAGTCAAACCATACATTTCTAAGAAGTGAAGATGAAGTAAGCAATAACCTTCACGTTTTACGCACTTGGAACCGTGCAACGTTGAATCAGTGTACGAGATTTTGCCCTTACAGGGCACAACACAAATTTTTTCTACATTACCGTCTTCCGCCTCTTGCACCTATGTATTCTAAGTAAGTTTCGGCTAGCAACTTAAAAACAATGAGTTAAACAAAAAAAGAAGAGATGGTAGTATAAGAACTGTTAGAACTCCCGAGAATGTGGAAGACCTCAAGAAGTACTGGAAGATATGTCAGGCACTAAAGCGTACCAATCCGACTTTTAATACGAATAGTAAAAAGAATGTAATGACTTGCGTATTGAGCCAGAGATTATCCTATTCGTGTTGGTTTTTGTAAACCCATATTACAGCCACTCGAAGATGCTCATCTATGGATGAGTGATGAAACTCATTTACAACTCAATGGATATGTTAATAAATACAATTGTGACAATTGGGCGGTTGCCATCCTTGAACAACTTCGCGAACAGACTCTCCATTGGACCAAAGTTACAGTCTGGTGTGTGGTCTTTTCCACTGGAATAATTGGCGGTAGTTTTTAAAGCCATGCAGTTACAAAAACATCAGCGTGCTATGGTTAAAACGCTGAACACTTTGTTCGTTCCACAACTTCAACAATTTTCTGTGAATGAAAGCATTCCAACAAGATGAAACAACTAGTCACACGACCAGAGTGGATGACAATTAACCGTTTGAAAGACATTTTTGCTCAATTAATATTTTGTTCAATGACCTCTATGATGTCAAATCTGGGCTTTTGTAATTGCTTTTATCGGGTTATCTCAGTCAGAGGTTTTTGAGACTCTTCCAATAACAAAACCAGATTTAAAAGAGCGGATTACAGAAGACATGAGACTCAGACGATATGTACAAGATGATGGTCGCTATTCTCTTGAAATTACATTCAAAAAAAATTTTCGTTTGCTTGTATAGTAATTTCTATTTGTACTTTAATATTTGTTACAATAAAGGAGTAAAAAAAGTTTTTCAATAACTATCAAAGGTGCAGTTTGAATGTCCCACCCTGTATTTCGGAATTCAAATAATCATTTTGAATATTGTTTATTATGCGATTTTGATTTCTAAAGAAAAAAAGAATTTTTTTTGCAGTGCACTTAGTACATACTGTATAACTTTCATTTCTTACTTAGAAGTAACACTCCTAATAACTAAATTTCAAGTAGGATTCTATGGAAAAATTAGTATTCTGGCAATTTTTGAAATTGAAAATAATCAACTATATTATTATTATGATGAAATATATCCTAATTTGTTGCAAAAAATGAAACAAAATCTATTGGATCAGTCAATATCTGAACATTGAAAAAAGACAACATTACCCAACACAACGTTTCAAATCTCTGTAAAATTTGCGACACACAGAATACTACCAATCAATTTGGTTCGATAAAAACATCCGAACGGAACCGGAATAATATAGATCCACTATCTTTTCAAAGCAGTGGAAAATCGCAACGAAGCCACATACTTGTCAAAGAATTGCACTGCGTTCGCCGTCGATCCCATGTATGCTATTTTACCATCCGCCAGCAGTATCACTTGACTGAACATTGCGAAAATTTCAGACGACGGCTGATGAATCGTACAGAGGATCGTTTTTCCAGCGGCCGACATCATGTTCATCATTGTCACTATCTTTTGTGCTGAATAGGCGTCTAAACCGGTAGTCGGTTCGTCGCAGAACAGTAGCGGCGGATCCGTTAAAAGCTAAACAGAAAAAGAATAAGCGAATCAGCTGGAATGAAAGAAGGGAACGACGTTTCTTTGGATGACTTATTTTTGTTGTTATATTGTGTCTGAAATGAGAATTTGTTCTCTGGTCTGGAAAATAAAATTCGATCAGGGTTTAATTTCAGATAATAAAATCTGCAGACCACTCGAAATGTACAAAAGCATACGAACTCTTATTTAAATAAACATGTTTTTATGCTAAAATATATACGGCGTGTTTTCAAGACAAAATGAAAAAATTATCAATTTAAGAATAAAAGGAACAAAGTGCGAACTATATTTATGACAAACAGTAGTACTAGTGTCCTTCAGAAGAGATAATAACAAGTAATTTTCTAGATCGATTTTTTTTATTAATTCGAAGTCTGTAAATATAAACTTAGTTCATATTATTCTCCCTTCAACTTCGATCAATCTTCAGCAATCTTACTTGAGCCAGGACAAATCTTATCTAACTTAACGTGGATTTTTTCCTAATAATTTTATTCCTTCTTCCAATGTCCCTCAAGGGTTTATTCTGGGTCCTTTACCTTTTGTATTACTTGTCACTAACTTACTTCTACTAATAAATTGCTCTATCATTGGTTACGTAGACGATATTAAAATATACTTCAAAATTTCTTCTGTAGATGATGTACTTACACTTCAGCATAATCTGGATTTAGTTTGTTTAAACAAAAGAGTAAATTTAAACTGAATATTTAAAATTGTCGTGTGGCCAGTTATATTCGTCTTTCTTCATCTTCTGTATCATCATACTCTATTGACTGTATTGGAATAATAAATAAAATATAATTTAAAGATTTGGGTGTTTCGTTTGATTCCAACTTTACTCTTAAATCTCATATTATCAACGTTTATTCTAAAGTTTTCAGATCCCTTGATTTTACCATACTTTAATAATATTTTGGTTTACTAAAGACTCTTTAGTTAAGTGAATTAGAATATGCTACCTCAACATAGTATCCCTCATACACAAAGGATACTAGGAAAGTTTTGCAATATGACGGAACAATGAATCGTAGGAAGCTGCTTGTTGCCCCATGGTGAGACATATTCATACGTGCATAGTAGCCGCCGCGCCATGTCGATGGGCTCAGTTATTTATTAGCAGTGAGAGTGGAAAGTACTTGCGATGGCATCGTGGTCACTAATTCAGATACGAGCAGTTTTGCGTTATAATTTCGTGCCTGGTTTAAACATAGACCAGTGCTTCGAGGAAATGACTCTTGCACTAGGTGATATTTGTACACATCACACAACGATATTCAGGTGGTATAGAGAATTCCATAGGGGAAATTTAACTGTGGAGGATGCTGAGAGGCCGGGAAGGCCACGGACGTCAATTACGGAGGAAAACGTTACAACTGTGAGGAAAATGCTTGGCGAGGACAGGCGAGTGACCTACCAACAGATAGAGGGTACTTCAGGCCTAATGCACCAGCAACTCGTTCTATTCTGCATGATCGTTTGCACGTGAAGAAACTTTGTTCTCTTAGGGTGCCGCATCGACTGACTGAAGAGCAGATGACACGATGTGTGACTTGGTGTCGGGAGATGCTAAAAAAGTTAGGGACAATCTCGGTATGTGAACAACATCGTGACGGGTGACGAGACTTGGCTACTATTACGATGTGCCGACCAAAGCTCAAAACAAAGTTTGGGTCTTTGATGATGAGGGCACACCTGTAGTTGTCAGAAAATCCCGATCTCTGAAGAAGAAAATGATAGCTGTATTTTTCATATCGAGTGGAATTGTGGAACGCGTCGTTTCGGACACACAGAAGGCAGTCACAGCTAAGTGGTACACTGAACAGTGCCTGCCTAAAGTCATTGGATCTATGAAGAACCTGCGGCCAAGAATGGACACCTGGTTCCTCCATCACGATAATGCTCTAGCTAACCGCGTCAAACCCTACACTGAATATTTAACCAAGACAGGATTGAAACTTCTCGAGCACCCCTCCCTATTGCGACTTTGCACTGTTCCCGCATGTGAAAATGAAGCTAAAAGGGA
Organism: Dermolepida albohirtum; assembly: GCA_031893035.1. Lineage (NCBI taxonomy): Eukaryota > Metazoa > Arthropoda > Insecta > Coleoptera > Scarabaeidae > Dermolepida > Dermolepida albohirtum. Next base: position 873,441 of record JAVIWB010006495.1, read on the forward strand.
GGCGGTTTTCCAGTGAAGAGGACCTTCTGCGGGCTTGGGACAACGAGTGTGCTTTACTCCCTAGTGAAACTTGGCAGAAGTGGTTTAAAGATTGGTTTCGGAGGATGGAGAGGTGTATTGAGTGTAGAGGAAATTACTTTGAAAAAATTAAATAAACAAAGCTGTATTGCAAAACTTTCCTAGTACCCTTTGTATTTATGATTCACTACTGTATTCACGACGGTTTCTTAAATATCTTTTCTTATCATCGATAGAAGTTACCTAGTGAGAGGCATTTTTCAAAATGAATTGTTATTACCAAATTACATAAGATGTGAAACTGAACAATTCTAATTTTAATCGATTTTTACATCGTATATAAGAGAAGGAACTGTTTTGTTTCTAGTACAAAATGTTGCTTAGGAAAAATATCAAAATTGTATATGGTGAACGATGTTGGTCGTCTATAATTCTGTAGTACCATATACCATAGAGCAATTATGTTATACTTTCGGTTATCGATATTATTATTATTTGGAAATGATAAATATCACACTTAGATAATAAGGAAGAATGAGGCCAATTCTTATTGAAACGTTCGAAAAATATCATCAATTGCTCCTTCATACTTAATCGAATATACCAGTACTTTTATGATTCCTATTATAATTCATGTCTTCATACATTTGCCTTTTTATCCTTAGTTTTCTGTAAATATTGTTTGTTATCTATCCTTTTTTTATAGTTTGCTGTTTAATTAGTCAACATCATTGATTATACTTAAATGCTATTATTATTATTAATATATCATGTGATAAAATATTTCATTTCTTAACCGCTTGTATATATTCACCACACTTTAATTTAATTCGATGTATGTACTGTAGTTGTTGAGTGTTAGTGAAACTTCTTGGGTTAAACGAACACAAATTAAAAAAAGCGATTTCTGAAAAATGTTTTAAACACGCTAATCTAGTTGTTCCCGAAAAATTGGCTCAACTAAAATTTCAGAACAAATGACTTTCAGTTATTCTCAAAACTAAAACTTTTCAAATCACCTTCGTGTATATGAGTTGATTAATTAATGAAATATCGATTCGGGAAAAATTATTAAAAAGAACTTCTATTCTTTCTAGTCAGGTGAATTTTCTAGGTTAATTCAAATTAATATCTGAAGATTCGAAGATATATACGGATACGAAAGCGAAACAAGAACACGACGAGTATTACTAGAATATCAAATATTTAATTTTAGCAAAATTCTAATATTTCCAAACAATATAACACTTTCATATTATTTATAGAACTATGCTTACATATTACATATACGAGGGTAGTCTGAAAAGTTTCCAGCCTAGCACAAAATCAAATATTTTTTTCAAATTCAGTTATATTTTTTTTGTATTTCAACATAGTCTCCTTGCAAGTCTAGACATGTTTTCCAACGATACTACCATCTCTTTAAGCCGTCCAAATAGTATCCGGCATCTTGTTCTGCAAAATATACATTTACGAATAGGATGGCTTCCTGATTCGATGAAAATCTTTGTCCTCCAAGCCAATCTTTGAGCAACTTTTTTTCTTTTTCTTCGAACGTGATCACTTTTTCACAATTCCTGCGTCCAACTTGTCAAGTAATGATATGGAGAGTATTTCTGTTATTGCTTTCCCATTTTCAAGATAGTCAATTATCGAAACTCTATAACTATCCTAAAAAAACAAGCAGCTATCACTTTCTCGGTCGATGGAACAATCACCGCTTTTTTCGGAGCAGATTCATTACAACAAATAATGATGAAGAGTCCCCATAAATAGCGCCCATATTTAATTTGCATATACGTTTTACATTTCAAATGCATGAATTTAATGACTTCATATTTTATTTTTTACATTTTTACAGAAACACTAACATCGACTAACACAAACAACTATTAAACAACTGACCACCTAACATAGCTTAAATTTTCAGAAGTATCTTTCAACACATGCGCAATTATATTACCAGAATATTTTGGATAAATGACACCATCTTTATGGTCTGACTTGAAACTTCAAACTACCCTCGTGTTGTTAAAGAAATTACATTAATACCTCAGTAGCAAAAGCTAATCTCTTCTTTTCACCTCCAGATAACACTTTACTCTCTCCATTCACACCGATTCTAGTATTCATACATTTCGATAAGCCCAACTGTTTCAGAATCTCGTCAATTTTAAATTTGCGCTCTCGATCCGTTATTCTGCGATCTAACTTCATTCTAGCCTGAAAACATAGAATTATAAGATATATGAAACCTATTTTAAAATAACGATTTCAGTTTAATATTATCTTCTGACCATAATGTTCATGTGCTCCCATACTGTTAAAGAACCAATGAAAATGTCTTCCTGGTGCATGAAACCACTTAAGTAGCGCATGTAATTACCAATTGGTCTGCCATTTATCAGAATGTCACCTTCCACAGTAACACCTCCTGAAAATAAATTGCAATTAAAAAATATATATAAATCATCTTGTTATGTTTGTTAGTGATTATTCAAATCTCCTCGTAATTTAATACTGGAAACTACTTGAAACAAACCAAACAAATTTTCCATTCGAACCGTTTGCAGGCACTTGATGGTAAATTCTTGAGTACCTTGAATCAATTGAAAACTTTTTACCTTCTTAGTAAATTTTAATTTCGAAAGTAATCAAAAATAATCAAACTCCATAACGTTTCTTAGCCAAAAATTCATGAGAGATTTCTCTCTTGCAGGCTGATATGTCATTCTTGCAACAAGAACAAAAGTCTGCGTTTTACTAGCATGGAATTTTGAGCCACGAATTACTTAGAATATGCAAGTAAACGATTTTCCAATAATAATAATAATATTATTTTGAAATGAAATAGCAAGCATGTTTAAAATGCTAATACTAGTTATCGTTTCTATTTAATATATTCTAACAATTCATCATGCCTAAATATACTTCTCAAGAACGTTTGGTTATTATTCAAAAATTGTATACTGCGAATACTCAAAGTGCACTTCCAGAAACTTTAATCCACATTATCGCACTATTCGACATTAGAAAATTTGAAGGAATCTTGCTCTTCACAATGGGAAAATACTAACAAAACATGGAAATGCAAGAAATGGAAAAAACATTGCTGCCGTAAGGAACAGTATTGCAGCTTTAAAATTTATCGATTCCTTGTTGTACTCAAGCATTGAAGTTTAGAAGAACTTGAAGAAGACTTATACTCGTATAAGATTCTGTTGACCTAAGAATTGAAGTCGTTGGACCGTCATATGCGCCGTGAATTTGCTACTTGGCCTTAGAGCAGTTTGAAATAGATCATAATTTTGAGCAAAACATTATCTCCTCAGACGAAGCTCATTTCTGATTAAGTTAATATGCTAACGAAGAAAGTTGTCGTTTTTGGTATGAGAACAATACCCCAGAGAGATTCACGAGAAGGCCTTGTATTTGCAACATTAACAGTGTTGCCAGTTCTCGAAATCTAAACGGCTACCCTAGTACCAAAGTTCGTGAAGTGAGTTAGTGTCAAAATAAAACGTTGTTGAAAAAGAAGTAGCAGATAATCCACATATGTGCAGCTTTTTCATCGGCAACGCTGCAGATGTTGGTATACCAAAAAACATTTCAGTAGCACCAAATTCTTTACTCTATGTAAAATAATTTCTACACCCAAAGCTTATCAGGAAGCAACGGCAACAGATAGATCTGCTAAAGTATCTAATAATTTTATCTGTAGATTTGGTGAACAGATTATTCATTTCATTACTTAAATCTCAGGCGATACACAAGATGCGCTATCTGAAATAAAAAAGAATGGCACTATACCCGATAAAACCAGAAATAATATAGGAAATCTTCAGTACGAGAAAATTAAATTCGCGAATTTTCTTTGAAAACAGTTCTGAAATTACTTCAGAAATAAACTGTTTATTCAAAATATATATGTACTTACTCTTGATGCGCTTAAAATTATAATCTTCATTAGTTTAAAGTTTCACGAAATATTGCATATAAACATGCTTAATTACCTGCACTCCGATAAGCTAGAGCTGCCATTAACGTACTTTTTCCAGATCCACTAAAACAAGTTTACCGTGCATTAAAAGCTTTAACAGAATATAACGTAATTTTAATAATGTATTAAATGTACCTGGCACCCATTAGCGCCACCAAACCGCCGCACCGTATAGCTCCGGTAACTAAAACAATTTAAAAAAAAATTGCATAAAAGTTTCTAGTTCAATATTTATACATTATATCTCAAAATTACTGTACATATTATATATGTGATTGATGTATGTATATGTAAAAAAAATTATTACCTTCTGTGATAATTCTTTTGTAACTTTTAGTAGATTTATCTTTAACATGTGTATATACACTTAAGTCGTTCCACGCTAAAGTAACCCCCTCTTCCATAGGTGACCAACGACTGTAAGTGCGAAGACTTTTTTGTGGTGTCGAATCGCTCTGCTGTAAGCTGTCCGAATTGTTCTTAAAGGTAAGAAAAATCATACTCATAAAAAATTTACAAAGCCTTTTCCTTTTTTTTAATGTTTACTGATGTCAAAAATTATTAATTATTATTGTTGTAAATTGCGAACAATCACTCCTTAATTCTTATCTCGTAATTTGTATGCAATATTATTTTGTAGTTGTAGTAAGGTTAAGATATTGCCTTAATATTACAAATATTGAAATTAATTTTAACGTATTTTTTTTCTTTTTAGTATGTTGGTCGTTTTGCTCTAACTATACATTTTATTTTTTTGTGTTTGGGTATTTCGACTATTCGGAATGATAAAGGGATTCCCTTTTTTCAAGTTATTTACTTTATTTTTTCTTTTTTCTCTCTTTAATCTACAATACATTCGATGAATTTTTGCTTTTATATTTTGTTAAAAATGTATTAATATTTATAGGTACATTTTCTTTCCTGTCGTAAATTATAAATTTACAAAGTACAAACGTTCTAAATTAACGAACTGTTACATACATTTGCTAAAGGTCTAGTCTGTAGGAATATATAACACATTCCTTTTAGACTTTGACCAAATGTACACAACTGTTCCATCAGTTCCACATATAAGTACAGGCTGTTTTTTTTTTAGAGCTTGAGAACTTAAAATGATAATACAAGACAGAAATACTGTTGGAATGAAATTTTTTTGATTATAATCTGGTAGATAATTTCATGGCATTTATTTTTTAATTATAATTTTCAGCATATGTCCGCCGAAGCTACAAGTTACATGGTCCATTCGATCAGTCCAATTTTTGACTACTTTTTCCAATAAATCTGACCGTATGGCGTCAATGGTAGCTTGAATATTGGCTTCCAATGCTTCAAGAGTTGCTGGTTTGTCGGCATAAACCAATGACTTAACATAGCCCCATAAAAAATAATCCAGAGGCGTTAAATCGCACGAACGAGGGGGCCAGTGAACAATACCACTTCTGAAAATAAAGTTGTCACCAAACTGATTTTGCAATAAATCGATTTTTAAGCGCGCTCTATGGCAAGTTGCGCTGTCTTGTTTGAACCAAATGTCGTCGATGTTCAGCTGATTAATTTTTGGAAACAAAAATTCAATCAGAATGGCTCAATAGCGCTCGCCATTCACCATAACGGTAGCTCCTTCCTGATTTCGAAAGAAATAAGGACCGATGATGTCGCCAGTGTGAAAACCGCACCAAACAGTTAATTTTTTTAAATTCAAATTTCACGCTGTGTCGAATTAAAGTAACTTGAGGATTGTCTTCGCTCCAAATATGGCAATTTTGCTTATTGACGTAGCCTTTAACCAGAAATGAGCTTAATCACTAAACACAATTCTTCGATAAAAATGCTCATCTTCGGCCAGTTGCAAATGAGCCCAATCAGCAAAAATGCAACGCAAACGATGGTCGTTTGGCTTCAACTCTTGCACGAGCTATATTTTATAGGCACGTAAGCCAGATCCTTACGCAAAATTTTCCACGTAGGACAAAGGCCAACAAGTTGAGAACGACGACGAATCAACATTTCGGCGTCTTCTTCAATACTTCGCGCTACAGCAGCAATATTCTCTTCTGTGTGCACATTTCTTTATCTTGTTGATGGTTATGAATCGAGAAGAGTAAAATTAGTGCGGAAACGATCAATAACTGCACAAATTGCTTGCTCACTAGACCGATTATGTTGACCGTAAAATGGACGAAGTGCTCTATGAACTGCGCAAATAGATTTATTTTTTTCAAAGTAAATTTTCACAATTTAGAAGCGTTGTTCTGGCCTTAAACGATTCGTGATGACTTGCCAAACCTTACTGAATATAAATATCACCACAGTTTGATATTATCAGCTGTCAAACCATAGTTATCGATATCGATAGTTCACCCATTATAAACGCACAGAAACACCATATGATTTGGTTAATTTAAAATGTTTGTCTTTTTGTAAATTTACAACTTTCAACAGGAAAAATATACATATTTATAAATATTGATATACATAAAAAAATTAAATCCTTCAAATAAAAATATACATATATAAAATCGCTGGATTATAAGTTAAAGCGGAAAAAAACGAAAACAATTAAATAAATTACTTGAAATAAAGAGGAAAAATAAACTCGAAACGTCGTTAATGTGAATTAAGTATTTTATTATTCCGAATTGTCGAAGAACCGAGACAAACGAATAAAGTTTATAGTCAAAATGAATTTTGTTGAAAATACGAGGGCAAATCGAGTTGTAGATCTGAGAAATTGATACACTTCACTGCTTTTTTTTCTATTCTATTTTATATATTTAGGCAAAGAAATCTATGAGTTGCCTAGATCTAAAAATTAAAATGATTAATAATAAATTAGATTTCTCTATACACCAACGTTTCCTCTCAACATTCTCCATATGTAAAACATGCAGTCTTAAACTACATGATTTTCAGACTAGTCAGCATACCAATGACATCGAATAATTCATGTCAGATCTAAATATACTAAAATACATTTGCCTAAAGTAAACCTTTCGTCAAGTTACAGACAAAATATTACAAAAAATTAAAAAATTCCCAGCAATGAAATAAATTTTTCCACACAATAATATAAAAGAAAAAAATAAAAAATAGGTAGAGATACTTGATCAATAAGGTTGATATATAACCCCTTTCCACAATTAACTATTTGTAAATTCTGTATACGCATTTCGACAACCAAGTTGTCATCATCAGCAGATAATTTCAAAGTGTCGCACCTGGTAAAACACGGCGAAAAAATTGTACGAAAAAATAAACTCCGTACGCGATCCGCACCGTTGAAAACCAAGATGTGCACTGTCAAATTCCATCAAATTCAACTAGGTAGAGATACATTTATTAAGTAAGGCGATCTTAAAATTAGGTAAACACTTTTTCTTCAAGGTAATGCACGTCTTCACAGTCCAGCTCTTCCATTGGCAAAAATTCCTAAACTATATTTTGAACTGTTCCCGTATTTAAATTGTTCATCAAATTTAGTCCCTCCGACTTATCCCTTTTCCCCAACCTGAAAACTTAGGCCAGTGGTAAGAGCTTTGGATCGAATGAAAAATATGAATATTTAGAATAATGTGATAAAGCTTACATTAAATTAAAGAAGTTTAATTATAAGGTTGCATTTTATAGTCTTAATAATTTTAAACACTATTTAGTTAACAATAAATTACAATTTCATAAATACAATAAATAAGGGATATACAGAATAAAAATGTAACGATTGTCCTAAAAGATATATAGGTCAAACAGAAAAACATATGAAATCAAGTAGGTTTAATAAAGACAACTCCAAAATAACGAATCACTTAACAGAAAGTAGACATACGAGTATATACACAATACAAAATTTAGAAATTTTACCTGTTGGAAAAAAGGCTATTAATTCAATATCGTAGACTCATATTGTATAAAAAAAGGAAACCACAAATAATTGTCAAGATTTACGTAATGTTCTAATTGACCTGATTTCAATACCATTAGTTAACCCACAAGTTACCCTCACTTCTCGGCTTTCCGTTAGTTCTTAATACTTTGTAGAAAACATTGTTAGATTGCTTTTGTACACTGCTGACGATGCCGCAAGGTGAAATGTGCATAGGGAAATGTATTTAAAATATATTTTGTAAAACTACATTTAATATATAGTATACAGTAAGTTTCGATTTTGCATATTGAATCGAGTATGAAAAAATGATCTGCAAGGTAGATGCCGCATTTGTTGACATAATCTAAAAGACTTTTAACTCCAAATAATAACCTTTGATGAAATCTTGATACATCATTATACCTGAAGTGAAGCATTAATCTAAATAAAGCACTTAGGCTAGCATAAATCCTCCGAAGAAGCTAAAAACTGTACACTTGCTCCGAAAGGTTGTAGCTACTGTCTTTTGAGAATACAATGAGATTCTTCTCATCGACTATCTACAAATAGTTAAAACGATAACAGACGAATACTATGCAACCCTTTTGGATCAATTGCACGATGCAATACTATGTAAACAGAAACAAGTGCTTTGTTTTCAAGGTAATGCAGGTCTTCACAGACCAGCTCTTCCATTGACTAGTTCTTGGACTATTTTGAATTGTTTCCGTATTTATATTGTTCATCAAATTTAGTCCCTTCGACTTTCCCCTTTTCCCCAACCTGAAAACTTGGGTCAGTGATAAGAGCTTTGGATCGAATGAAAAGGTAATCAATAAAACTAACGAATATTTAGAATAATGTGGTAAAACTTGCATTTCTGAAAGAATGAAAACTCTTGAATATCGGTGGACTAAATTTAATGCATTACAAAGATTACACCTTGGAAAATAAAATAATTTTATGCCAAAAATTATTTATTTTTTGTCTAGATTTTAACCCCCTTGGTGATGAGTGTTTGTTGAGTGTATAATTATGGTGTTTGTAGATGTTCTATTCAACACCAATGAAGACCAAATTCTTAACTTTTTATACTAATTAATTGGGAAACTAAAATTTCTTAGTTCCTAATAGTTGAAAAGAAAACGAATTATTTCTGGAATTAAAAATTGTTTTAAGTTTCTAATGCATACTTTTATCCATTTTTAACAATTTTGACAATATTTGTGTAACGGTTGTATCAAAGTATTCCTTTAACAATTTTAACAATTTTTAACTAGTTTACGTCATCTACTCTTTGAAGAGGAATTCGAGGACTTATTACACCAACCTAAATAACAGCTTGTGCAAATGGAGAATTCATAAACTAACTAGAAACCTAAGCAAACTCCTAAGAGGTCCCAAGATAAAAAAAAGGCAAACGAATTATATTCTGCAGTCGAAGTAAAACTTTTGGCCTACAAAGTTTAACTGCAGCTATTACTACTGATAATTCAAGTCGAGATCATAGCGGCTGCGATCTCATTAAAGGTTGTGTAGGTTGTAAACATATTAATTCGTAATAGAACAAGATGCCCTTGTGTCCTTATTTGAAGAATGAATCAACTTCAATCGAAGTAATTATAATATTGGGGATATTAAAAATTAAAAATATTCATCGTGTTCGTCGGTTGGTTTCACACCATAAATAAGTTTGGCTCTTAGAAGAAAAATACATAGGCTATATTTTTGGTACCTCTATTCATTAAACTAGAATACGTATTGTTGCAAATAACCATTGACAAAAAAAATAAAAATACTTAATGTAAATTCAAATAAAACTATTCAACTGTTAAATTTGCAAAAAAACATTAGTGGAATATATTAAATAATTAGAAATATATTCTATGTTTTTACATTATAATAATGTTCATATTATCCAATATTTAAAACAAATAAATAACTGTCCTTATCAACGTAGTTAATATTATTTCTCCACGCGTCTCAGAACTTTATATTAAAACAGGTCATTAGAATGCGATCACGTTACTTTTCATCTCCTATTTTCACACAGATGAGGAAGTTATTCTTGGCTATATGAAATTTCACACCCTGTGGTTAAACATATTTATTAAAAGTTGTGCATACGAGATATGCACGAAAAGTAAATATTGTACTAGGATTATTTTTCTAGAAAATATTATAATAGTCGTATTTTTCGTCTAGACAACTGCAATTTTTCATTGTTTTATAACAGTTTTTACCCTCTTTAATATTAGTTTGTTACTATGAATAACACAGGCCAACCATGAAAAAACTTTTTTTTATAAATTTGGCTCCCCTTTATGTTTTTTGATGTGCGGAAAATGAACTTTAAAATACCACAGAACGTAAAGTTTCCTCGCATGTTTACTTTACGTTATTTATGCATTGTGAGCGTATAATAATACCTTGGTCTCTATACCTAATTAATAGTAAATGCGCAAAGTGCACTTTTGAGTACCTACGTGACTAATACAAAGAAAATCACGCAGGCATATATTTTTTAATCTGGGATTGTGCATTTTTTACACTCACATTTAAGTTTTTTCCCTGACAATCTTGGAGCTGTAAGTTAGGAACAAGGCGAGCGTTTCCACCAAGATATAAAGGAGATGGAGAAACGGTATCGGGGTGGCTGGAATGTCAACATGATAGGAGATTACAGTTGGACCCTTCTACGAGCAACTCCATATAAAAGGAAACGCTACACTCGAACTTTTACCGTGAAGAGGTTGAGGAAATACCAAACTTCAGATTAATAAGTAAAAAAACTGTTCATACTCAAACTTACGCTACCATTGTAATAAAATGTCAAATTTTTCAATTATACTCTGATAATAAATTACGCACATTTAAATCTTAACTATATATTTTAATACTATCATACCCAATGAAAGATAAAGATTACGAAGAATTAGTACGTGGTAGAAAAGAAACTGATTAAAAATTTGGATTCAGCACACCAAAATACATAAGATACAGGTTGAACTTTGAAAAAAATGTTTAAAAAATATTTATTGATTGGCCTGTGTAATCGTATCATATACAATATACTAATTTAAACACGGATGAGATAAAAATTGTATTTTTTTTATTTACTATTCGTTTTATTACAGAGTACAGATTCAAAAAATTTTTCACATAATTTTATTCTTATATTTCTAAGAGTTTATTATGGAATAAAATATTATTTTATCTAAATTAATTAAAATTACAAATATATACTCTATAAACATCTGGTATATGTTATAACACGATCCTTGAATATACCACAATAAACTTTATTAGCACTGAATATATATTTCCCGCGATCCTTACATTTCTTAATACACGTTTCAATGTAAATGAGGTAATGATCCCAATACTTTATCATATGTAGTATTATATTGCAATTTCATAAAAAATAGCAACGTATGAAACGTTTCTTAAGATTCAAATACTATACATATTCACACATTTATTAATTTTGGTGTTATATTTTCTGAAGTTATATTGTCTTTTAAATAATATTTCATGAACTATAAAAATATGTTAATAATAATTTTGTAATTTATTACTAATATTGCCAACGGTTTTCGTGGAATGATATTATGTAAAACAGTCACTCCTTCAATGTATTTAAGTATTAACTGGTATATTAAAAACAAAATTATTAAGTTATATAAGCGATGACACAATATGATAAGATTAAAACTGTTAACACATTTGCAACAGTGGTAGAAGAAGCAAATTTAAGAGTGATGAAAGCTAATCAAAATATACAAAAATAGAATCAGCATAAAAAGGAAACAAAGTAACAGACGATCGATCATTTAAGTAACCAGCCCCCAATAACAGATATTTCTATCTATAATTCTATGGTAAAAACAAATGAAGAAAAAAATCATTAAACTGGACAAATATAAAGTTACGCTTAACTAAGTTCCGCCATACGAAAGACGCTAACGAAAGTAACGAGATATTAATAAAATTGATTAGAAAATAGTGCGAGGGCATTAACCAGAAATGCTGAGATATGTTCCTATAAAACATATGGTAGTAATATTGGTTAAACAGAAATAAGACCAATCGATATGTAGAAGAGGACAACGTTAGGAAAGATTATGGGAAAGGAAATAAATAGAAACATACTTAACAAGAACAAATTAAGTTATATATGTAGTTGAATTTGCAAGACTGAGATGATCGAAAGATCTGGAAACGCTGTCATATATAGAAGTAACAAAAACATAAAAGACAAGAAAATCTTTAACAAATATCTTGGAGAAAGGAAAGAAGAAGAAACGCAGTTAAGAAATACAAACAAAAAAAGTTTGTTTAACTAATCGCCAATATAACATTTAAATTTTCAAGGATTGAAAGATTTGGAAAGGAAAAAACATTGATCTTGGAGACGTAAGAAAGAAAGTAGACTAAAGAGGGTGTAATTTTGATGAAATGAAAAAAGAATTCATTCAAAAAAAGAATTCGCAATCGAATATTTAAAAACAGAAAATCAGAATGGGCTAGATGATCTACGTCTAGATAAAGATAATATCCAGAAGACAAAGTTTTAAACCATACTTAAAAAATAAAGAGTAACTAAAGGAGAAATATACAGGAAACTTGAAAAATTGTTTATGATTCAAATTTGTTTATGATTCAAATTCGCAAGTACTTAACCTCAAAAATCATCAATGAGAATATTGATGCAAAATGTACATTTCTGAAAATGGAAATTATTGACAACAAATACTTCTTCAGTATATTGTCAATATGATTACTGCGTTTATCGAAATAGCTGAGTAGAGAAAGCCTAAACGTGGAAAAGTATACAAAAATAAATCGGATTAGTATTTTCTAAAATAAATATAGAGCCATGTAACAAAAAATGATATCAAATCATTTAATGAAAGAATAGTTTTGGCATTTTGAAGAGCATGCGCTGAGTTATTTTGTATTTAATTTGTGTGGTTTTTAAAGATTTTGAAAAGTTTATGTATTGACAAAATATGCGAAATTAAACCACAGAACACAACAGTATCATAAAGTTCTTAATAAAAAAAAAAATTATTTATGAAGGAATAATTGCTGTGCATGGAGTGGATGTGCCATATTATTTTCAAATTATATTTCGAATTAAACTTTTGCTATCAGATGACAATCAATTAACTATGATTCAAAGTCCATGTGATCCCCATGGAATCTCGTATTGAGCGAATGGCATGAAGCGCCGAAAATTTGACATTGCAAAATCAGCTTTACAAGCTGTTCGTTATTGTCAAAAGAGTTTATTTATCTAAAATAGGAATCTTATAAATTTTGCATTTTCAGATTCTATACACAACGAAGTCTTTTAAGAGAAGAAGTTTCAGAGGAAAATTTGGAAGGGAATAGAACTTTTCTCGAATTATCACTACGAATAAAACTTCGGTGTATCATTGAAACCCTCCCACTGAATAGACCTCACTAACTAATAAAGCTAAAATATAATTTTCTATAAAAGGTTAACTGTAGTAGTTTTCGGTAATATGTACTTTGAATATTGTTTATTTAATATTTGCCAAGGGGATCGAGTGGAGATGCCTGTAAGAATAAAATTCAAAATAATTTGTTCTAAAAGGAAACACTCTAAAAAAATGTTGCTACACGGAATCTATCAGACAAAGAAAATCCAGCAAATAATTAATGATTGAGGGTTCATATAATTAAGGCATCCATCTTATAGCTTCAAGCTAGCTGCGTCTGATATCTTTTTCCTTAAAAACTTAATAAAAAAATTATTTCAGATGAAAACGCCCGCTTTCCATCTAATGAAGCACTCAAAGGTATTAAACGACATTTTACAATTTTTTTTGTTTTCTGAAAGTCTGCAACAAGTGAATAAAGATAAAATAAATTTATGTGTACTTTGTAAATTACAAACGAAAATAAATGATTTTTCGTGTGATGGCTAGCTACATAGTTAAATAATAATATTAATAAAATGTATTTAATTTTCATTAAATATTACAATAGTTAAACAATTAAATTTGTTTTCAATTTCTTTACTAAATTACGGATAAGTAAAATACCTTTCTTTTCTATAAAAAGGAAATTTCTCAAAATTTTACTTTGACTCCTTATGTGGAACCAAATACTCGCAATGGTATTATATTGTAATTTGATTAATTGACACCATTCTAGAGGCTTAAATCAAACTTTCACTTATCTAATAATAATAAGATACACCAATAAAATAAATGCAGTACATAACATACATAATAATAAAAAATATCTAATTCTAAGTAACAATAAGTAGTAAAGAAAGAAAATTATGGCATATTATGTGTTTAGTGCCGCGAATTACTATAATAAATATTTGAGTTCTTACACACTTAAGAAATAGGGCTTCTATACATTTTACCCTTTCTACATTTAGAAACCGCAAACATAACACAATATCTGGAATTCAAACATGAAATAAAAGGTGTTCCAATAAGACATTTCATTTTCAATAGCCCGCCATTTTAACAGTTATCATGACTCAACCTGTAGCTACTTGACAGATGACAAATAAAAACTACGCCATTAATAAAAATGGAACGATATGCGCTTCAACAATGCATTGGAATTATTAAAATTCACTACAAAAATGGTAAAAATTTCGCGGTCACGGTTCGCAAAACTAAAGCACTTTTGGGTCGTCGTGAAGCACCTTCTCGGCAGCAATTGTAAAACTGGTGAAAAAATTTGAGCTGTTGGGACAAGTTAGTGATGTGAAGAATCGAACTCGTGCACATCGCTCAAGAACAACTGAGAAAATTGCTATTGTAGCCCATAGTGATGAGGAAAACCCAAGTTTGTCCATTTCTCGTCAATCTTTGGAATTGGGCATTCCACAAATGACATTACACCGTATTTTGCATAGAGACTTAGGTCTTAAACCTTTTAAAGTTTAGTTAACACAAGAAATCACCCCTACCGACCATCAATGACGTCGTGTCTTTGCTGATTGGATCCTTGAAATGCATCAAATTGATCCGGAATTTCATCAACAAATCATTTTGAAAGATTAGGCACATTTTCACCTCGGAGGCTACTCTAACAAGCAGAATTGTCGCATTTAGGCTCAGAAAACCCAAGAATTATTGTTGAAAAGGCTCTCCATCCTCAACGTGTGACTGTTTGTTGCAGTTTTTGATCTGGCGGGGTCATTGGACCTTACTTTTTCGAAAATGAGGCTGGAGCAACTGTTACGGTGAATGGATTGAGCTATCGAACAATGATGAACGATGGTGAGCGATAATGATTTCGTATGGCCGGAATTGGAAGATATTGATGTGGACGACGTTTATTTTCAACAATACGGTGCTACGTGCCACACAAGTATCGATATAACGATACTATCGCTCTTTTGCGTGAAAAGTTTCCTGTCCGTGTGATTTCTCGAATAGGCGATCATAATTGGCCACCGAGATTTTGTGATTAAACACCTTTAGACTTTTTTCTTTGGGGCTACGTGAAAGAGAAGGTCTATGTCAATGACCCACTATCGATTCAAGACCTCGAAGACGGAATTCGTGAAGTTATCGAGGACACACAGCCGCAAATGTGCGAATTGGTGATGGAAAATTTTAACATATGAAAAGAATATGGTCCTGCAAGCGTAGCCGTGGCGGCCATTTGTCTGACATTGTTTTCCATTATTAATGACATACCCTCCTTTTTACAATTAAATAAACATCCGATGATTTCGCTTAAAAACACTCGTTTTTTTTACATATCAAAATGAAATTTCTTATTGGAAGACCCGTTATTACAGTGCACTTACTGCATCATAGAAGGCAGCCAATTTTATTATGAACCACATGATATAAAATATTTGCCGAAACAACATCACATCGAATCATTTAGAGAAGTAACACCACTCTCAAACAAGAACAATATACACGACATTCTTCTTAAAATGTAAACATTCCAGAAATTATCGTTGAATGCGTTTGAAATGTATAATATGGCGAGTGTAAATTCGATTGCAGACAATAAATGCCTACTCGAATCTGCTAGGAACCAGTGTAAAACAAAGTTATTTAAAAATAGTATTTGTAAAATAATTTTGAAGATCTCATAAAACATAAAAATAAATCCCACAAAAATCAACCGAGCCTCGAAATGAACACCCACATTCTTAAACATTGTTTCTTTATTCAAAGTTCGCCCATTTATATTATAATATGGAACTAAAAATGTCCTTTTTCTCGAACCACACATATGTTGATATTCCAAGAAAACTTGTTATCAAAAAACCAAGAGCAAATCAACGTCGTTATTCCGAAGGAGCTGTACGTTACACAAATCAAAAATTTAAGTATAAATCTTCATATCATCAGCATTCATAAGTGCTGAACAGTTTAGGGAATCCACAAAGCCATTTATATAAACTAGAAACAACAACGGGGCGAAGTTTCATCCTTGTGAAACACCTAACGAGGCGATGAACTCGAAAGAGGTCATTTTAAAACACATAATAATTTATTCTTCCATGCAAATAAGATGATATTAATACCAGTAAGCTATCAATAAATCCAAAATTATGCATTTTCTGTAGTCATATTGATTACGTAGCGAAAGTCTGGCTAAAGCTGGTATAAATAACGTTCATTTTAGTACTAAGAATCTACCACCGTCTTGCATTACACAAATTACTAACTTAATTTGTATCATGTACGGTATCCTAGATCTACCTTTTACAAAGACATGTCGTGCTAATGAAACTTTATGGTGAATATTTACATAAATATTCTTATACAAAATTCACTCGAGTATTTGTGAGAAGTTTAAAATAATCGCAACTAGTTTATAATTGTACAAATCAGATCTATTCCTTTCTTGAACATTCGGCATACTCTTGTTTGATTCCATCTTGACAAAAAGGCGTTCGTTTGTTAATTTTAAATACCAACCACAACCCTAATAAGTATTAAAGTTTAAAATATAATAATTAAATACAAAATGTCATTGGCTATTGGAAGAAGTCAGTATGTATTTGTTATTGATCGGCAATATTACATTTTTCAATATTACAATAGAATAATAGGATTCCGCGCATTTTTACTTTAATTAATTTAGTTATATACCACAATATTTATTGCAAGTAATTCACTGTCCAAATATGTAGTTAAGATAGGGAAGGCACTGACCCTAATCTGTTTATTGCCTCTTTACAAATAGACTTTTAATTAAAACTCTAGCAAATATTTAACATTTTTTAAAGAAATAAAAAATAATAAATTTCTTACATAGTCCCGAGATGCATTAAACTCATTTAACGGCGTTCCCTCTACTTCCATTTCGGACTGTTTTCGATCACAAAATTCATAACGTTATCTCCCCATCGGATTTTGTCCGAAAAAACTGCATGAAAACACAATCCCTTTCTACTGTATACGCTGGATATACCTAAAATGTGAGCCGGAGTATAATACATGTAAATACAAACAACGCTCACTGTCAAGATTAAAACGTAAAATGAAGCCCACCAGTGTTTATACAACGCCGATGTATACGTACACACACGACTGCATACATAATTGTACAACCACGGTCGAAACAAATATTCCAACAGGTAGAAAATAACTAAAGTGTAATGCTAATAAAATGTACTTTAAACACATAAAATTTGTTGACCGAAAGAAACCATCAATAAGCTCACTCTAAAAATTCTTTCATTTATAGTTTACTTTCACAAAAACAAATAATATTAAAACGAATATTTACCAACAGTTCCTGAATCTTGAAAATGTCTTCATCGATTATTAATTAAGATGTACAAGAAGATATACTATCTGGAAGGCAAAAATTGAATCCTATCAATACAAAATAAAATCTTACTTTAAATGCAAGCTATCAAATCAATATTGACTTAAAATATTCAACTGGGAAGCTTCGTTAGTACTTTTTAGTATCTAAAAAACACAGACTCCTATTAGAATTAATCAAAGAAAGATAATAAACCCCTTTCCATAATAACGTTCATGTGCTGTATATGCATTTCAACAACTAAATTGTCATCATCAGTAAATAATTACAGTGTCGTACCTGGATATGCGATAAAACTTGCACACAAACAAATTCATACAAGATATTCACCGTCAAAAATGTCAATACCGTCAGACACACACTGTGTGTTTGGCTTTTGACAGTAAATGTCTAGTACGGATTTGTTTCTGTGCAAGTTTTAACGCAAATCTAAGTGCGACACTGTGATTAGTTATATGCTGGTGATGACAACTTAGTTGTCGAAATGCGTGTACAGAATACGAACATTATTGTGGAAAACGATTTTATTTATGTTTTTGATTAAGTTAATCAATCACAATCTCCGTTAAAATTTATCTTTTATAGGGATCCAGATTTTCAAGGAATCATGAAGAAAGGCCTCAAAATTATATTAATTTCCTAGTATATAATAGTGATAGTACTTTAGGTTAAGAGAAGCCAGATAAAATCGATAAGTAATTTTATAGATAAGTGAAACTTTGATAATTACACAAGTCAAATATAAAAAAAACTTTTTGAATAAATTTGCTCCATTCTTGTATGCTCTAATGTGCTGAGTCTGACTGTA
This sequence comes from Dermolepida albohirtum, assembly GCA_031893035.1. Taxonomy (NCBI): domain Eukaryota; kingdom Metazoa; phylum Arthropoda; class Insecta; order Coleoptera; family Scarabaeidae; genus Dermolepida; species Dermolepida albohirtum. The sequence continues at coordinate 891,933 of JAVIWB010006495.1, forward strand.
ACAATGATGAAACCGAATAACCTACCATTTTTTCACATTTCAATATTCAATATTTAAAGAAATAAAATTTTTAGTGAATTCAGCGATATTTTGCGTACTTTTTCAAATATTAAACGTAGAATTAAATTCAGATTGAAAAGTAGTTTGATTCCTCTTCTCTATTAACAGCTGTTTGTTACCTTACCTGACCTCAGTGTTCTACTTCTTGTGTGTGTGTTTAGCACCACAACTAGTCGTAATTTTCGAAACTTTTTCCTATATTTGTTAAGTCAGTTTTCTCATATATCGGAGACTAAACTGAAAGAAACGTGTTCTTTGGACCCAACATCCGAAAAAGCATATCCGATTCCAAATTTGATTCAAAAATGACTTAAACACAGACTTTAGTATCATTTACGCAGATCATTACCAAATTCTTGGGAAACAAAACCATCATTATATTTCTATTATACCCAACATGATCAAGTTGACGCGTTGTATGCCGACCTTAGCAAGGTTGACGATATTAAGTTATCGGTTCTTACTAAAACATCATCAGTTAAAGACTTTGGTATTAAATGGATAGTAAATTTATATGCGACCATCACATAAACTCTATACTTAGCAACACAAATAAGATGTTAGAATTCATAATGGGAACTAAATATTTTTCGAGTACTGCTCCAATCTGTCGTTTGTATCGTGTCTATGTGTGTTCTATATTAAACTACGAGGGGTACCCTAAAATAACCAAAATGGCAGTGCTGTTGAAGGGGCTCACCTAGCACGCATAGTAACTTGTTCTGCATTCGGTGCAGTCAGTTCTTTCGTCGAATAACGTTGTGCCTTATTACAGTGTATTTTTTTGTAAAAGCATTTTCGTTTGCTCGTCGTTTTTTGTAGTGTCGGACTTGAGCGTACAGCATGCGGGTGTGAAATTTGAAGGTTCTGAGAAGACTACGTAACAGTATGCATCGAAAGAAGCCCTATTTGTGACAGAGGGGGGGAATGATTTTTCCACCATTACAATGCACTTGCTTACACAGCTTTATCAGTTGGCCAGTTCTGGGATAAAAACAGCATGACTCCTTTGTCCCACGCCCCTACTCACCTGATCTTGCTCTGTGCAACTTTTTTTGTTTCCAAAAATGAAGAGGGGCATGAAAGAATATCGTTTTAGCAACGTGGGAGAGGTGTAAAAAGAAACGGCACAGCAGCTCGCAGCCATACAGAAAAGCGAATTCGAACAATATTTCCAACAATGAAATCATCGATTAGACAAGTGTATAAAATTATATGGTGAGCATATTGAAGGTATTAAGGTTGTTTTGTCAAAAATAAAATCAAATACAGGTTTTTATAGAGAAATTCTGGTTATTTTTTGGGTACCTCCTCGTATATAGAACCTGACGTAATATTGAGTACACATGCCATGGAGATATCTGCAATGTTTGAGAAAACAAGGTTTAATTGGTACAAGGAAAATTAACAATATATTTACACTCTATAAAATTGTCAATAATCACTATCGTGCTCCGATATTTTGAGCAAAATCATGTTTAGTGCACTTTAACGATCGTCAATTATAATAACAGTGCTTGTGGAAACTCTCCAGAACTTAGAATGATGTGCATTTTCAACAGTATATATGCCAATGTTGACATATTCGCTACCAAGGTACAACTGTTTAGAAGTAAAATACAAATATTGTATCACTCTTTCTTTTTTGTTTCAATGTGACTACAAATGTTTGTAGTTGTAGACACATTAGAATTTATAATGAACAATATATTAAACTAGTAACTTGTTTTTGTTCTATGTATAATAAATAAAAAATATGACATGCTTGAAAAGTTCAAAAAATTATTATTTATAGTAGCAACCGTATTTATCAGCTACTAAAAATTTTAAAAAATGATAAGCACAATTTGAAAAAATTAGCGGAAGAGAAGGAGGGGGAGGGGCAGAGCCTATTCATACCGTGAGATATTACGAGAGTAGCCGTTTATATTTCGGGAATAGCAAACAAAATAAATTTTTTTATTATCGAAAATAGTGTTATTGCTTTTCAAAATATTCTCCTTGAAAATCAATGCACTTTTGTGTTCGTTTAAACCAATCCGAAAAACATTCCTGCCACTGTAAAGGCGGTATCTCCAAAACGTGAGTTTTCAATGCCTCAACTGCCTCTTCGGGCGTAGATAGCCATTAACCACGAAGTTCATTCTTCACGTGTGGGAACAAAAAGAAATCAAAGAGTGCCAGATCAGGGCTGTACGGCGGATGGCTCATCAATTCAATCTTTTGCCCGGTTAAATGTTCAATTGTTTGGACCGACCTGTGAGAGCTCATATTATCATGGTGGAGAATGATCTGTCGTTTTCGGTTTGTTTTTCTTATATCTTCAAAAACTTTTGGCAAATAAGTAGTTGTGTACCATTCGGAATTGACCGTTCTACAACTCTCTAAAGGCACGGTTGCAACGTCACCGGTTTTTTCGAAAAAACAGGCGACCATTTGTTTTGATGTGCTTCGAGCGCGAACAACTTTTGTTGGTTTTGGCTCATCTTGGAATACCCACACAGTCGACTGCTGTTTACTATCAGGCTCATACGTATAGATCCAAAACTCATTACCTGTAACGACTTTATAAATATTCTTTGAAGCACCGCCATTGTATTTTTTGTGCATTTCTTGGTTCAATCAACACGAATCCTTTCTTGAGTGGTTGTCAACTTATGTGGTACCCAACGTGAACATAGCTTCATGCAGAATCTTATGCACGCTGGTGTTACTAATCTCACGGTATATCACATGACGGTCTTGCATTATCAATTTAAACGCTGCATTAATGTTTTCCGACACAACAACATTTGTGGGACGACCTTCACGAAATTCATCGCCTAAAGAACGCCGTCCAAGTTTGAATTCACTATACCAACGATATACTTTTCGATGGTGCTTCATCACCATATAAAGAATTCAGCTCGTCGATGCATTCTTGTTGAGATAATCCACGCCGAAAGTTGAAAAGAAATGAAAAATAATTGCACGAAAATGTTCGGGAGTTAATTCCATTTTTTCGCTAACATAAAATTTTCAAGTTACTGTCAACAATAGAAATAGCTACCGGATAAGAAAACTGTCAAGGTAGATATATTGTCAAAAATTAAAAACTTCACGATGCAATCATCAGATCGAAGGTAACACTAACAGTGTTGCCAGTTTCCGAAATATAAACGACTACCCTCGTATAATCTTTATGTGCATCATCGCGTCGACTTCAATTGATTTTAGAGAAAATATTTATCTTCTTTAGTTTCCAAGTGCACACGTGGAAAAATAGATGTGAGACACCACCCTTTATTTTCAATTACCAGTATTTCACATCAATATAAACACTATGCTTAAGTATGGAAGAACATATTAAATGTAAGTAAAAAATTGCAGTAATAGTTTGTAATTTTACACCAATTACAAGCTATGTGAATAAGTAAATTAAAATTAAAAAATACCAATTGGTGAATTCCTCAACATTCTTTTTTTTTTACAGCATATACATAGGGTATGTACGATATATGTGTATGTATGTACGATGTAGAATCAATACAACGGCATATGTTTATGTATACACTAACATGAAAGGAAAGGGTCCGTCCCTTGGAAAACTGATACAACCAACTCGTTTAGCATTATCATTAATACTTTCGCAAAAGAGATGGGAAGTCATTAAGTTCACATTTCACGCCACCGTTACATATTTGCTTTGTTTCGGAATGTTTACACCACCGACAGTAATGAAACTCGTACACCCTCGTTTGATATTTACATTCACTGGATACTGATTTATTTTATATGAAAATTGTTTAATGGAATTAACGAATCGATAATCAAACATATTCCTAATTAGCAAAAATTGAAAACGGTCAAACTGAATTTTCCCGGATTACGAACAATGAAATTGGCACAGAATTTTTTTGTTTTATATCGATCGTTATCTATTACTCAAAACAATGTCAAAAGAAGAATTTTTGCAACTCATTTCAATGGCGCTTAGAAAAGCTTTAGAAAGTATCGTATTTAGTCTAAAAGTAGTTCAATGAAACATAATGAATGAAAATACATAAACGATTATTTTTCGTTGCAGTAAATACAGTTTTCTCCTCCAAAACTAAGTCTAGATCTTCCCTCCAACAATTCAATATGTTACCCTTGATTAAAAATGTGATGCATGGCAAGAAATGACTTGGCTTGAATTTTCTGCCCGTTTCGAAAAGTGGTTTCGAATAATGAGCAAGTATATTTTACCTAAATGAGATTACTTTTAAAAAAATAATGTTATTTTCTTTAAAAATACAATAATTCCTTTTCGTAAAAAATACAATTTCCTAGATTATGTGTTTTACATAATAGATCTACTTATTATATTCATCTAAAATTTTAAGTAATATCGCTTTTAAAAATTAACCTTCTCCAGCAAGAAAGTTGAAAAGCCTTTCCTATTATTGATTATAAACTTCATCTACCTTGGTGTGGTTGATAACAGCCCAAAGCTAATTATTAAAATACCACCATATACATATCGTAAAGTATTTCAACACCTTCTTTACAATTAAATGTACAACTGTACTAATTGTAAGCCTTATATGTCTACGCAACAGCACGGTTATATGACAGGGAGATCTACACTAATGAATTTGGTTGAGGTAACTCAGTATCTCAGTACATCTATGGACAAAAGGCTACAGGAAGATGTTCTGTATACAGATTTCACCAAGGCGTTTAATAACGTTGATCATACTATATTACTCACTAAATTCACTCACTAAAGTTCTATCTTTTTCTCAACCTCTCTTACTGATTTAATTGCTCCTTACCTTGAGGGTAGATTCAGTTATATTCACTACAATCGATTTTATTCCAACATTTTTACGGTCACTTTTGGAGTACCTTAAGAATCCAATTTAAAACCTTTATTATTTAATATTTACATCAATGTTATTATATAGTCTGGATGTACGTTCTTGCGTATGCGACAATCTGGAAGTATTCTCGCATCATATTGCCATTAAATTGCAAAAGAATTTGAATAGAATTAATGATTTACGTTAGGAGAACAGAATTGAGTGTCAATGAATGTGTTATCGTAACTTATCCAAAAATTAGCAAACCGATCGTATATAAATATGCTTTAGATTTGAGGCTAATGCATATAAAGTAGAATTAAAGCGTTGGGTGTGTTATTTGATTCGTACCTACAGTTTATCAACCATACTTACTCCATTTGTTCTTCTGCGTTTCGAACCCTGAGCTTTCTCATAAGATCTTGTAGAGAATTTTACAATTTGCTGACTTTCAAGAGGCGCAAAATTTAAATTGAATAAAAAAATATTAAATATATGCAAAGCGGAACAATAGCATTTAGGTTTATATAACTTTCTTAGCATGTACCAGACTTAGATTGGCCATCTTTTCTAGTAAAATGAATACCTATAATACATTTCTCAACTAAAAATTACTAGATTTTATACAAATCTTGTATATAAATGCATTTGCAATAAAATAGAGTTACAAGATACCTAAGAAAAATGGATAATTTTATAAACGCATGGGCAATATACGAAAGCCGAGAGGTGAACGGTCGGGTGATGTCGATTATCCATTTGGAAAGTAGTTTGCTTTTAAACGTTGTTGAGTGTGGTCGCATGTAACAATGCCACGTAATCGAGCAATAACTACTTTTATATGTTATGTACGAGGGAGCGTTTTTATATTCGCGGAATGGGGGAGAAGGGGTGGAAATAAAAAAAACAAATTATTTTTCTTTTTCAATATATTCACCTGCAAGACGGATACATTTTTCACATCTTTCAATTAATTTATTTATACCCTCATAAAAAAATTATTTCTCTTTATCTGCAAAATACGCCGAAACTGCCTCCTTGACTTCATCATCGGCAGTAAATTTTTTACCCTGCAGCTCTTTTTTCATTTTCGGAAACAGGTAATAATCACTCGGGGCCAGGTCTGGGCTGTAGGGTGGGTGATTCACAATTTCAAAGCCCACCTTATGCAGGGCAGCTAACGCAACGCGGCTCTTGTGGACGGGCGCGTTGTCGTGCAAAAGCAGAACACCTTTTGTCAATTTTCCCCGTCTTTTCTCTTTAATGGCTTCTTTTAGTCGCTCTAATATTGAAGCGTAATATTCTCCGGTTATAGAAACACCTTTATCTTTATAATCAATCAACAATATTCCTTCCGAGTCCCAAAATACCGTTGCCATGGGTTTCCCAGCTGATTGTGACACTTTAAATTTCTTGGGAGGCGCTGTGCCCTTTTTATGCCACTGCATGGAGTCTTGTTTGGACTCAGGTACACAATGATGAACCCAAGTTTCGTCTCCAGTAACAATTCCACTCAATACACCATCCTTGTCTTCATTACAGAGGTCCAAAAATGCACGCGAACACTCTACTCGCTATTGTTTTTGCGGCGGCGTGAGCATTCTCGGCACCCATCTTGCGCTGACCTTAGACATGCCGAGATGATCGTGTAGGATTTTAAAAATTGTTGTATCGGATACTCCAACCATTTCTGCGAGTTGTTTCTTCTTTAGTCTAGCATCTTCGAGTACAATTTGTTCAACTTTTTGGATAAGTGCTGGCGTGGTCACCTCAATGCTCCTGCCCGGCCTCGGGTCGTCTTCAAGGGATTCCCTTCCTTGTTTAAATAAACTATGCCACTTGTACACCATGGTTTTTCCTGGACAAGAGTCGCCGTAAACCAATGACATCTCATTCATTATGGTCGCGACTGATTTTCCTTGCCTGGTAAGGAACTTTATAACGGCACGATATTCGATTTTTTCCATATTTCACTTTTCACTCCTGATTATGTTACTTGGTTGACGATAGCTCAAAGACTAACTGTCTAATAGCAATGAAACTTCGTATTTATACTAATCATGAGTCGCTGCACAGGCCACGCCCCCAATGCGCCTACTCACCCCTCTACAACCCGCTCATTCCGCGAATATAAAAACGCTCCCTCGTATGTATGCAATATAAGCATTGTAGACCGCAATATATTTAATTGTAAATAACATATTACATAAACCGAAACTAACATATTAACTTAGAAATCACGACGTGCGCCGCTGGCTTCCTTCTAAAATCACCTACTTTACATGTAAGGAGTCCTATTGCTATTTATCATTCTACGACGTATTTTTGTGGACATTGTTATGTTGTTTATTTAAATCCTTATGTATTTTAATGTCATCACAATATCAACTAATGAAATATTGTTCTATTCTTTACGACTTCAGTGCCACAACGTTCAAGTATTTTCTTTAAAATTTTTAAAAGTATCTTCAAGTATGCTAACCATATAAATATTGTAAATACATCCATCTATTCTGGTCGCTTTGCTGAGTCCTTTCATATAACAGTATGAAATGATGTTAAAAAGAGAAAATTCATTTTCAGAAATCCTCTTGCAATCAAGAATTTTTTTTGAAAAAACAATCAATCTTAAGGGCTGTGCATTGAAATTTACTTGGGCTTCGCATTGGCTCGTTTGGCAAAAAAACCTTCTGCGATCTAAAGACTTTTTGTATCACAACAGCACTTTATATAATATTCTTCGAAAATCCTAGGCATCCTAAAATTCCAGCTTTCACTATACAGTCTATAGCTCAGGAAATAGTACGCCACAAGTAGAGTAAAGGGAGTGAAGAGTTACGAAACTGACCCTTCTCTCCTCTATTTATTTTATTTATTGTTATCCAATTTATAAACTCTATTATAATTTAAAAAATACTACCGACATAAAGTTTATTAATTGTTTATTTATAAAACAATTAAAAACATCCATATAAATGTACATCTATTTTAAAAAACAAATACTTAAATAAGTATCTACAATATAACAAAATGTTTAGAATTACAATACAATAATTAATTTCTAAGCGTCTTCAACAAAAGTGCCAAGTACGCCAACATTCTAAAAACTAGAATCAACGCAAATAGCATTACTAAATCCATAACAAAGTGATCCTAAAAAATACGTATGTACATATTTAATTACAAAATCATATTATATAGTATACTTACCTCGGCGAAATTATAAATTTCGAGAACTATGTGACCGTTTTTTGGACATGGAACGTTCGTGTTGTTGCAGTTTATGTTCTGAATTCCTTCCCATTGATTTATCATTAAGGCTTCATTACCGAAACGAAACCAAGATAGATAAGATAACCATTCGAAGTATATGGGTATAGAGCTGTAAAAAAATAATCTCTTATATCTGAATACCCGTTCTGAGCCTATTAATAATATTGCCCTAATAGAAGAAAACTACGAGGATGAATCAGTAATTAATGAGCCTGATGTAAGAAAATTTAAAAAATCTACTTTATAACTAAGCAATTCTTTAAAATGTAACTATCAAAATTTTTCTTCATTCGGATTGTGAGAACGCTTATTATTTAAATATAAATTGAACTGTTTCTTGCTTGTTCCGAAACACGGAAAAAGTGAAATACCGGTCAGTAATTAAGTTCTTATTTTTAAAAAAAAAACAAGCTACGAAATCAAAGCTGGAGTATGTTTATGGTGACCAGTCTTCATCGATTGTAACCATGGACATCTGGATTTAAATGTCGTATCAGTATACATATTTGATGAACAGCACAGCGAACGCCCAAAAAAAGGCGCACTCCAGAAGTGGTTAAAGAAGTACGTAAGAGTACATGACTGAATATAATTAACCGAAGTAATAGAGGCTCTACATATCTTATATAAAACAGTAGTTTCGATTTTGCATAACAAGTGTGTAAAAAGTTTGTACAAGGTGGGTGCCGCAGTTATTGACTATGACAAATACAACGAGAACTCATTTCAATCTTCAATTTAACTATATTGTGTCTTAACTTCGATCCGGAAGACTTTTCGCTCCAATTAATAACGGTTGGCAATACCTTTACACGATCATACATCCGAAACAAGGCAACAATTGAAGCAATGTTGTGAGGCTGAGACAAGTATTCTTCCAGTGCGATTCACTTTATCAATTATCTCCAAAAGAAAAAACTATAACAGGCGAATACTCTACACCTTTTTTAGATCAATCGCATTATGCAAGATAACGGAGAAGATTCCTCTTAAAGAAGGAACGAGTGCTATTTCTTCAGGATATAATGCGTCTGTTAACACTTCGATTGTTTGACTGATGAAGATTTGGCTCATGTTTTCTAACCTGAAAATGTAGCTCAATGGCAAGAGATTTCAGACAAATAAGGGGGAAATCTCTGAAACGCACATTATTAATAGTTTAACAAAGCTTACTTTTTAGGAAGGAATAAAAGGACTTGAATATAGGTGTACTAAATGTAATGAGTTACAAGGAAAACGTGTTGAAAAATAAAATAATTTTTTGACAAAGTTTGTGTTTTCTTCTCATCCTCGTACTTTTCTCATATTATCAATTCATTTTTTAATATAATTCAACACCTGACGTTCTAAAAACAATTTCTTTATTGAGGAAGATAAAAGTCGTATTAAAAATAATAATAAAACTAGAGAAACTGGATATTTGCATCTTGTAATAAACCAGTCACCTTTCACCATCGTTTCATTTTACCTCTTCTCTTTTAGCATCTTTCTATAAACTAGATTATGTCTTAAAATTTACCTTATATTCAAGAAGAAACCTCCAAATAGAAGAAATGGTATAATAAGTGGTGGCCCAATTGACAATGCCATAGAAACGTTAGTACTTGCACAAGAAATGAAATAACCTGAAACATGTAGATGCACTTTTATCATAAGTTACTATTCAAAATATTAAAAGCTGTCTTTCAAAACTTTAGGACAATATTAACTGTAGAATCTCTTCCCGAATCCAGACATGTTCTTATTATTTCTACTCAGTAGTTTATAATTCTCATCGACAGCTATTTAATGAATGATTCCTTGGGTTATTTTAATAATTATTATATACGTGATGATTTTCCAAATATTCCGAAGATACAGAGTTATAAAGATTATTAAGAAGCAATATATTTTTACATGAACATTATATGTCTGTTAATCTACAAAAACTGCAGAAAGTTTCTTCCACCGGATAGCATGTATTAATCAAATATACTCTTCATTGAATGACCGAGTATTTTGAAAACCTTTGGAATATTTCTTATTATATTACATTCACTATCCAATTCCTTAAATCATTTCCGGTTTCAACTGGAGTGTTATAAACAAATGATTTGAAACAGCCTCACAGGGAAGAAATCTATGGGAGTTAAGTCCGAGCAAGCCACAGGTGAAATCCGTTTCGATCAATCTGGCCGTTCACGAGCAACCACACTATGATATAACCTCGACATCTCAGAAAACATATGCTCCAAGTAAAATGTGTGTTTCTTAAAAATCTTTATAATCCTGTACCTTCGAACGAAAGCTATTTTTGAATAACGTATAATTACTCTTAAAATAAACCAAAGAACCACTCCCTAAACATACTCTGTATATAATTGATCAATTTTTGTAAATAAATAAATATTGTCACAATATTTCAAAATTTAACGAATTGTTTTAATTACATTAAACTTAACAAGAAATTTTCTTATCTAGAATATTACGTAAAAGTGATATTTTGCTTACTAACAATTTTGTTTTCTTGTTCAGTTCTTATAATCTATTTTGAATTTATATCTCTTCCATTGATTAAGTTATTTTATCAAAGCAGAGCCATTAATACCGACTTTGCCAAGGCTTTTAATATAATTTAGATTACCTAATTCTATTTTAAAAAACATGCTATTGGCTTTATTTCCTATTTTCAGAACAGGCAACACTATGACTAATATAACAGCTTTACCTCATATTATAACCTAACAAGCACTGGCGTGCCGCAGTGTTCAAATCTTGGCCCTTTCTTGTTCCTAATTTTTATGAATGACGATAAGATGTCTATACTAACTTATTTAATAAGTAAATAAAATAATAATTAATGAATTGTCTTGTAAATGGAATAGCTTATGTTGGCCAATAAAATACATTATTATTATTAACTGATGATGACTACGTCACGTTAAATTGTGAATATGTTTTCTGTGTAATATCAACAAGCCCACCTGAAGTATCGTTTTGGATAATAAGTTAAATCGAAACCATCTTTTTTTTTCTGTAATTTCTAGAGATTCATACTTTTTTATTGTTTTTTTTTGTGACCGAGATAATTTAACTTATCTAAAAGGAGCATCACATCAGGAATCTACTCGTCATACTCATTCAATAATCCATTCGTAGCTCAAGAAAGATTAAAGTAAATCAATTTTGTTCGTCTATGCCTGCAGACACTTCCTGCCTTTCTATGTCACACATACAGTTTTTTGCACCTACTTCGTATAGCAAATTGGGGTCTACATACGAACGGATCGAGATGTTTAAGATGATGCATTTCAAAGACCAAGTTTGTCCAGTAAAATTTCCCATAACATTCGTTGTGAATTTTGACTTTTCTTTTTGTTTTACATATCTATCTTTGCAAAACCTTTATTCTAGATAAACTATTTAATGTAAGAGAATCCGAATATTCCTGGATTCAGTATGATAACAAAACAGTAGAGCAGCAATGATAGCTTTATCTTCAATGTTCTCTAGATCTCTCTAAATTTTGTTGACCTAACGTTTCTTTCGAAATTCATAAAAGAAATATAGTCGGGGTGCAAAGTTTTCAAGTCTTTTACTTTACTATGAGGCAACAAAATACCTTATGGTATTTTTCGGCATCACTTCTTATTAATAGAATTCTTGAAGTTATGTGTTAAACTTGCGTACTACAATTCTGTTACTATACTGCCTTTCCTTATATAATCAATTAGAAAGATTCTCTAATAGTTCCTGGAAATGTTTTCTATTATTTTTCTTGCGACCGTGATTAACTTAAACTTTGGCTCCAAGCACTTACTAAAATTCAAAGTCTTCAAGTTTAATCTGCAGTGACAATTGTTGTTAGTCTCTAGAAAGCGATAAAGACTTTTTGCATGTTTTTACCCGAGCATGCTTTTATGAAGGTAAACATATTCCTAGAATCCCCCTTGGACTAATATTTGCTATATCGATTCTCGGGTAGAATTCTGAAAACCATGGTTTCCGAAACTTTTCTTATAGCTGTTAATTATCACTTCTCCAATCTTACCCATTTAGTTAACAAACTCTTAGTTCTTTAACTTCTAGAAAGGTCATATTAAAAGGACGAATTGGACTAAAGCATTATCCCAATGACTTCCGACAACGTTTAGACAGTTTTGACCATTCACCAGAACAATTAAGCCAACGTTTCTTCAAGAATAGTATTTGGCATTTTCCCTCCCCTGGTAAGAAATTTTGTAATAGTTCGGTATTTGATTTTAATCATTTGAATATATTTGTAATGGATGACAACATAAATTGACAGTTAAAAAAATTAATAATGTTGCAAATGTTTTTTCAAATTGGCGTACAAGTTACCAAGGCATATGTGATAGAAATTGAAAGCTGCTCTGTCCAGAAATACAAAACGACACTTCGCACAATGTCATGAACAGATCTGATAAAAATTCAGATTTAAACAAAATAAAATGTAACCCCCTGGCTTTTGCTTTTATATCTACTGTAGTAGTCCCAGATCATATATTAAATGTCTTTGTTTCTGTAATGTTACCGAGATATGGGTAATAATACATAATTAAAATTAATAGTCATTAAGACCTAAACATCGAATGAGAAATTTAGCGTATGCCACATGGCCCAGATCGAGATTTGACAGCTAGTCGCTTAATTGTTCGCAGCGATAAATTCTTCGTACTTACCAAAGCTTATGGCAACGTTAGCCACCAACGAAACAATACCGCAAGCGATGAAAAATCGTGATAACTCTGGGTTGAGACCAATCAAAAAATAACAAATGCAGGTAAAAATGACCGGAACAAATGTAAATAAAGGTGTTTCTGATAAGGTCTTACATAAAAAATATACATCTGTCCTGTACATACCGTTCCTATGCTCTCGTAAAAATATGGGTAATTCGGAGCAAAATACCTAGAAAAAGAATTGGTTGCAGCTTTTCATATTATTATTAGATATTTTATGTACTACTGTGTTCAAAAAGTATCAGAAACGGTGAAATAAAATTTAAAATAATTTTTTAAATACAGTAAAATGAATCTTCGTGACCCGTCGATGTTGAGGTTCCCTAGTTTTCAATTCTCCACGAAAATATGCCATTCTTTAATTTTTTTGGCAATAACTGGCTTCCCTCAACATTTACTTTTTCTCTCAAGAATTTTAATAATGCTATCGATCAATAACTTTTTTGGTCGACTTCTTTGTTTCTACCGTTCTGAAAATACCATTAAAGAAGCAATGTTTCAAATTTAAGAAAAATAATAAAATTACACGGAGTCATATTCGGATAATATGAAGTTTATGAAATAGTAATAGTTCCGTAATTTCATAAACAAGAAGTACCAACAAGCATTGGTATGTGCACACGTTCGTGCTCGTTGTTTGACAATTACTTGAACACAAATATTTAAAATGTAAGTGAAAAATTGATAAAATTTGAATTTGTACTATGATTCAATTCTCTTTTATAGAAGGGAAAAAAACAAAGAGAATTTTGCCTCATGGTCTTCTTATGAAACCATAAGACTTTTGTTCCACGAATTCAAGCAAGGTTGGACAAACATTGAAGACCACAATGTTTTGGAGCTTCAAAATTTTCTATGACGCCAGAAAACATTGACAAAGCCCACTATATCGTTTTGACTGACACACAAGTATAAGTGATTGAGTTAACAAAGGGTACGACGACATCAATTGAAGGAGTACACTTCATTTTGCATTATGTACTACACATGAAAAACTTTGTACAAGATAGTTGCAGCATATTAAGTAAAACCAAAATCTTATGCGAACATCTCCCGAAGGTTTGTAATTGTTCAAGAAGAATTCAGTGGATCTTTTACGGTGTTTTGTAATAATGGGCGAAGCTTGGATGCATCACTATACGTCGGAAATGAAACCACTTCGTTCATAGTAATCGCATTTTATGCCACAACGAAACAAATATTGGCATGGAAAACGTATTATCATGGTACAAAATCCAAGAATTTTCCTCCTTAAATCAAGTCTTCTTAACAAGCATCTTTCTATACATGAGGCGTAATTACAAGATAATATTTATTTAATGTTTGCTTAATTAACAAGGGTTTATAAAGCATTACTTAGCAGTAACGGAAGAAATTAACCTAATTTAAATTTTTGACTAGTTTTGATAAGTTCTTTTAGGTCTTCAGCCAAGACCTAAACGAGTCTTCACTTACAAAAATCGCCACAACTTGTAAACAAAGATACGGAATGATCCAAAATTTTTAATAATACAATAAATACGACTAAATTAGCTAAATAATGTTCACGTTTTTTATCGATCATTTTAGATACTTTTTAAACATCATAATATATAATAAAAAAAATAAATATTTACATTTATTACAGCAAATACATTCTGGAATGTCATACTGGTTAAGAATATAAACAAAGCGCCATTTATATTCATAACGCCATCTTTATTTAGGGTTTGACCGAAGTAAAGTAAACCTATAAGAAAAGCGACCAGCTGAAACAAAATTATATTTTTTTTAGGTACAGTAATTCTAAAATAACAAGCCAGTCAGTAACAAAATATTTAATATTAAAGTTATATTCATTCAAATGTAAGCATTTTAATCACTGAAGGTTGATATACAAAGCGTACTAGGAAAGTATTACAATACGGCTTTGTCTATGGATTTTTTTCAAAGTAATTTCCTCTACACTCAATACACCTCTCCATCCTCGGAAACAAATCTTTAAACCAGTTCCGCTAAGTTTCACTAGGGAATAAATTACACTCCATGTCCCCAACCCGCAAAAGGTCCTCATCACTAGAAAATCGCCTCCCTTTTAACTTCATTTTCACATGCGGGAACAGTGCAAAGTCGCAGGGAGCAAGATCTGGATTGTAGGGAGAGTGCTCGAGAAGTTTCAATCCTGTCGTGATCAAATATTCGCTGCAAGCTTTGGCGCGGTAAGCTGGAGCATTATCGTGACGGAGAAACCGGGTGTCCATTCTTGACTTTGGCTGCAGGTTCTTCATAGATCCAATGACTTTAGGCAGGCACTGTTCAGTATACCACTTAGCTGTGACTATCTTGTGTGTGTCCAAAACGACGCGTTCCACAATTCCACTGGATTTGAAAAATACACCTTTCCACGTTAATTAATGTGGAAAGGGGTTATATATCAACCTTCAGTGATTAAGTTATTCAACCACAAGTTCCATTAAAATTACCTTCAAGTGTATCTATATGCAATACATTTCTCCTACTTATTTTGATTTGCAGCATTTCATAAATTGATTTTTTTACCGTTTGTATCGCTTACATAGACAAAATGCTTATTATATTTGATCAAATTTTATTTATAAATAACTTTCAATAGTGTTTTGAAAATTGTAACAAAAGTAATAAATGTAATTACTAAATTCGTTTCATCATTACACATTGAAATCAAAACAACATTCCAAGTAATTGACAGAAGTCAGTTGTTTACTATCAAAGAGCTACCAAACTCGATAGCATTGCCAGGAAAGAACATGGCGCCGATGTCTTAGAATAAATTTAATTGAATTATCATCTCTACAAATAGGGAATCATATCCGCACGATGCCATTCTTAACTTCTAAATCTATTTAACGGAAAAATCGGTCTGCAAGAAAATTATTTTTCATCGAGGCAATGCTCCTATCTACAAGATTATTTCCGGCGATTGGATTCGAAGCATTTATTATTAATACGGTCACCTATTCTACGTTTCTTTAAGATGAATATGCCTACCAGCGATGTTCTAAAATAATTATTCTACAATAAAAATAATAGGCCATGTCTTCACATTTCTAAACAGTTGAACATCAAGTACAAGAGCTATTAGCAATGAACGATATGTTACAACGCTCGCGCACATGAAGCGACGGAAAGGAAAGCTTTCCTGAGCAAAGATTTCGAATTCGAGCCCGAAATCTAAATAGTGATAAAATTATAGAGCATCTAATAAATTGAAAATACGTTGGAGTCTGTGTCTAAACGAATAATAAAAATGGTAGGAAACCCTTGTCACATTAATATTTATATCCAATATACGTGTTTCGATACCTAAGTTGTCATTTTCAGTAGAAAACAAACACAGTGTTGAACATGAGCCAGAAGTAAACTGCGCTGTGTTCATTTTCTACTAAAGGTGACAACTTATTTATCTGAAAATGTGTATAGGATACAAATATTAATGTGGTAGAGGATTTTTATTTTTGTGATCATCCAGTAAATATTTCATCAACCTTGTAATCTATCAGTTGTAAATCTCTGTATGTCAAGATTTTTTTCAACCAGACGAATAAAGTACTACATAGCAACAAATTATGTCGTAATTCTTTGATTTCTTTCACAAAAGACAGCACATAGATATGGTCATTAAATTGATGAAATATTACTTCTTCCTTTGCTGAACCCGATTTTTCTCGTCCAACTGATTTAGAATTTCTAGTAGCTGAGATGGTATTTTAAAATAATTGCATCTTTGATAATTAATATATCTTTTCAGCGTCCCAAAAACATGTTCGCCAGTATTCCTTTCACTAAAACTTATTACTACCATCCATACTTCACCTCGAGACGTTTCCAAATAATCTTTGTAGAGAACTGGTAGAATAAGCTGATTTTCTTCTTTGGAAATTGTTTGACAGTAGCGAACAGTATATAAATATGACAATGAAATTGATGAACAATTACTTCCTTCTTTGCTGAGCTCAATCTTATGTCCAATTGATTTAAAACTAGTAATCGAGATGGTACTCTAAGGTAGTTATACCTTTGGTAATTAATATATTTCACTGGCGTTCCCAAAAATAAATTCGCCTGTATTTATTTTATTAAAACTAACACTGCCATCTATATTTTATCTGAAGATGTTTTCAAATAATCTTCGCAGAAAGAAAAAATTAGCCTTCTTTTTCTTAGAAATTGTTTGACATTAACGGCCCTCTTCACAAAAATCAGCACATCACCAAGTTGATCATAAATCAATTTTTTTCTTTATTGAGTCCAATCTTAACTAAAACAACTATAAATCGATATAATACTCTAAGGTAGTTGTACCTTTGGTAATTAAAATTAAAAATTGATTGAAACTGCTGCTGCCATCTACATTTCATTTCAAGAAGTTTTCAAATAATCTTCCTAGAAAGAAAAGAAATAGCTGTTTTTTTTTCCTTCGAATACTGTTTAAAAACAACCTTTTCCACAAAATCCGATACATAAAAGTCACCATTATGTCTGCGAATTTTATTCAGGAATTGTCTTGCAAGAGCTTGTGAGATATTCTGTTATTATTTTCAGCTGGTTCTTTTCCAATGAAACAAATTCCGCAATCTTTTATAATTCAACTCATCAATAAAAGTTTTGGGCTTGTTCTTCCAATATATTTTGTCTTATACTGTTCATCCGCTCATTTTTCTTTGTAAGCCTTTTATTTCTTGTAATTTCTAGTGTCTCGGATCGCGTAATATTCTTTACTTGTTACTTAATTAGCTGCTTACTCTGCCTTATTTTGACGTTCGTATCGAAAACATGATTTTCTATAATCGATATTTATATACAATGCATAATTATAAAAGCGATTGGCTAATGTGCTTACATAAACTTTAGTTTCAAATGTACAAGACGAAAAGAAATTTGAACACAAAACAAAATTAATTCACTTAATTATTCTTCTGTCCAAATGAAAATAAAAGTCTTCTCCAACTTTAATTAATTAGCTATTTAACTAATTAATCGGTGCCTTTTTACTAGTACATTAATAAATACATTTGCCTACTCGTATATCAATAAAGAGATCTAAAGCGATGCGTAATGAAATATGTTTTCTTCATATAAAAATGAAATGTGTTCAGATATTTAATGAAATGCCACATGTCTTTTCCTAATCGACTTTCATTAATATTTTTCTTTTTATCTTAAACGATCGTAATAAATTAAAGATGAAATAACATTTAATGCTTTTATTACTTTTATTACGAATGATTCAATCAACTAAACGCGTTTGAGTAAATATTAACTCTGCAATAAACTGGCAACTGCTTGCCTCTATTAGATTCAATTAAATATACAAATGTAACATGCACAAATGTTCCAGGATCGCAACGATCACATAAACATACATTTTTATAACTTGTTTATTAGGTTTTTATTGGTCGTAGTACTTCTGATATATCCATAGATTCATTTATAAATATACCGTTCATAAAAATCAAATACTTGTTGGATCTGTTTGTATACTTACGACTGTTTGTAATAATCTAACTTTTATCAGCAGTGGATCTTTCATAACGCTCAGCCACGATCTCCATAATACTGCTCTGAATTGGGCGAACCACGAGGCTTTGTAGGGATTTTTGTACTGATCACCGTTACTCCACACTTCATAACTATAATCTGCTTTTTGCTGTAAAGAGGGGTATATACTGTAGAACAAAAGAGTGATTATTCGTCGTATTGCATAAAAGATATTTGCATCTTTCAACGTTAATACAACTCGTTATTGTTTTTTATGACCAATTTTCCGACTTGTAGTTATCATACCATAAATGAAATTTTAATAGTAAACTTCTTTTAATGTTTTAAATACTAAAGTAACCTCAAGACACAAAAATATTAGGTATAGGTGCTTAATTTTTATATAACTCTCCTATTTATATTTAAAGAACAATAATTCTTAGATTATTGATTTCACCAATGAATCATGAAAGTAAATTACAAATAATGGATCTGGTACTGTTTATTAGTCTAAGTAAATATTAAATTTTCAAGTCATATTGAAGCACATTCAAAACATTTTGCAATAAACAACCTAACTTGATTGGATCCAATAATTTTAACAAACTTGAACTGGATGAAAATCATTTTAATTTGTCTTAAGTGCGTTTGTAAAATATTTCATGGCTTTGTTACTTTGTACCAATATGCGATGATTATCTTTCGTATTTCCAACAAGAAGCACTCCACAATTCCTCTCATGGTAAAGGAGGCGTCCACCATTTTCATTTTAACGGATCAAGTTATGACTTCATCTTCAAAAAGCCAGACATTTTCCTATTCTGTAGTTAACACATCATAGTGGTAAATCCAAGTTTTGTTTCCTGTCATGATGTTAACATAACTAGACGTTCCACGTTTAAACTTTTCGAACATCTCGCTGCGTTGTGTCATCTGCTCATAGATGAAAACGTGGTGTCCCAAACGGAACAAACTGCTACTCGAAGATGTTCTTGGAAAATGGCATGAAAAAGCTGAATATTAAGGCTATTCCCGAAAGAAAGTAGCATATAGACATAGTATCTTCTTCTGGGCTTCCGGGCTGGAACCGCGTCACTGGTATAACTGCCGACGTTTCGTACCCACTCGTATGGGACATATTTAGGGCTGAACTACTGCTACTGTCTGTCGCACTGAAACTGGTATAAGTCGATGATAGACGAGTTTATATATGGGTAATGAGTCATGGGTCAATGGAGCGTTACGATTGCGTTTAAGTTGTTTGGAGATGCAGAATTGCTAGGCGTTGTGTAGGGGGCAGCCATCATCACGGTTAAGGTTACTGGGGTACGCGGTGACGCGGTTCCAGCCCGTAAGCCCAGAAGAAGATAGTATGGACCACGACCGCGGAAGTCTACGTACCAGATTAGAATATCGACAAATAACAAAAATCATTAACATCTATTATAGTAGTTCTACAGAGCAGCATAAAAAAAACTTTTACAGTTAGATAGGTAAAGTACCGGTTACGATTTTGCAGCTGCATAATTTGTTTTTTTTATACTATTTACGATATTACTTTCTCTTTTCACATAATTGGTGTAAAACCCCTTTGGGTACCGGCCTTGCAAAAAATGTTTTAAGTAAAATAAAGTTATTTCTAGATTAGCTAACGTTTCTTTTTTGAATTTAGTCGAATACGTTTTACTGGCACTTAGTACCGTTGGTACCTTCACCCTTCAATTTTTAATTTGATTATTTTTTGAATCGTTCAAATGCGTTTTATTAGCATTTCATTTTTGGTACTTCTACTTTTCGATTTTTAATTTCGAATATGTTACCTTATCTCCCTTAGAAGACAATTTTTTTAGTACGTAAGTGAAATTAAATAGAATACCAGTTTTAATAAAGTACCACTTTACACAACCAGGAAGTATAACGTTGCTATTTTCAGAGGTTTAGGACAAAATGTAAACTACTGAATATGTTTCTGCCGTTTAAGAGCGATGTTTATTTATTAATTCTTTTCTTTATTAAAACAACTTTTGATAAATATTCAAAATATTGGGAAACCCAATTCTTTTCTTTTCCGAAAATAATATGAAATTTAAAGTCAAAAAAATAATTTCTTTAAGATTTTAATAATTTATAAATTATATACACTCAGCACCACAGGAATGTACACGCGATTTCATAAAAAAATTTAAAAATTTATTCTCACACAATATACTTCACTACAATGCATTCGTTTAAAAGCAAGTCCAATCTTCTTTATTGTCGAGTATGACTAAGTATAGTCTTAACTAAAACTTCAGCCAACTGGTAATGACTTCAATATCGTGCATAATTGGTATGATAGCTGCTCACAAGTAAATAAGTACCTTCTTTTCTCGAAGCTGTAGTTTCATTACAACCCACACATTTTCAATAACGTTTGGGTCCAGTAATTGAGAGGGTCATTCATAACGATGCCATTTTCTTGTTTGCAGTCCGTACATTTCAAACTTATGTGTTTTGGGACGTTGTTTGCTTGCAAGATCCACGAGCTAGTTATCGATACCAAACCAATTACGAGTTCAACAATGCCTCTTTATATATACTTTTCATTGTATGTGTTTAAAGTACCCGTAAGAATAAATAATGGCCCAAAACCTTTTTTGAAAAGGCACCTACAAACATGTACTTTATTTAATCGGGTACTGAATAGTGGACCGAAGCAAAGAGTTTTCACTAATAAATCACGCATGTGGTCTTAAAATTCATGCTCAAAAGGAGAACACATCGATTTAGATTACATTGCTGGAGCTCCCAACGATGCTGTCTTTTACCCAGCACAATTGTTTTTGGATAGGCGTTTTTTTAAAAAGGAATCGAAATTGCCTCACCATCCGTAACCCAACGCAATCAATCGTCATCTTATTGATCTTGTTATCATCAAACCGATGCTAATACCCTTCTTGAGTAGTATTTTCTATGGTTAACGCAGCGTTAGCGTTGGATTTTCTTTTAAATGGTGCAAAGATAATTTTGTTCTGCTTTTCTATAGTAGAGCGCTTTACTTCTTTTTCAGGTAAGTCGTCATCTACTTTCGTCTCTTTATAACGCTTCACCCACTTACTGATAAACTGTTTAGATTTTCCTATCTAGCGTGCAACAGCTTCAAGCATTAATTCTGTAGTTTTTGAATGTGTACATAAAAATGTTGCTTTAAAACAACTTACGTATGCTGCACTCATTGTGTTTGTGTCTAACTAACAGTAAAACGCCAATGAAAATTAGTTCTCTTTTTGAATATATTTAAGTTCATAGTAATATAAATCACGTGACACAATATGTGCGCCTGTCTCATATTTAAAGTTAAAAAAATCTTGTACACGCTTTTATAGTACTAACTGTATACAAAATATTTCGTAAACAACATTTTTTTCCTCAGCAGTTAATGTAGACCGAACGAAATGCCCATTTCAGTAAACCATTTAAAATTCTGTTTCGTCCGATGTCTTTTATTAATTTATTATGTTAATAAAACAACTTTAAGAGAGTTCCTGAATATTTACAAATCCAACATTTTTTAAAAACTTTGAAATAACATTAAATTTAAATTAAAAAATTTACTTTCGAAAATATGTTAAAAATTAAAAATAATATCCTAATTTAACTTAATAAAAACTTAAATAGAAACTCCAACATTAAAGTTTGTATTAGTGGTATATGTTTTGCTTATTATAATATCATAAATGTTATGCATACCATGGCAGTAGCTGCATGAAAATTTCTCTTCCCTAACTCCGATTTTTCGAAATTATCACAAATCATCGATATCGCCTGTTTACAACTCTCCTCTCTACCTGGAACTATCGCTAAAAGTTGTATAAAGTAATCGGCTGGATTATAATTATGAGGGCACGGAGCGTCTAACCTAAAACAAAATCTCTAAGATGCCATCTTGAGGGGAGAATTTAATTAAAGATGCGTACGATCTAAAAAATAAATCTGCTTCTTCTGGGGTTCCCAAAAACGCTACCCTTCCTTCAACCATTAAAAGAAGCTTATCAAACATGGCGTAAAGTTCAGAGGATGGTTGATGTATGGTACATACTACGGTCTTTCCAGATTGTGCCATACTTTTTAATACTTGCACAACATTTGAAGCCATAAAAGAATCCAGCCCTGACGTCGGTTCGTCGCAGAACATCATGGACGGATTCGTTAAGACTTCAGCAGCGAAAGAGACACGTTTTCTTTCACCACCTGATATGCCCTTAATGCGGCCTGGTATACCGATACGTGTATTTTGACATTTAGTTAAGGCTAACTAGAAAAAAAGGTTGAAAATTTTTCAAAATTAAAGAAAAATAAAATGATGATTACATCTTGCATTACTTCCTCGACACGTTTCATTCTCTGTTGGTATGGGATACTTTTATCCATGCGTACAAGTGCCTGAAAATATTAAAATGCTGTTAGAAACTTAAAACAGAAACTAGCTTATTAAAAACACAAAATTTAAAACTGAATTAAAGCCGTACTCTTACTTAAAACGAATAATTGTTCTGGCATTAAATAGATTATTTCGGAGTAACATAAGCTACAAAAGTCTCAATTAACGCTAAGTTTTAATAAGCACTACTCTCAATGTATTGTTCTTCATATTCAATATATGGTAATACTATTTACACATATTTAATCGAAATGATAATAAATTTTTGATTTGCTATCATTTTTTAATTGCAATATATTTGTGAAGACGTATTTGAACATATTACTACATTTTAACTTGTTTTGTCTTGGTACATTTTTAGTATAAAAAATATAGAAATGTTCAACTTTACAGAAGTTTTACTGCAATAATTTAAAAGAAAAGGAATTAATGTATAATCTCCACATATATCTGAAAACTTTTGGCATCTCAATATAGAGAATCATATCACACTTCCCTTTGATGCTAACCCGTAATGCCAGAAACGTTAGTATTGGCATATTTCCTGTAGCAACACGTTCTCCCACAATGTGCAAAGCGTGTTCGATTTGATTATCATCTAAGAAATTGACTGGCCACTCCATTTTGTCTATACCAACTTCATCGACCCAGTTATTTACGATGTTTGCTCGATAGAGGCAAGCATTGTCGACCATAAAAATTAATTCTTCTCCAACTACTGCTACGTATGGAAGAAAAATAGCTCGCAGAAACTCATCAAGACAACTTTTGGCAATGAGAGCTCCTTTTTCCATGAAGCAAAGGTCGATGTGCCCTCTAGTACTTAACCCGGGCCGTATCATTACGCCACTACCCTTATATTGAGGAGGTCTTCCTCGGATAAATTTTAAATTATTACGTCTGTCAGGTTCCTGTATGCTGCTCACATTCTGTGGACTCTTGTATGTTTTGCAGTAAGAGGAATGCAAATCAACGATCTTTGGCAAATATTCCTTATTGTTTGCGTTGATGGTATTCTTCCAGTGGCAGTAGCAAACTTACTTGCGACGAGTATCTATCGTCTCTTAGTGCTGATAGTTGATAGTATTAGCCTACCTTGGCTTCGTCTTCATCGGGAGCACTACCAGGTATTAAAGTCTCTAAATTATGCTTTACCTCACGCCTAACACAGATCATGATGTGTTTGCATTTCAAACAGTACCCAAAATTGCATATCTAAACTTCTGGATAGTAGCTGAGCGCTTAAAGGCCTACGTAAATATATTGAGACTCGTCTGTGTATTCGTTTTCTTGTTTAAAAAAGTTGAAACTAATTTATAGAAATGTTTGTAGCTGTTATATTAACTGGCCTGGTTTTTATTACAAATTATCCGTTAATTTTTTTATGCAGTGTATATTGGACATACTAATCACTGAATTATCCAGGCAATATAAATGCAGAATAGAGTCATGCTGATTGTCAAGTGATTTTTTCCTGTCTTGAGTTACTAGTCTGATCAAAAATAACCCAAAATTAGCTGAGTGAATGTTTTCACGGCCATTGTCCATTCTAGACAAGTCTTCCGTGTATTGGTACGGTTCTTCTTATATGCAATAACTGTTCGTTTGAACTTCAGCTTAAAGTAATTTAGGTATTTTGATTGTAAAAAAATAATTGAACAAAAAAGTTACATTAAATTTAGTGTAAAAGATGAAATTAATAATATTGAAACGAAAATGCTGAAAAAATTAGATCTGTAATGATGTAATATAAATATCTGACAATAAGAGGAAACAGTCAGATATTACCTAGATCAATTCAAAGCATTTTAAGTGATTATTTAGATTTGAACCGTGTTGCAATGAAATTAATATCAAAATCATTGAATTTGGAAAGGACAAGTTAGTGTTATTTTCTAATGCAGACTTTGGTCTTGTACGTGGATTGCGGTGAAAATATTTAGATGAAGTTTAAGAAAAACGTAAATTAATCGGCATAAATGACTTTAATGTTTTTTTAAGTAGTCGACATTAAAATCTATACACTTTTATAGTTGATAATTCTGGAAACATTGTGGCCACTCAGAAATTAATATCTCGAAAACATGCTGTATGAGTACGTAAAATCTCTCTTTTGATGTAAAAAAAAATAGTATGAGCGATGAGGCATTAATTCTTAATTTTTGCCTTCCAATATTTTACTGTTTGATCGATTGTGAGAAAGATAACATTGTCATAATGATGCTATAAAAATTTCAGTTTGTTTTGCACAATGACTTATATCAAACAGCATTACAGTCGACAATAGCCTCATATTGAGCAATTGAGAAAAATGCAGGCATTATTTTCTTGAACCATTCCGACAGCGACTAATCTTTATTAGTTTCGGCTCATCCTGGAACACTCAAACAGCTGATAGATGTTTTGTTTCGGGCTTATAGAAATAATCCAAGTATTTCAGCAACAGCTGCAATGTAATAAGAATTTAAAGTGCTTAACTTGAATTGCTTGAGCATTTATTTACTTCTTTTGGCACAAGCTTAATGTTCGTACAAGATTTCATATATTTGTCTCACCTTTATAAGTCTGAATCTTATGGCATATCATATGCTGGTGTATCTATATCATTTCTTTTACGCCATCGATATTTGTTGCAACAACAGTAGCTGATAAGATATCTTCAAGAAATTCATGAATAATATTTCTACGTACACGCTTAAATTCTGTAAGCTAGTTGTAAAGCGCGCCAACTATGTATATTGTTGCACTAAAAATTCCTCAAAACTACAATGTCAATGAAAATCATGCTCTCAACTTTTAATAACACCACCTAGTACTAACTTCTAAAAACGTTCGCAACAATCTTTGTTGTCTTCCTTAACGCAGCATTACTGGTGGCGACACATTGATTTAGGAATTTGATACGTTGGCAAACGACATTCAAATGAATAAAGCTAAAGTCAAAAATCATGATTTGCTCAGCGTTTTCTTATGTTTCCTAAGTTATTAGCAACCGGTCACACAATTAACCAGAAGTATTATTTAATGAAGTGTATGCGTAAAGCAGCATTCGAAGAGCTCAATTTATTGAAAAGCAGTTCGTTTGTTTTATTACGATAACGTATTCATTGCACTTTAGGCCATGTTACCTTTTGTACAATCGACTTGAAAAACAACTTCAGGAAATACATTTTATTAAATAACATTAATCAATAAAAAGAAAATCAAAGAAAGACAATTACAAAAGTGCTTCCATAATCTGATTGAAGTTGTCATTGTATTTATGCCATTCTTTTTTGCTTTATGCCATCATAACAGAATAGAAAGATTTGTCTACATCATTCAGAGCTTTGGCAAAATCGAATTCTTAACTTGCAGTGCATCAGAAGCTTTTGGATGAGAAAAATTGTATGATTCAGTCCTATTAACACAGCTTTAATTCATTTATTTTGTTTTAATATCCATTACTTGGCATTTTTATTTATTCGTGTTTAATACTCATTATACCGGTAAGGGCCAATGTCGTTATTTCGCAAATGGAAGTTATATTGTGTGTACTTGATATGATTTCAGACTTAAAAACGTTGTCCGTGCGTTTTAACTTTTCTCATACAAAATAAACGTTTTTATTTTTGCTTTAAACTACATTTCCATTTTTTTTCTGACATAAATACTTTCAAATTTATCATATCGATTATTATTTCCATGAAACCAGTTAACTTTCCAAATTATTTTGTTCGATTAAAGTAATGTCTCCAGTAAACCACTTTCATGCACAAAAAACCTTCCCAAACTCAAACATGAACGTTAAACGGCGTTCCTCGAATTATGTTAATCCTCCGGAACGGTATCTCCAATATTGACTGCAATTTTCCCCAGAATAGAAAAGGACAAAATCAGTATGATAACATAAGACGTACCTGAAATATAAGATGCTCCTTAACGGTTAGACTGCCGATAAACAGATCGTCCTGTTGAACATAAGCCGACTGGCTCGTCAGTGATCCCGAGCTCACAGGAATCCCGTTTACACATCTCAAACCGGTAACGGCTACGTCCGATGGTGATCTAAACGTTAAAGCGTTTAAAAGGGTCGTTTTTCCGGCACCGCTGGAGCCCAAAATTGCCAGTAACTCCCCGGGGTAAGCTATTCCATGTACTGAAAATAGCGGATATATACATTAGGAGAGCGTATCCGGGCCACTGTAAAATTATGCAAATCGATATATTTGCGCCTCGACACACACAAAAAAAAAAACCTACCACCAGGAGAAGAAGCGACCTGACACTAATCATCAGATGTGTCGATAATGTTCAAAATTTTAGGGTGGTTCATGATATTTTGCCATTACGTTGTCTCTGTATATATACAATAGTGTGCACAAATAAGTGACAGATTGCAAAAAATTCAATTCTGTAACAATATTCTTTCCATATTTAATATTATTTTACTTTTACTCTCATAATAAAATCCTAAGAATTGAAAATACATTGTTAAATAAATGCGAAAGCATTTTCTGCGAAAATATTCTTAGTTAATTAATTAATTCTAATCTTACTCAGGTAATCTGTTCCTTATAGATGGTTATTTCATTACCTGTTTAATGACAGCGTGTATGTAATGTGGAGTTTTCAATTATAAAGGACTAGTTTACTTTAGTACAAGTGCTTGTGAATACTTTTTGATACTGTCAGTAACAATCCTTTTATTCTGTCATCCGTATTTTGATTAGGGTAATTTCTCGAAAGGGTAGTGAAATGCCTGGAATATCAGACGAAAATCGCCACCGGATAATGTTTTCATCATCAGGGCTTCAGTCAGCAACAAATTATGGAAAGAACACAAGAATTAACAGAAAATCTTCTTAGATCAACCGGAGTTTCTCTGTATCCTTCTAATTAAGTAAAGACTTGGGATTATGTTGCCAAAAAGGAGCCACCCTGATTCTACTCTGGGTGAGACTGCTTCTTCGTTTACAACAGTGACATATTGGGTAGAAGAGTTTAAACGAGGCCGTACGAGCTGCTCAGACGAGCATCGCAGTGGTCGACCAAATGAGGTGACGACTCCAGAAATGGTGAAGATAATGCACAAAGCGGTACTGGATGATCGTCGACTCAAAGTGCTCGAACTAGCAGACATAGTAGGCATTTCAAAAAGTGCAGTACATGGTATATTATCTGAAAATTTGGATTTGAGAAAGCTGTGTGCAAGATGGGTGCCGCGTTTGCTCACGCTCGAGCAAAAACAGTGTCGTGAAGATGTTTCAATTGAGTGTTTAGCGAAGTTGTACAACAACAAAGCATTTTTTGCACCGTTTCATAACCATGGATGAAACATGGATCCATCACTTCATACCAGGGCAAATCAAAGCAATGTACTCAAAAGGGAGAACCGGCTCCGAAAAAGGCGAAGACCGTTCCATCTGCATGGCATCGGTGTTTTGGGATGCGTGTGGAATAATTTTCATTGATTATCTTGAAAAAGGAAAAACTATCAACGGTGAGTATTATGCGAACTTATTGCAACGTTTGAGCGAAGAAATCATGCAAAAATGGCCGCATTTGCTCACAAATTCGTTATTGCAATGGCCAAAATTAATAAATTAAAGTTTGAATTACTACCTTATACATCCTATTCGCCAGACTTAGCCCCCTCGGATTATTTTCTGTTCCCAAACTTGAAAAAATGGGGCAATGCTCAAAGATTTTCCAACGATGAAGAAGTGATGTCGGCAGTTAGTGGCTATTTTGAGGAGCAGGACAGTTCTTATTGAACATCGCTGGGAAAAGTGTATAGAGCTGAACAGAGATTATGTTGAAAAATAAATATATTTCTTTCCAAAATTTTTGTTTTTTTTTTGTTGGGTCGAGTACTTCTGGGACCACCCTCGTAATGTAATTCTATTTACATTCAATAAAATTTTTTCATTGGGCATTAATTTATTTATGTTTCAAAATAAGAACAAGGAACATATGAAATTCGCTATATTGATTATTTAAAAAAATAATTTAAAGAAATTATATTCGCCCATATTTAAGAAACATCCTCTACTTTCAAAATGTGTGCTTTCAGGGATGTCTTCGAACATTCGCTGACAATATACTAAATAATAAAGCAAGCTGTACATGTCCGAAAAACAACCATGTCCTTTTACATCATTTATTCCGTTGGACTTGTTTTGTTAATCAATCGAGAACAGCGGCATAAAAAGCAAAATGAGTTTGATGCAGTTAATTTAAAACCGTCACTTTCTAACGAGGTAATATTTTCATGGACTTTTACTGTGCCAATGTATCTAGTGGCAAGTGCACCAAAAACACCTGTAAATTATATAAAATGGGTGAAATTCGAAGGAGAAAACGCCATTAACCGAAATTTACGATCAAAGTTCAAAAACTTATTTATTTTATTGATGCCCGATAATGGGCAATTCAACTTTTAGGAAAAAAAAAACATGCACATGGAGGGGAACTTTGTTAGCGAATATTTGTTAGTACAAAGTTTAAGACGCATATTTTTCGTTGCAAATTAAAATAAAATAAAAGTACTTCTGTTGTGTTAACTTTAAAGTTAGTTCGTTTTATCATTTTAAAGAAGATAAAGACAAAATAATATTCTTTAGTTTAAAAAAGAAGTATTGAATAAGTAAGGGAGTAAAAGTAAAATGAATATGAAAAGAGAGTTATTCTACTTCGTAGCGATTATGAGGGAAAGATTAGAACAACGTACAGGGAAAGTTTTAATGTTAAAATAGACTTTAACTGGTTACTACGTATATAATATCCCAATCCACAGTACTTGTTAATTAAATTATCCCACCTTCAAATTTTAGAGTTTTAACAAAATAAAAACTAAACACATGAATGTATACGTCTATATTACCCATTCAATAAGTTTCGTCGGTCGATAAGAAAAACACGATTTTATGGTTTGAAATACATTTTGTTTTTCAATATAGCCTCCCTGAACTTCAATACACTTGTTCGAGTAATGTAATTTAAGGATTTCATCTACAAAGTGAGAATACGGAAGACTGTCGAAATACTCTTCCACGGCTGCCCTTCGTTCGATAAAAATCGTTTCGCATGCACAAATTTTTGGGATGCGAGAACAGCCAGAAGTCAGAGAGAGCCAAATCTGACGAATAAGGTGGATGTTGCAACAATTCACTGTTTATATTTAATTATATTTAATTCACTGATTTTTGCGATGGTTTTTTGAATTGTGTGAGAGAATGTGTCGTCTTGATGAAAAATGATTCTTTTCTTCTGCAAACCTCATAAATTGTTACATCCAGCTGGGTCAAAAAGTTACAATAATAATTTGACTTTACTGTTTTACGAGTTTGGTGGTAATCCACGAACAGAATTCCTTTTGTATCCCAAGAAACTGATGCTAACACCTTCGTGACCGCTTTCTGGACCCTAACCCACTTCGAAACCAAAGCACCGGGTTCACACCACTCCTTTACCTCTTGTTTTGATTAAGATTATGGAGGTAGACCCAAATCTCGTCCACAGTAATGAAATGATGCGCGAAATTGTTTTTATTGTTTCTAAAACGATTCAAATGTTACTGAGGAAGTCGCATTCGAATGTGTTTTTGTTCCATTGTTAACGAAGTCAAAACTCAGCTTAAATAATACTCACACTACCTAATGTGATGCCTAAGGCTTCTACTAAAACTCTTTTGGTTAAATGACGATATTTCAAAACCATTTCCTGTATTTTTGCTACAGTTTCTGGTGTCACTTTTTAAACGTCCTTCACATGGACTTGTACGACCACGTTTAAATTCAGGAACCCATCTTTCTACTATTCTAATTGAAGGTAAAGAGTCCTTATATACTTTTAACAATCGTTCATGAATTTGTTTTGGTGCTACATTCACCCAAAAATAGAATTTTTTCACTACACAGTATTAAATTCTTTCCTACGTAAAAAATACTGTGACATGTCGACTTTGAACACCTGTAAATGTACGAATGAGAAAATATAAATTTGGAAAACTATACACGTTTGAATGACCGTTTAAAAACGTTTAAGCATGCTGTCTATACAGGCTTTTGCAGTGTCTTGCAACTTTCTGTTTTCTATATAGTCTTTACAGATTTTCTTTTAAAGTATATAAATTGGGATTTGGAGACAAGTAAACAATACATTTAAGAACTCTCCAAACATTCTTGATTGGATTGAAATCTGGTAAGGGTATTGTTGTTTTGTTGGCTATTTAAGAAATTCTTACATATTACTGCTGAGTATTTAGGGTCGTTGTCTTGCATTAACACAAAATTTTCACCAATTAAACGCAGCCCCGATGGTACTGCATTTTCTGGCAATATTTCTAAATAACCCTCCTTTCGCAAAATACCCTCGATTCGCTTTAAGTCTCCTGTGTCGGCGTGGCAAAAGCAGCCCCAAACGAGCACAGTCAGCACAATCCCGCAGCATTCTTTGACCATTCACTCTTCTTACAAAAACATGCCTTGATTGTCCAAACAATTCAAACTTTGATTCATCAGTCCATAGGACCCTTCTCCAATCATCCAGTGTCCAATCTCTGTGTGTTTCTGCTCATTGTTATGCGGCCGTAAAGATTTGCCGCTTTTAATCTTCTTTTCATCGTAGTAACAGAAATTTTTCTTGCACGGTCGTGTTTGTTATTCGAAAATTTGGCGCGCTGAATAACCTTCTTGATGAAATGCGATAATTACAGAACATTTCTATAAACTTGTTGGTTTTCCTCTCGGCATTTTAAGAAGTTCACATAAAAAATACGGTCTTATCACTGATGCACACGCTAGAAAATTTACTTGAAAACTAATGCATATTATCTCAAAAATAATCGCACTTATGGTGGTACGGATTATTATATAATAATATAAAATATAAAAGTTATTTGTAGGTGTTCTAATAGACATATTTGCCTGTATTTGGTTATAAATCTCGTAAAGGACCTAATCTAAATATATTTTTTATATTTAAACGCAATTATATTATTCTTAGAAGAGTTTACAAATTTCACTAGTTGTCCGAACTAATATGGACGGTAATGTACATTTGTCTTTCCGGGAGAATACAATAATATGTCTCATAACTGAGACCTAGGCTAATTTAATAATCAGATACTGTAGTAACCCTTCCTGATGCTAATAGTAAGCTTTTAATCAATTCACAAAACTTGCGTTTATAATATTGATAATTTGCCGTGTATAAATGAAATATTAAAAGGAAAAATGAATATACAAAGGGTACTGGGAAGGTTTTGCAATATGACGCAACAATGAATCGTAGGAAACTACTTGTTGCTTCCTATTAATAGGGCACAATCTCGATATGTGAACAACATCGTGACAGGTGACGAGACTTGGCTGTACTATTACGATGTACCAACCAAAGCTCAAAACAAAGTTTGAGTCTTTGATGATGAGGACACACCTGTAGTTATCAGAAAATCCCGATCTGTAAAGCAAAAAATGATAGCTGTATTTTTTAAATCGAGTGAAATTGTGGAACGCGCCGTTTTGGACACACAGAAGACAGTCACAGCTAAGTGGTATACTGAACAGTGCCTGCCAAAAGTCATTGGGTCTTTGAAAAACCTGCAGCCAAAGTCAAGAATGGACATCTGATTCCTCCAGCACGATAATGCTCCAGCTCACCGCGCCAAAGCCTGCACCGAATATTTGACCATGGATTAAAAGTTCTCGAGCGCCCTCCCTACAGTCCAGATCTTGCTCCCGGCGACTTTGCACTGTTCCCGCATGTGAAAATGAAGCTGAAAGGGAGGTGGTTTTTCAGTGATGAAGACCTTCTGCGGGCTTGGGACAACGAGTGTGCTTTACTCCCTAGTGAAACTTCCCCGAACTGGTTTAAAGATAGGTTTCGGAGGATGGAGAGGTGTATTGAGTGTAGAGGAAATTACTTTGAACAAATTAAATAAACAAAGCTGTATTGCAAAACTTTCCTAATACCCTACTTATTCTTCGTAACAAAAATGCAAAATCATGAAAAAATGATGGTCAATGATTTATTTTGTTATTCGCCACACCTGGCTGATACATATAACGATAGACTTTTTGAATACACCTTACATTTTTCGCTTCGTGCTGTCTTTACTTTCACACTGTCGGGCGGATACGATGGGTAGCTTTATTCATATGTAATTTTGCGAAATAAAATAAAATTCTTCATCCACTAATTGTAATGATTCTAATCGTAGAACTTGCCTTATCAAAGGCTTTAGAGGTGATTAATTTATTGATATTAATTGTAAATTATTATTTACTTGTCATTTAAAATTTATATTCTAGATATTTTTTGCAAATATATATAAATATTATTTCAAATGTATCAGATGCCCTCTCAGAATAATAATAATTTTACGAAATAACGCCATCCTAAAATGTTAAACAAAATTACCAAAAACATAATACATATGCATATACATTTATGTATAAATAATAAATAAGTATGGCCCATGTGTGCACGCATCATAATTTTCGACTATTAAATAATGCAAGCTTTTTTCGTCGTAGATGATATCCTCAAAAAATTTCACTTACCATTTTTCAAAATATGCTTTCTCGGTAATAAGGAGTTATCACTTCTTGAGCACAACCTCAGGCACCTATATTTTGACCTGCTTCTTTCCGTCACAAACACGTTCATACTGCTCCAGCTGTAAATAATTCTCTCATTGTGGGGAACGGCCACGGCGAGGGAGCGAACCGATGTACTGCCATAATTCATCGGGACTCCTACATCACTGGAGGAACTATCCTCTTCGTCCTATTTTATTTAAATTTGCGTTAAAATTATTTAATCATACATTTTGTAAGTATCCTATTATTGTTTAGATTAATTTGCTTTTGAACTTGAACGAATATTTATACGAAAATATATATTTGATAATTATTAGATATTGTGGTTGCTTTCTTCTTATTTTCCAAGTTGAAATTTCATCATTGCACTGCTTCTTCCTCTATCAATATGTCGCAGGGAAATGATGAAAACGGAGATTTGATCAAATCCCTAAGGTAGATGATCGATTCATGGAAGATGTTAAAATTACCACTCTATGGGGGATTGCCCTATAGAAAGTAAGTGATTTGATCAAATCCCAGAAAACATGAAATAATATTGTTAGATATTAAAAGTATTTATTTAGTAAATCATGCATTGTTAAATGTAATACAACGGTAGTCATTGAAACACAAATTATTTTATGGAAACTAATTAACGAAAGAAATAGGTACGTAAGTTGGTATTTTTAAAAACAAAAAGGATATTTTTGGTGAAATTTTAAACTTTTTTAGTAATTTAGTAATTATTAAATAATAATATTCATTCATTTTTATTAAAACACGTTGTCGAGGGGAGTGTTAACAAGCGAAACATAGAGCGGTGCGAGTCCGGGCTTGTTTATTTCATCTTTTCACCAAAACAGTTAAGGTATTGGATCAAATCACTTACTTTTTATAGGGAAATCACCTCACAGAGTTGTAATTTTATCTTCCGTAAATTGATCATCTACGATCAAATCTCCGGTTTCATCATTTCCCCGCAACAAATTTCAGTTTGGAAAATAA
This sequence comes from Dermolepida albohirtum, assembly GCA_031893035.1. Lineage (NCBI taxonomy): Eukaryota > Metazoa > Arthropoda > Insecta > Coleoptera > Scarabaeidae > Dermolepida > Dermolepida albohirtum. The sequence goes on from JAVIWB010006495.1 coordinate 926,320, forward strand.
AAAGAAAGCAACCATATTAGCTAATAATTATCTAATATATATTTCGTTGTAATTTTAACATCTTCCGTGAATGACTCATATGTATATCTTAGGAATATGATCACATATTTTTTTCATCATTTCCCTACGACAGATATATCATTAGACAGTTTTTAGCCTGTGCATGTAATATTTTTATCACAAAACATAGGAGTATCCAAAAAATCTTGTACTGCGGAATAGAGAATTAAAAAACCTTTAAAATAAAGCATCATACAAAAAAATCTGTTAAAATAGTGGTATTTTGTAATTAGAAACTGATGTGTTTTAGGATTTTACATAAAAAGCAGTAATTATAAATGTATAAAATATTTAAAAAAGGTATATAATAGCCCTTTCCACATTAACGTTCGTGTTCTGTATACCTATTTCAACTACTAAGTTTTCATTATCAGGAGATAATTACAATATCACACCTGGAGCCGGGATAAAACTCGCACAGGATCACAACGCATAAACAGCAAATACTGCGCGATGTGTTTCAATGCGAGTTTTACCAAGGATTCAGATGTGACGCGGTGATTCATTGATGTTGACAACTTAATTGTCGGAATACGAATATTGATGTGAAGAGGAGCTTTATTTATTTTTCGATTAATTCAATCGGCCATAGTCTTATTAAATCTTACATAAATTCATACTTTTTTTTCTTTGTATGTATATCTATTGTGAGACCAATGAAGTAAGTATTTCACTGTTAAGATAAATACATAATTTGGCGAATTTATTTAAAAAATGTTTGTCGTATATCTTCTCTATAAAATTAAAGAAATTTGATCGAGAAACACTATGATTACAAAAATGATAAAGTAGAAACAATGGTTTTTATCTAACAGTCGGCCATTCCATAGATTTTATTTTAAATATGTGATTATTTCTTCTCTTACATGCTCATCATTTTTACTATAGTGCTATTCAATAAAAAACAAACGAATTATCGTCAGTGGCATTTTAAATATTGTTAGTATGTATTTTTATCGAAACTACATTAGTTTCAAGTATTTCTTTTCAAAAACTTTCTAATTCTATGGCTAAACATACTCTTTCGTCACACGTGGAGGTGCTCATATTTTATTAACTCTAACCACCTGGTACTTGATATCGTTAATAATAACAATTGAAATGGAACAACACTATTCAAATACATTCATTATACTACTGATGACAATCATTTTTATGTATCACAACAGACTCATATTTTTTAAAGAAAAAAATTATTTAAATATGTGTCTTCAAAAAACTAGTCTGAAATAGTTTTTGCAATTTTTTAACTATTATTTCCTAGTCGCAGTGTTAGAAACAATCTATAATTAGAGCTGACAAGTCGAGCGGTGCGCCATAGTCGTCCACATTGCAGTAAATAATAGCTAAAAGGTTATACGTAATAGTAGCAATTTTGGCTTAAATCTAGTAAAATATTTATGCATTTCAGTGCAGCCTTGAGTAAATAACTATTTAAATAATTTAAATGACTAATCGAATCGCGTGTATTGGTAGCGTAAATTCTTTACTTAACCAAAAAGTATGAATAGTAGTGAAGCATTAGATATTAGTGAATTTTAATAATATATAAAATTGTAAAACGCACACTCTTCTGCGAAACATTACCAACATCTGTAGCAGCTAGTACGTTTCTAATAGCGTTTCACTCATTGACGTGCGCCGAGCTGAAAAATCTTCCTATGCAAACAAAACGATCGTTCCACATCTAGTGATATAACATTTGCATAGCTAAAATAAGCTTTGAAGTTATCTAAGGGGTCTGGAGAAACACTATCATTACATATTTGTTTTAATTCGATCGGAATTTTCTATAATTAGATGCATTTTTTCATCACTTATGGTGTTTAACTATGAGTGTATATAGTATTTGCAGTGACTCTAACAACGACAATTCAAAAAGTATTGGCACATTCCGAACATTAATTCAACGAACCACAAGCTGTCATTCTACTTTGGCAAATTGCACACACTTCGCTACAATCAAAATTATGATTCTTAATGTGTTCAATATCACTATTCCAGGATTTTCCAATTGCTTCAAGTACTCCTTTGTCATAGTGTAAAATTTATAAATCTGTAAATATTTGAACATTTTTAATTTTTGTCTGACTTTCTTTAATAGTTGCGGCTTCTTTTGAATTAAATTGTAAAATTAAACTTTTTATTTGTTGAAAATGTTTAGAATAATAAAACGTTGCCTGCAATCGTGTTGCCCAACGTGTAAGAATTGGCAGTAGCTGTTGAGAGGGATATCAGGGCAATATCTATGAAATTATCGAATTCGTTTGGGCGATTTAAGAAAAACGGCTTTTCGTTGAGCGATTAAGTCATTTACCTCTGGAAAACAGTTTCTCATAGTTTCCGTTACAAGATGTAAAGCATGAAGTTTACACATTACATGTATTAATTTACTACACTTATTTTTAAGAGAGCGAGTTATACTGAACATAGTTGCGGTACCATCTCTCTTTAACATTAACATTTGGTCTATTGCGAGCTGAAAAGTTGGTGAATGTATTTAGCACTGTTCACAAAATTGCTTCGCTAATTCATTTCTCTAATCTTTCACTAGCTAGTTACAAAGATACTAACGGTTTAAAAAGTTCTAAATCATACTACAACATCGATAACCGCCTGTTGTTAGTCCGTCAGCTTTTTATTATTTAAATCGGATTTAATATTGTTTTGTAATAGTGCTCGAGATGGTAATTTCCATTTGGGATTGTATCTAATCCAGAATTTACGAAATATTTTTTCAGCAAGTAAAGAAAATATTAAATTATACTTATATGACTTTATTTTTGATTTAATATTGATGTTTCGAAATTACGTAAAGACATTATAAGTATGTACGCTACTTTTTCCATATTTACGTTATGCAAATTTTCTCGGGAAAACAAAGATTTATCCCAGACTGTACATATTATAATATTTTCTGCCATCGAACTTTAAATCTGTAAATTCTTTTACAGATTTACGTTACGTTTTCTACCTCATTGTATCACTACTTCAACCTTCTGACATTACGCTATACACGAAAACAGAAATATAACAAATACCACAATTGTTGTCAGTCGCTGACGCGATGTACTACAATTCATTCTCTGAATTAATTAGGAGCACACATCCCGACACCCGACAACTCTAATGCGCCCCCCAATAAATGGCAGCTCTATTTTTATTAAATGTAATTCTACTAATTGGAAGATATTTTTGATATATTATTCCGTTTCCATTGATATGTTATTACTTAAAAAAATATCCTAAACTTCAAGAACACCTGTATATACATAAATGTCGGCATTTCAATATACATTCGATTATAATTAAATCTCCTGTATTTGTTTACATTTCAAAATGTGTATAATAATACTACAGGGATTCAGGGAACACATATCTTAAAGCGAACAATATTTTTTTTAATTTCGCCAACGCATTCTTGTACTCACATCAATGGCATATTGCCTGCTTTTTCTTTCTTCTTCGATTCTCAGCAGCGGTGTTTGTTCATCACTCATTTCTGAAACGCACAAAAGTTGTCTATTTATTCCTTCTTAATTTTCGCTAAACTAGATAAGAAACGATTACGCACTGACTGAGATTCCACGTTTGTCTATTTAAAAAAAATCTTTTCACACCTTAAACGTAAACAAAGTTTTAAGAATGCAGTCAAGCATCTGGAAGTCGATATCTTGACGGCGTTTCAGCGGACGTTTCGAATTACGTCCCCCTCTAGAAAATACATTATTCGCACTTGAATGGGTGCTGATTTTTTTCTTGATTTATTCGTTTTTAGATTCGGGAAATTATTCGCGAAGAAATAGCATGCTTTAAAAACGTTGAAAGAACGAAACAAGTGTCTTTTAACTAACAATTGCGTTATCATACATTAATATGTATGCTTGTGAATATATAATTAGGTTGCAGATTAAGGAGGCTGAAGATAAGATAAAATTTAGGTTCTACAGTAATAACGTTTTCTTCTTTAATGTTAATTCAAGTGCATTATTGACGGTAGATTTAGATCAAGTTGTTTGTGTAGTAATAGACCACTAAGATAATAATATTTAGACCAACAAATAATTTTTCAAGGCAATTTCATAGAATATTTTAATAATGAGTGTTTAAAAAGTTTGGTGTCCATATTAATAATAAAGTTTAAATTATTTATAGTGTATAAAATTTACCTCATTCGAACTTCATTTATTAATAATACGCAAAAATTAAATATTGATTTTTAATCCAGACAGCCGATAGCTTACGGAAGACACTGAAATATTATTGATATAAAAGTTCTTATCTAAGCCGATTCGTTTAATATTTGCAGTTACTATATAAACGAGAAAAGAACTGTTAAATATAAAGCAGAATATACGAGGAGTTTCCAATAAAATGTAGAAGAAGTGGTACCAAGACTTTGTTTATTCAACGTAATAAACGATACTTTTACCACATTTTGTAAGTTCCCCTGCGTTTCAATAATCTTATTTTAAAGCATTTTTTTAAAACATGACAAACGTCATTGTTTGTGGGCTTTCTCGAAATCATTATAACTTCTCACACTATAAATTCTGTTACTCATCACTATTTTTATTCATGTGTTTGTGGAATTGTGATCAGCAGATAAGGTTAAGTTTATTGTGTTCCCGTCTTGAAAAACTGGAAAAATACGCGCAGTCGAATCCTGTTCACGGGCGAGAATTGTTTTCCAATCGAGGAGCATTTAAATAAATGAAATGTCAAAATGTATTCCAATTCCATTCGCGTTGCCCCCGAAGTTCAGCGTGGTCACAATCCTACATTAGTGATAGTTTGTTTGAAAGTGTCCTACCAAAGTACGGCACAGATTCATTGTTTACGAAAAATGTGTGAAAACATCGACCAGTCTACCAGGGAACAGTTTTAGAACGCATGGCGAAACCCTTGAAAGAAATCAGTTCAGTAATCGACAATAAAAGTTTCAAGAAGATTCTGCATCAGCACATAAATTCAAATTCATATAGGATTAGTTAGGAGAGTGTCGGACTACTTCATAATTACTGAATATTACCCGTCATTCAGCGCAGACCTAATCCCCTGAAGTATGGGTTATGGTCCATTTTTGAGACCAAAGACTATTCTAAACCCATTCCAATTTGGAGTCGCTCAAGCACTCCTTGACAAAAATATCAATCGATGTTATCAATTCTAGTTAAAACTGCCGTCCATTTAAGTCTTCTTTTTCTCTGAGAATGTAGATAGAAATTGTGTGGAGCTATATCAGAGCCGTACAGAGGATATGACACAGACTTGATATTTTTACTGTTCGAACAGTCTATAACTAACATGACATGCTACTCAAAATACGCTTGTTGCTTGAAAGCACCATCTACTTTATCATACGAGCCTACTAAAATTCGGAAAAAACTCATTTTACATTTAAATTGTGCAATCATTGACACCAAACAATGGAGCTTATACTTCCCAATCATTTGTTAACCAATATTTAAATATATTTCTATAGATCACGCAAGGACTACATTTTTGTAGTACATCTTATGGTACGTATGTCTTTCACTTTTCAATCAACACAGGTCGTGTTCTGGGGATGCGATCCTTTATTACTGATACAAGACATCTTTATAATAATTGGTGATAGCTGCAGTACCATGTAGGACCCTGTGCGTGTGCATCATTTCTTTGATTCTACATGGATCATAAAAATCCAACCAAATTTCATCAGCTGTAATAGTTGTCTTTTACCATTCTTTACTTTCTTCTTGGATATACTGTTTCCAGTACTCGCAAATCGCTACTTTATTCGCTTTTTGACCAGTTATTGGCAAACGCAAAAACCAGTGAAGATATGCTCTAAATTTTTGTGAATAAGTGCACTTCCAACAGATACTTCAAGTATGTTAAAGTTACGAGATTAGTACAACAAGGGTCTGGGCTAATCATTTTACTAATTTAATGTTAAAACTAATACAAAACGACCATAATAAAAAATTTAAAAAATAAGTCTAGTATGCATATCGCAAATATTAAAAATCTGTATTTTGAACCACAAATTACCAAATATATAGATCTCTAAATTGAGTTAAATATTTTCATTTTTTATTTTCTGGCTGAATTCTGTTTATAAAATGTCTGTTTGTTACATATACTTACGTATTAGTTGCTTTATTTATACCTGTGCTTATTTTCTGTAGAACTGAAGAAAATGGAACGCAACTGCCTTTAATTATAACCCCTAAGTATTATGCTCGTTGAATTTTTTTTAACTTATCCTTTCGTGTGTATTTATGTATAGTATGTCTTGTTGTATCGCGACCATTATAGATCCCAATGTGTACACTTACGATTACATTTCCTGTTTAAATATGCATTTTATTTATTTTTATCCATGAAAATGAGTTGATATTTGGCAGTAAGTTCGTTAAAATTTGATATAAATAGAGCACCTTGAATCGAAGAAGTTTGAGAGCAATAGACAATGATTATCTTGTGTTTAATTAATCGCGTTTTTGTAATAGTTATTACTTCAACAGTACTGGCATTTAAAAAAAATATATTTCACAGAATACTTTCGACTCCACTCTCGCATAGCCACAGAAGCGCAAACTCTAACATTAATAAAGGCAGGACAGAAACAGTCGAAGTTACAAATGATTGATCAACCTCAGAGGGCCAGTGCGATCTTGTCGAAACATCTAGGCGATTATCATTCTCAGGACAAAATTCACACGCTGTCAAAATATATTCACACTTAGATGCATTGAAGACAAGTACATACCACCGGTCAGCATAACTACAAATAACGGGTTCAGTAAATATAACAGCAATATTAAAACCCCAAAACATGCATTAAATATCCTGCGATGCTTATAGCACATCATATAAAACCCAACAAGTAAATAGAAACCTGTCAAAAGAAATAAAAAAAAAATTAAGAACTCTTTCTTCTCAAAATCCAATACGTAGTTGGAACAGAATATAATCGAACTCAGTAAGCTCAAAGTAAAATTCAAATAGAACATTGCAATACCAGAACAATATTCTATCATGGAAATAAAAATAGCAAAACTCTTTGCCAAAGAAATATGAATAAACTAGTATCACGAAAAGCAATAAAGGACAATAGAAGCACAAACCAGTATATTTAAAATATACCTGATATCTAGCTGTGTAAAACTCATGCCCTGGATATACAAAAAAAAATTTCGCGGGTGTTTTAAGTTGCCCAAGGAAAAAATAACTACATCTAAAATTATGTTTTATTTTATTACAGCATGAATATTAATAATTAAGGTGTATATTTCAAAATCAAAATTAAAACGAAAACCGTACGCATTAAAAACATGTTATTTCCTAATTTCTTGAATGAATTGAAATCATAGCTAACCTTTATTTTTACTACTACCAACTCAAAACTTCCGCGTAATTTAAAAATTGTTCCTTGGGTACAGAAAACCGATAAAAATGTTGGAGATCTGTTTGAAATTATAGACTTACAGAGTGATCAAAAATTGCGAAATTATTTGCATACTTGCAAAATTTTTATTAGAATGTTTTAACTGCTCAACTACAGTCCGTCTAATCAATCTTTCAACACGTCACCAATTTTTATTCATTTGAATTAAATCAACACTTCTTGATCAAATTATGTACCACAATACAATTATATTGAATTATTTGTATATAAAAGGAAAAATAATATATAATAAATCGAAAAGAAATATTAAATATAAGTAAAACATATATAGTAATGTCTACGTCTTTTAAACATAGTTTTGTTATATACCGAACGTTTGATTATGAATGGAAAGGTATCTTTTAGATAATTAAATAATAAATCCTCATCTATTTCCAACTTCGTAGTTATAATGTTGCAGTAATATTTTAATTATTAAAAAAATACAAACTAAAAGAACACTACACTACATGTTTTAAAAAAGAATTTATTACATTTAATTTGTACATAAGAAAAAAATATAAAACTATTACAATTATTTGGTTAGCTTAGAATGAGTCGATGATATATTTATATATATACGTGTACGTATGTATATACGATATGACCAATTTGTTCCGATATATTATTTTCATTACCAGCGAAATATGCATTATTTTTAACACAAATTAATATCTGCAACAAATGCGAATGCGAACCGTTTTTAAGTTGAAAAAAAAAATTCAATGAAAACGAATAGAAGCTTTTTCGACATATAGAAAAGGTAAAAATTACTAATTTCAGAGCAAAAATTAAAATTGCTAACTTCATGAAGATTTGCAATTTCAGATACGGAAGTGTTTACACCGTTTAAAAAAGAAATCTGAGAAAATGGCACTTTCTTAAATATAGTTAATATAAATATTTTATTATAAAACATTCGAACATGTTACAGAAACTTTTTGTCAGTTTATTTTGTTTATGGAGGATTCTGCCACATCTCTATATATGTAAATCTATATATACATACATACCTACATATTGATTTTAAGTTTTATATATAAAATGAAAGCATAATGGAACATAACAGGGACGTTAAACTAAAAAACAATACTGCAAGACTTCTTTGTTGTTTTACACATGAAAAAAGAAAAAAAAATATTTATAATTTTATATATACAGACCTATTTGTACAGATTTGAACTCGCATTTACTATTTTTAATTAATAACTTTTACTAGAGAGCATTAATGTAATTGATGAATTGTATATCTTATTATAATATGAAATTGTATTGATGGGTAGAAAAGTAAAAGAACATTCACAATTTAACAACTAATAATAAATTACAATATAAATAATAAATTTATTGCTGTGTAAATAAAATAAAGATATACTTAAACTTAAGGGGGAAAATAGGAAAAAATTATTACATTACTAAGAAATAGTCATTATAATTTTCAATTATTTAAATTCGGTATAGATTATTATAATTAAATTCTCGTTGGAGGTAGCCTATAATATTAATATAAAGTTGGCAACATTGAAAACTATTAATATTATATGTCAAAATTTTACTTAAATATTTTTCAATGTCGCCAACTTTGTATTAAAATCAGGGGTTACTCCAAATAATAATCTGAAGACACAATTCATATGATGAAAATTATACATGGTTCACCACAAAAATATCAGAAACTATAAATTTTCAGAGTCCGTGACAAAATACATCAAATATTTCATATACTTTATCTTTATACAAACATATGGATGGTATCTGAAAAGTGGAGCAAATTGTAGTTGTTATTTTATCATAATGAAGAAAAGAAAACACTTAAAAGTTATTATAATCTAACTTAACTAAATATGTTGGATATTGGTATTTTCAATTGTCTTTTGTAGCTTTATAATAACTAAGATGATAATACAAAAGAAAAAAATCAATTATGAAAGGTAATTCAATGTATTTTCACTGTTAGCTAGGTGTGAACTGGAGAATAACGTCTTTACTTTTGATGTACTACTTAAATGTTTAAGTATAGAAATAATAGATGTTACTTTTTGGTTATTGGTTAATTATAAATATGTTTGAGGTTTAATGACTACGGACATAGTCGATAGTGAGATTGCGTTAAATTGCGCATGCGTTCAAATCCTATCTGAATACATGAATTGTAAATTTTAAATAATTTAAATCAATTTTCCGTTGGCATTTAAATAAAAGCAAAACTAAGTAAAATTATTGCATTTCACCAATCATTTCTTCAAATGCATTTGCACTATTTATTTCAGAAACATAATTTTCCAATGGAAAAAGAATTTAAAAAATTGGGCAAACTTTGTAATTTCTACTTTTCTGTTTGAATAATACAGCGTATAGATACACTACTAGTGTAAAACTATTCGACTTTTGGTTTTCAAAATATTGTAATTTACACAAATAAATGATTACTCACGTTATAACAAATACATCTACGATATTTGTTAAGGGTAAAGTTCCTTATTCAGATATTTATTTTTTAATAGTGTTAAGCCCAATGGCAGATTAGAACAAGAGATGGAATAGTGGTTTGACGAAATGATATTAAGAATACTTTTGCCGCTCGTAAAAAATAAAATAGCCACTCTCAAATAAAAATGCAGGAGGTGGAGAGGCCCCATGGATGAATCGAAATTAAAGCAGACGATGCAATACCAACGCAGTCAATTTTAATTAAATCTCTTCTATATCTCTTATGTTTACATTCTTGGTAATTGCTTTGTGGTTGATCACATTTAATGGGGATAATAATAACTTGCTTCATGCACAAAATAAATATTATTTTTATTTATTTTTAAATATCCGTTATTAGTAAAATTTATAGAAATAATTGTTAAATAATAATATATTGAACGTTTCAAGACGGGTATTTGCTGAGATTAAGAAATAATTTAACAATTTCATTACTAATTTCAAATCAAAAACCATGAATGATCACTTATTTATTTAGGTCTACTGTAACTATTAACCAGTATAGTATTACATTTAATTGTAAAATATTCAGAACACTGTTTAAATAATAATTACTGTTTTCATTACAGGTTGTATTCATTTTGTAATGATTTTTGAAAGAATATTAATGTAAATTAATTATTAATATAACTACTGCACAGGCCAAATAAATGCGTAATCATGTACTTTATCATGTTATTAGGCTTCAGCTTGGAAAATTAGTTATCATTATTCAAATTTGCTGAAGTAACATTCATATCAATGGAAGCTAGACATAAAATTATTGTTTTCGTGAATACAGGAAATAAAATTGAGGAAGGGATTATTCTAAGAGCGATACCCGTAACACCTTTTTGTCAATCTAAAAACAAAATGGTAAGAGTAGTAAAACAAAACATAAATACTTAAAAAAAAGAGAAGAAAAAAATTAGAGCTTGTTTAATTTAAACGCAGAATTTACTCTCCCAAATAGCAGAAAATTTGGAAGGAAGACTATGAGTTACAATCCATCTATTGACAGTGCAGCAACGTTTACTTAAACAATATCTGGGAGATCGTTTTCTAGTATAAAAACATTTCTTAGAAGAAATTATAAAGAATGGAGCTGTAATGAGCAGACTAAAAAAGATAATAAAAAAAAATATTTATTAAAAAGATATAAATGTTATTGGAAACTGGAACGGTGTACTGTAGACAAGTAAAGAAGTTGAAATATTCACTAGTAAAATAAGCCCATATGTAGTACGAATGAGTAAATCATTCAAATACGCTTCAATAAAGTACGGTAGAGAATTCGTAGAGCTACATAGCTTATGAAGAGATGATTAGTAAAAATAACTGACGGCTATGTATTCGTTACGTTAATTAAACGATTTCAAACATCATGTAATACTTGTCCCATTTTATGGGTAGCGACTTCACATAATCACTAATTCGAAAGGTACTGCCCAGATAGTAAAAGAATATGTTGTTAAAATAGAAGAAGACATTAACAAATCTATAATTTGGCCACAGGAAAACTTAAAGATAAACATAACAAAAACCAATGAATTTTTTTGGTAGAAGGAAATGTAAGATATTTTCAAGAAATATGGTTACTTAATGTCTTCAATAGAATTACTCAAGAATTTATAAATACATTAAATAAGAGACACTGAAATACATTTAAAATAATACTCAAGAAAAAAATTATTAAATTTTCTTTCGTTAATTCCAGAAATAAGTTTATTGAAACACATAAAAACGTTTTTCTTTTCTAAATAATCTTGATATAAAACAGATGATAGTAGTTACTTATTTATGTAATACAATACGTTTACGTCATATCACTTAATTGTGTAATTAATGCAATTAATTCATGTTCTAAAAAATTCCGGAAATCACCACAATGTCAGAGTGGTCATTGTTGAAAGGACGAACAGAAGAATTGAAACCTTAACTATCGTAAGTCATTCTTTAGAAGCTGACATGTAATCCTTTGCTAAATTTTAAATTTTTATTGTTATTAATTTCATTGATTTATTTTCTTTTCAAAGTACATCGTTTTTTTTCAATCATTGAATATTAAACAACTTTTCCACATTTTACTCCATTTCATAGAACGCACCCTGTATATGTTTTTAAGTAATTGTTTCTAAAAGAACTAACTTACATTATTTAAAAAAATTACTGTTCATTTTTTTTAATTAGAACACTACTTTCTCATACAGGATGATCTAATTCATTTAAAAACGTGTAAAAATCAAATGGGTTCAATAAAAAAGTATCATAATAACATTGGTAAAAGTCATATTTAACAAATATTATATATAATAATTATCATTCAAAAATTATAAAAATATTGAATAAGCCTATAATTTCCGGCAAGTCGTCAACAGAATTTTTAAAGTAGAAAAAATGTCAGAACAACGGCAAAGTTGTACAATTATGAATTGGTAACTTGTATCAATAATATTGGATAAACTTATAACCACTGAATTGTTGACAAAATACTCTGAATACTCAACATTTTCATTTCAAAAGTTAAAAAAATGACGGCAATGGCAGAATAATCCAAATATTAATCTATTTTGGGCATTAAACTCTATCAAGTAATATGTTTTCATTTTTTAGGACATTTAACATGTATTTAATCATATTGCTACTTTTTCTCTAAGAAAAGATTTTTTAATTAATTTAACTCTATGCATCAGATAAGTTGGAGAAATATATGTTATGTACTCTTTATAGTGAATAAAATACAGTGATGTTGCTTAATAAAGCTCTCTAATCGCGACAAGTCGGGTTCCACAAAATTTATATAGGGCAGACAACAAAAATGAATCTTGAGAAAGATTCTAGATCAGCTAGACCGAATAGCCGAAAATGTGAGAAAATCTAAAATACATCACTGAAGTTGTTAGAATAAACTCAAGGCACATCAGAGTACAAAAAAAAAGAGAAGGTAATCTCAAAACAGGGATGACACTAAAAGGGAATACTCGAGGAGATCAAAGTCCATAAATGTTTTAGAATAGAAATGATAGCGTTCACACGCCGAAACTCGATTTTCACAAAATTTGGTATTGCTAAATTGGAAAGTTTACAGATTGCATTTACTGTAGTAAAAATATTATTTTACTTCAAATAATTAAAAAAAAATCTATAATATACAATAAATATGTTTTAAAAGAAAGAAACTTTAAAGGGTAATATTTTCCCTTAAATATACATATGTAGTTTGATTGGCAATGTTACAAAACTACAACATATACATCTTGTTTCTTTTCAGACTTTCTTTAAAATTGAAAAGCCCCATTGCCAACTTAATAGAAAATACGATATAGTAATCTTTTAATCTTATACAGCGGAAACTATAGGCTTAAATTCTATGAATATTTCAATTTTAATGAAGTAAAGGAAAAGAAAAATTAATTTCTTGCTTTCTCTAATTTTTTTTCGAATTATGGTATATATGTCATAGATATCTTTACTTTCAAATTTTAAAATTCTTTTTTATAGATTTGTTGAATATGAATAACATATATGTTTATAAGTAATTTATTTTTAAGTGACTATACGGTCGTTGTTTATAATTTCTCCTGGGCTTTCTAGCTCGGAAGTCCAAAAAATCAATTATTACTTATTCAGAATGTCAAAATAAGGGTTACCTTATGTTATTTGTTTGTATCGCCTTTTCAAAACCTAACTTTAGATTGATTCTTTGTAATCAAATTTCCTTCTTATTATAATACAGTCTCTTCCGGTCATGTAATTATTTTTGTAAAAATTTTTAGAATCTCCGTCAGTTTTCTAATTGATTACAATTAATTTTGACTGTTATTTCATCAAAATTCTGCTAAATAAAGTAAGAAATGAAAGTGTTTAAATTAATAGGCAAATGCCAAATAATACATAGGACAAACGAGAATTTCTAAAAAGTGATGTATACAACAGTCAAACAATCAATATATTAATTAGATCTTTAAAGACGTTAACAGTATGAACCACCAGAGAGAGAAATACATGATTTGAGCCTACAGTTAAATTACACCAATTTAAGGCATTTATCTGCTATTATATAATTTAGATCATCCTCTACATACAAATTTTCAATTACATTAGTCGCAAAACAAAATTACAAAAAATACAAGTTGCTTTAAGACATTATAGACATTATTAGCAAAACAATTTACTATGTAACCCTAATATAACACAGTTTTATTCTAACTAAAATATTTGCCATATTCCCATACCATCGGTGAAAGTTTTAAAATGTAATCGGTATACTGCCACCTAACGATATTTCAGCAATTTAATCGTAGATCATTTTTTTTGTTATAAGAGGGAATTAGATAGATGGAAAGGGTCATACAGGGTTCATACATTATTTCGTATTAAATATCTGTATTTAATACTCATTGTTCTTAGTTCACTTTTTCTTTAAATTATTTCTTTTACTTTTTAAATTTGTTGAAATTTTATTTAGTAGAAATTCAACTAATAAATATACAATTTATATAGATACTTACATTGATAAATTACTCCCCAATAAGAGAATATTTGAAGCATTCTACAGAGAAACACCTCCCCCCACATATAAATAATATAAATATCGATCTATAATTTCACTTTCTTAATGATAACTGACATAATTGTAAGTGTCGAGAGAGTAATACGTTTTAGAAATAAAATTACTAATTGTATTGGTGTTTAATGTTCGGAACACAATAAAGAATACAGGAAAAAAAATTAATATAATTTGTGCTGTCTATAATAACACTTGTCAGTGAAAAAAGTGCTTTGAAAGATTACACAACGATCTAAAACCTTGTCAGTAGTTGATGAAGTCAGAACTGCGGCGTTAATTCAATTAAATTCATAATGGGTTACTATAAGAATAGCTGATAATATATACATCAACACAAGCAATTTCTTCTAGAACACCTTGATTACATGGCATGATATAATATATGAAGATCTTTACAGAGGTAATGGATCTTTACAGCCCTCAGAATAAAAGTTTATAAAGTAAAGGAAATGAAACCTTTGCGCGATTTAACAGCAAGTTGTATCCGAAACTGTGTTGTCTGATAAGATTAGTAGAAAATCATAATCTATTGTCAACTTCTAGACAATATAAATACAATTTGTTATCAAGTGGTTTAAAAGTAACAAGTGGAGAAAAGTAAACTTGGCAACAACGGTCATTGCTCAAAAATTGATGGACACTAGTCGGATTGTTTGCTTCACCTTTTATTTTAGCAAAAATTTGAACTTTGATATTAACACATTTCGGCGGCTTCTAAAAAGTTTAAAGGACAAAGAGTTTTGGAATTCAGAAGATTGCCTAAGTAGTTTTCTTGTGAGCAAGCAGATTTAAGCAGGGGATTAAATTAGAATATAACATATTTTAAAATTCTTTATCAAGATGATATCACGTAATAATATTGATTTAAATTTAGTTATAATTCTTTTCACTATTTAAAGATAAAAAACGGAAGAAACGGTACACTATCATCTACAAGTTTTTATTTTAAAGTTAAGCAAACCGATATTAATTTATACCCAATGTTACATGTGTTAAAAGAACATAAAAACAAGATGCTAAGTCATGTTGAAAGGCTAGAAAAAAAATCTGGAAAATATCATTAACAAATTGAATCAGAAACAGGAAAATGTTCTTAACCACTGAAGAAACTCCTTTCATCAGAATAATATAATTAAAAATACTCTTTTACGAGGCTTTCGACAGAAACGAAAAAATAGAGTTGATTGTAATGAAAAACGAAAACAGTGAATTGTATAACTTTAAATAATTATTAATACTGTATGGGTATATGAAATTAATAATTTCTGATACTTTTAAAAGCAAAATAATGTAGTTTTTTTAATTTAAGAAATCAATTTATTTATTTGTACTTATTTTAAATAACACATAAGGCAAATTTTAATTTTGTCTAAAAATATAACAACCATGATATACGAGGGTTACTTGTATTAATATTTTTGAGTGTAAAATTTAATACTCATTTTTGTTGTTATACAAAAACTTCTTCAATTTATAAACTTCTCAACATCTTGCGGAAAGGACGTGAATAAAAAATGTTTTTTCCAAAATGTACAAAAAATTAAATTCAATACTTTGACAAATATATGAATGTGTACATCGGTAGGATACAAGAACCAAATAGAATTTACAATTTTTGATATTAGATTTGTTTGATATAATTATACGTTGCATATCGATGCACTTTAACCTATATATTTCATTCCATAATATTGGCACTTGTTTTGGTAAAAAAAGAAACAAAACATAACGTAATATAAAATTAAGCCTTGTTATTTTTCGCTAAGTTGTGCGTCGCCCAGTTCACCGACGTCTTCCACGAATTCGACAACGCTTCGTCGAATTTCGATCGGAAGTGAGCGAGAGCCTCTTCATTTGATTTAGACAATACCTGGAACAAAGTTTTAAAATATATACAGAAGGGAAAAACACCAAAGAAAGTGACAGCATTTAAATAGAGAAAAGTATTCACGATAGGTGAAGATTATCTTTATACTTATGTAAATTTCGTTTCAATAGCAAAAAACAAATACAACATGATTCTTATTCATTCAATTTAACTCTTTTAAACCTTTTCTCATAACTAAAAAATTTCTTGATAGACAAAGATTAGCTACAGACGAAAAATTTAAGGAAGCGATAACAGAAACTTTTAAAGTCCTCGACACAATAGTGACTACAAATGCAATAGCTTTCATACGGGCATGCTTTTTCAATAGATATTCTATGGACTCCTGTGCACTCTCATTCATAACTAGTAGGGCATCATATAGCTGTTGGAAATTTATTTGAGGGCTAGTAAGCATGCCAAACCTTCGACCCATCATATCCCGAATGTTTATTGGCCAATAGGTCAATGGGGAACATTGATGTTGGTCCCTTGCAGAAATCGTAATGTAACTTATTTAACATACAGACGGTCATTGTCTTGCCGAAATATGCTTTACCCCATATATGGTAAATCGAGAACTTCATAAATGTAGCTTTGAGCATTTAAATGGACTCAAAGGAATACTAAAGGAGTCCTACAAATTTCTCTAACAACGAATGACTAGCAATCTTTCTTTGCATCCGCCTAGAGACTTCTTTCAAAATTGCTTAATTGACAATAATTTGGTTATCTTTGAACTCTTGGCACTTTAATAATTCACAACTATAGATTGTTTATTAGAGGCAAATAGTAAATGTATTCGTTTACATAGAGCGACAATCAATTAAATTTTCTGCATAAAGGGTATGAAGTTTTCAATGAAAATTTTAATGGTCATTTCAAAATAGTAAACATACAAAATTGATTTTAAAAATACATTCCTGCGTTGAGTGATTTCTGATTTTTTGTCACAGCAAAATCAAAAAAATTCAAAACACTATATTTGAGAAGTTTTGGCATAATTCTGGCAAGTTTAGAAAAACATAAATCTCCAGAGTTCTTTAAATTTGTAGAAATTCCACTCAAGTTTATTTGCAATATTACCAATATGAGACAGAACTTTTTGTTTTGGATGGATTTCCTATAAAATTGTCAAGTATGAAATCTGCTAAACATTACCTCCTTAACGAGTTTTCTATTATATGGTCAAAAAAACTGTCTCCAACACGCTATGGAACACCTTACTTTATTCTTCTGCTTGTTACTCACTTTCTCAGCTTGACCAAATTATTATCATTTAATATAACGACACAATACACATCCGAAAATAATTAATTCAGTACAAAGTACTGCCAAAACTTATTTAGTAATCTTAAACAACTATACTTTTATCACATTCTATACAGTCCCTCTATACTGCAATAACCTTGTCCTAACGATGCTCTTATTTTTCGAAGACATAACGGAAGCTATTCTTTGAGAACTTCTTCAAAATCGCCTCTAAAGCATTAACAGCATCCAATTATGTTTGACACTCTATTCCTTCAAGTCTATTCTTACCCATGTTGGGAGGAGCTATACAAAGACGACCTACTATATCGGTACATCACATATCAAGATTATAAATATGATGCGGTATGCATTTGATATTTGTACTATTTAAAAATTCGTGCCGACAAGTATTATCGTGATGGAGTTTTCACTTTGGAATCAGCTAAGGTCGTTTTTTGGAGATGACGGCCTTCATTAACTCATGCAAAACTTCTCTACGATTGGCGGTTACCGAAACATCATTTGGAATTCTGTCTATACGCCATGCCCTCGCAATCAAAAAATATTGAGACCACAGCCTTAGGGGCAGATTTTTACGCGCGGATTTTTTTTTGTAATATCCTCATTTTTCGAGACGTTACTCTGTTGCTTCATCCCCAGGTGAAAATAAATAATATACCAGTTTCATCCGCACTAATAATCGTCTTCTATCATTCTTCAGTTTTTTCTTGAACACGTTGTTTTCAGTACTCACAAATCGCCACTCTATTCAATTTTTTGTGCCGGTATTAGCAAACCCGGAATTCAACCACCACAAACTAGGCATGCTTAAATGTTTGTGTAATAGTGTGAAGCCATTATCCAACAAATATTTAAAGCACGCGTAAATAATTTCTGCTTCATTATTGACGGTTTACTCAATTAGTACACTAATTGGAGCAACTGAACCGCTCTACAGCTCGCTATCTTCTCTAACCATCTTTAAACTATTTATGCTATTTGAATTAAGCAGATTTTGCTAGACGATTTTCTAAAAGTCGTCTCAATCATGGAAAAAATTTTGTTATGGATTTTGTCAGACGAATTTCACTTATTTCATCCATCATTAATGCTCAAGTTCTGTCAAACTCAATTAAAGAAGCTTTAGTTTTATAATTCATTGGACAAGAACGCAACAAATTAGCCCCAGTCATTGATGAAATGGCCTTGTATTAAAAGAAAAACAGAAAACTATTAAATACTTTTTCCATTATTTGTAGATGATTAAAGAACACAACAAATATTTAAACTAATAAATACAATCAAAAACATTTGATAATACTTACTAAAGTTTCTCTGAGATAATTTAAATCCTTTTCGGAACTTAATTCCGGTAATCCCGTTGATATCATCATTGCAAATAAAGACAGAATTAAACTCCCGTGTTTTCTCAGCGTTAAAAAAGCCTAAAAATACAAAGAAATTTATTTCCATGATTTTAAATTTACGGCAATTGTCGAAATGCATCACGAACCTTCTCACAATATTCTTGAAACATCTTAAATTCCAAATTATTCTTTTGCCCCTTATTGATGACGTGTACGAAATCGTGGGTAAGAACGAAAGGAACTCGCTCCCTCTTGAAACCGAATTTTTCTTTAAAATGTCCCAGAATGTGTCCGAAGTCGATATGGAACAATTGACCAGTCTTTTTTATCATAATATTGTCGGAGTGTCTATCCGCAACACCCAAGACGTAAGTGGCGACGCAATAGCCGGCGCAAGACAGCGTAAATTCAGTTATGGCTTTTCTGAGTTGAGCTTCAGTACTGTTGTGATCCTTTAGCCAAGCTGAAATGTTTTTAACATAAACATTATCATTATTTAATATTTCAAACCCGAAAGTTTTACTTGAAAATGTAACAATTTTAAATAACCCCTAACAAAAGTACGGGTTTTACAATAGTTATCAAGATATATAAAGCCTGATTTTGAATTTAAAAATGTAAAATAAGTGAAACTCTCAAACTTAATTTGATGAAGAATGAATCACAAACACATCTGAATTTTTGTTTAACAACAGATCTGGTAATTGAAACTACACATTTGAGCTGAGATATAAAAGATATGGCAATTAAACCTCGACTATATTGGTAGCAAGGCAGTATGCCCTAAGAAGTTACATATAATGAACGGAGACCTGCAAAATTATAAAGAATAAGCACACAGCCATTCATACTGCAGCTGTGAACATCGATCTGACCGGAAGTACAGGTGTGCTAAGGTTAACTAATACAGATCGGGCTTCATATTGTAATAAACTCATTTAAACATAATAAATTCACATATTAATTATAAATGGAATCTTGACATCTATGTACATATATACAACAAATATGTGTATGACGACACCTTTAGAAATTAGTCTTCAAGTTGGAAGCAGGAGAAATGAATTACCCATTATTGTAAAGGACTTCTGTAAAATTTCTGCTGTAAAATATGTCTTTAAGGGTTGAAAACATTCTTACAATGTCGCAACTTGTGAATGGAGCATACGTGATTTATGGTAGAACACCATATTTGACAAAACTGAACTGAATACAAGATGCTTATGCTTAGGCCTCTGGTCAACACTGCATCAATTTTTTGTGTTTATTTCCAATTTCCTTGCGAGTATTTTTTAATTTGTTGAAAGTGTTGTCATAGGTTTTAAATGCATTACTTTGCGTTTGAAATGCATTACTCAATGTTTCTATTTCCGAGATACTATACAGTTGTTGTTATGTGTTTAATATAGTCGTTGATTGCAGTTGGTTAATTAAGTGTGGATTTTATAGAAGTTCTTTACATTTGCCAATACTATTAGCATCGTTAGGTGATTCAATAAAAATTACGAATGCAAAACAAAAGGTTATTCCAAAATTTGAATTAAGATCTAACACACCCTTATATTCTGCCGGTCTCTCATAATATCACTATCTGTGACAAATGCAAAAATTATGTAATGAAACAGAAGATACTGTTTTCCAAGAAGTCTTTAAAGCTGCCAAAGTTAAATTTATTTAGCAAATTACTGAACAAAGCAAAAAAGATCAATCTATTAGAAGATGACAATTATAATAAACACAAATCCAAAACACTATAAATCACAAACCTACAGAGTACGATAAACTTAATATTTTGTTAGAGTATGTAATGTACGTCAACTAATACATTAACTACTTTATAAAAGGGTCGAATACTATTAGCCTGTGAGAAGAACATCCCTATCCTAAAACCATAACGATGCTTGAATTGAAACACAAATGAGTTTCCGTTGAATAAGAAAGCACATCGCAATCTGAATAAGGCTACAAAAAGAGTGTCGAAAAATTCGCAAATAGCAAAACATACTTCAAATATATATATACAGTCTGTTTCAGAGAAAACAGCACTTCTTTAAATAAAAGCAAAAGCTTACTATTTTAGTAAAATTCATTTATTTTATACAAAGTAGTCGCTTTCGGCTTCAATACAACGTTTTGCACGGTCAATTAACATGTCGAATGAATTTTTAAGTTCATCTTTAGAGATGTCCTTCAAGATCGCTGTCGACGCCTTTTTAATAGCTTCGACGTCGGCATAACGCTGTCCTTTCATCGGCAAATGTAGTTTGGAGGATAGACAGAAATCGCAGGGGCCAAATCCGGTGAATACGGAGAATGGTTGATGTTAAAATGCCATTTGTAGTTAGAAAATCAGTGATAAGAGTCGAGCGACGGGATGGTGCATTCTCATATAACAAACGCTAGCTACCACGACGAATACGCGCCAAAAGACGCTTCAAAACAACACCAAGATAATATACAGCATTGACTGTTTGACTAGTTTGTACAAACTCTTTGTGCACTATGTCGTTCAAATAATAAAAACAAATCAACATTGTCTTCACTTTTGACTTTTCCAAACGGCTTTTTTTCGGCCTTTCTTGGCTTAGATACTTCCATTTAGAACTTTGACACTTGGTCTCTGATTCCATTGAATATTTTTGATTCTTTAATAAAGTCTGAACAATGTTGAATTCAGTTAGCTTGTGTAGTACAAACCTTGCATAAATCTTTCTCAGGCCCAAATGCTGTGTCAAAATGCGATGAATTAAATCCTTGGAAATATTTAATTCCATTTCCACGTATCGCAATCAGGATTTCGGATCATTTTTGATAAATTCACGCACAAGTTCGATGTCCGTACAACCCTCTTTAAATCGTTTATACCACTCATACACATTCGTATGTGATAAACATGCATCGCCATACACTTGTTTCATCAAATTAAAGGTTTCAGTAAACGATTTACCGAGTTTAAAACTGAACTTGATATTTGTACTTTATTCAAAATTAATTTTTAGACCAATGCCAAATACACATTGTGACTTTATGTGCAATTTCTCTGCTTCTAATCATGATGTTTTGACATAGCATTGGTGAAAGATCTACTTTACCGACGAATATTTCTTTAATAGATGGCACCACTAAGAATTATTGTTTTCAAAAAGTTTGGTTTTCTATGCGATAGACTATATTTCACCAACATTTTATAACTTACCTAATAAAGATCCTTTTCTAAAAGCAGAAGAGACGGTAAATATACCTTTCTCTTTCTGAATATTTGCTATAGTTTCAGCATTTAATACTACTTCTATCATCCCTATCCTATATTCCAATGATATACAGTTGTACGGATTCATCCTATTAGAAACAATGTGTGTAACAAATTATAGAGATAGAAACAATAAAATGTATTGAATTACCTTAAATCTAACCCTTCTTTCTTCCATATTTTATCCATTATCTTTAACATTTGCAGTGTTAACATGTCTTGGCGTAAGTCGTCGCCGTTCTTGAATATAATGTACACGTCTTGAGCACAATCGTCTGCATTTTCAAACACTATCCACAAGGGTTTCATTTTACTATCCATTACTCTACATTTATCTACTCTAAAAACAGTATTACAAGTTAAACCGATGTATAATACAAAATATATTCAATTAAAAATAGCTTATATACAAGAAACCGACATCTCTACCTACGACTGACTTCGGTATTGTTTACTAAACACTAAAAATAGTAAGAAAGAATTTAACATGATAATATTCTACTCACCTTATAGATGTACACCTAAAACTTGGATCTAAGGGACTCCGAAAATCGCAAACGGGGTCACCGTCCAAATTATTAGCAAGAGCATTCTTAGCTTTTTCTTTATCCCTAAGTTGTTTCACTACTTCACTACTACTTTTCAATTTTTCTAGGCACTCCAGTTGCTGAGTCAGATCCTTAACATGTTGTGAACTGCCTCTGCAGTAAGCTTCTAATATAAGGCCAAATCGTACTGAGACAGAAGGTACCTGCATCTCTGACCTATATACAAACGATTATATGATTAATTGGTTGAAATACAAATGTTATACAAGTATTTTTCAAATAATGAGAAAGTGCAAATGCTGTACAGGGCATGGCAGAAATAATATTAAACAAAAGTAATGTAAAATAACAATACGCTATGTGGTTCCAAGATGATGCCATTGCACATACAGGGCATCAATTAACCTCCTAAGAGAAATTTTTCGAGAGCGTCTTATCTCCTTACAACATAACATTTCATAGCCAGCCAATTCCCCTATTTTGCACCTTGCAATTTTTTTCTCTAAGTATACCTAAAAGATCGAGCCTACCAACGGGACCTACGAACACTGGACGACATAAACCGCCATTCGTCAAGAAATCACGGCAATATAAGTAAATACAACTAGGAGAGTAATGCGAAACTTCAGGGAGAGACCTCAGCATTGTATAGAAAAATAGGGTTGGCATCTGGGGACATCAATTTCAAACCAAGTGATGTATGTGAAGTACATAACAAAACATTGTTCTTTCAAGCTGTGAAATAAATTTTATTTTTTCGCAGCTCTATTTCAATAGCTTCTAGGGTTGCTTTGTTATTTCCGTTTAATATTCGGGATTTATTTTTGCCGCACCCTGTATATCTATTTCAACTTACTATATTTTCAATGAATAATAATATCAAATGAGATTATGAGATAATATTACTTAATACTATCCTGTTCTTAATATTTTCCATTTAGATTTGACACACTTCCTATCCAGAAACCACAGAGGAACTATGAGAAACGACTGCGGAAGTCTATAAGCTGAATTCAAACTGTTATTGATGCCCAAACAGTTTTTTAACCTGCGAAGTGAGCAACAATCTTGGAAGGAATTATTTCTTTGGTGGAGTGAATTAAGCATTTAGACTCTTCGACGTCTTGGAAGATTCATTTAGAGTTGACTATATTGACTAAATTATAACGCATTCATAATCCTTAATATACTGTTTTAGAGAACCTCTAAGAGAAGCAACAATTAGCTGAGGCTTAGAAAAAAAAGTTGGACCCGTAGATATGCATGGTAAGTCGAATTAATTCGTATTAATTTTAAAAATATTCATGAAGGTAAATATTAAATGGTCAAAAAAAGACCTCGTGTGAGTTAATTTTACTTATTCAAAATAAATTTTTGTTGTCAACAATTACCAATGTTTTTGTCAGATCTATGTTTTATTATTTAGTATGTATAATTACCTTAAATGCCAGAACAGGTAATGACCAATTTTCCTATTTTGCAAAGCCCTTTTTAGTAAAAACTTAACTAAATCACAGTCTAGGAATAACTCATGTTTGATTGCTTGAACAAGTTGCAACAAGTACAATTGTAAATATTCATCACTGTAAAAAGAACCAAAAATATAGAACATTACGTAACAGTATTAAAATAGTAAAATATACTACCTAACGTCTTTGAGGCACATGACAGCAAAACCCCGCACCTCCTGATTGGCGTACGCATAATCTAATAATTCTAAAGCCTTTTCCGTTGGTAGGAGTGGCCATTCTTGCAAAATAGCAACCGCTTCGCTTATGGCGTCTTTTCTCTCCCAATCGACGCAATGTAAAAGTTTGGGTAACACATCCGGCTGATGCTTCAGCCAATAATACCTAGACCTCCATATCGTTGTTCTATCCTTTAAAAATTTAGTCATTAATATTAAAAATTTTGCATAATAGTAACATCTAAGTTTGATATATTTCAGTAAATCAAACTCGATAAAATTTCAACGTTGTCTCTCTGTATTTACCTGATCGTGAACCTCGTATAGAGAATCACTTTCTAATATAAGCTTAGCACAACTTGGCTTATCTATATCCTCATAAGTTTCCATGTCCATCAAACTCTTAGCATGGTTTATCATTGCATCCACCGATGGATAAATAATAGTCTGTTCACCGCCATAGCTAGAAAATTACGAAATTAAAACAATTCAAGCATACATAATTTAATTTGAATGTGCATCATTGATTATTTTGATATAAGTATAGAGTTGACCCGAACTCTTATATAATTAACTTTCACTTATCGAATTATTATGTCGAAAATTACTTCAGAAAAATCAAGACACTCCTGTAACCTGTGGATAACAGAAATTGGCTTTTATTCATAAAAATATAATGAGTTTGTATCAAATCTATCGTCAGATGGCATATATAGTTGGTTTCACTTGAAAACAGGAGAGTCTTATATGTGCTTTCTGTATTTTTAACGTGTGTGTTTTGACTAAACAAATATTAAGAATGATATTTACATTTACTAAACAAATTAAAAAAAGGAAAAACAATACAGTCTTGTTAATATTTTATTATAGCTCCGTTTCCATCAATAACTTGAGTCTAACTAATTTCTTCCCATGTTTCATGCAAAATGTTTTGTAATTGTTCAAAATTTCTAGTAGAAATTTTTTTGGTAATGATACCGCATACATTTGCATTATGTACCAAGCAGTTGTCTTGTTGGCAAATAAAATTATTTTCCTGATAAAGATTGCAGCCTGAGAACAGCATAACATTTTCGAATATATTTTTGCATATTAAATCTTCTGTTAATTCGACAACACACACTGATGCCACATGAACTCATTCATATATGTGTGTATGTATGTATGTATGTATGTATGTATGTATGTATGTACATATGTATGTATGTACATATGTATGTATGTACATATGTATGTATGTACATATGTATGTATGTATGTACATATGTATATATATATATATATATATATATATATATATATATATATATGTATGTGTGTGTGTGTGTGTGTATAGAAACATTTATCAAGTTGTTACAAATGTAATGTCCGTTTTTTCCTTCAGTCTGAACTGAATCGCACCTGTGTGAAGACGTGTATGTTTTTGGTGAAAATTATTATTGTATTTGTAGAAAAGGGTATTTATTTTGAAGTGTGTACCTGTTCCATTTCTTGGAAAGATTAATACACCTGTCCTTGTCTTGCCTATGGAAATGCTGTCGGCAAGAGATATTCGGGCAATTTACCTCTTTCAATTTAAAAAGGGATTAAATGCAGCTGCAGCAACGCGAGAAATTAATCAGACGTTCGGTGAAACCACGTGTAATGAACGCACATTACGGCGATGGTTTAAAAAATTCAGCCAGGGAAATTTTGATTTGGAAAATGAGCCTCGCGGATATGCGCGTAGCACCATTAACGACGACGAGCTGCGTGTAGAAGTTGAAAGTAATCCGTCGACAACAGTGCGTAGCCTTGCAGAAACATTTCAAGTGTCCATTGCCACCATTAGTCGTCACCTTTCTTCGATTGGCAAAGTGAAGAAACTCGATCG
This sequence comes from Dermolepida albohirtum, assembly GCA_031893035.1. NCBI lineage: Eukaryota > Metazoa > Arthropoda > Insecta > Coleoptera > Scarabaeidae > Dermolepida > Dermolepida albohirtum. The sequence continues at coordinate 952,700 of JAVIWB010006495.1, forward strand.
ATGGGTGCCGCACAAACTAACGGAAGCCAATAAGGTCTGTCGATTAGAGGTGGCTACCTCTTTGGCTAATCGATAGAAAGTTGAACCGTTTCTTCATCGAGTGGTAACGTGTGACGAAAAGTGGATACTTTATGATAATCGGAGACAGTCAGGACAATGGTTAGATCGAGATGAAGCACCAAGACAGCATGCACGAGCGAAAGATTATGGTGACTGTATGGTGGACCAGTAAGGGTATTATTCACTATTCATTTTTGCAACCTGGTGAAACCATCACGGCAGCGTCCTATTGTGCCGAACTGGAAACTATGCATGGAAAATTGAGCCGCTTGCAGCCCTCACTAGTCAATAGACATGGACCCATACTTCTTCATGATAATGCAAGACCTCATGTTGCACGACAGACAATCCAAAAACTTTCGGAATTTGGTTACGAAATTCTCCCTCACCCACCTTATTCACCCGACCTTTCGCCAACTGATTTTCATTTTTTCCGAAGTTTAGACAATCACTTAAAAAAAAGGGACTTCCCTGACCGGGAGTCTGTAATAGTAGTGTTTGAGCAATATGTGAGCCGTCAAAACCTAGATTTCTTTTCAAAGGGAATTTTTCAGCTTCCAGACCGTTGGCAACAAACTATTGATGTAAATGGAGACTATTTTGCAGAATAAATATTTATATTTTTTTAAATTTAGACTTTTTTTTATTCCTTACAAAATCGGACATTTCATATGTAACAACCTGATATATATGAGGGATGTTTCCAAAGTTCTGGGAATTACATATAATTTTTATAATTTTGTTAATTTTCGTCAATATTACAATATCGTTTTTCAACATAATCTCCATTTAACTGAATACATTTAACCCAACGATAAACTAATTTTTTTAAGCCGTCCTCAAAGAAGTTTTTCAGTGTCTTGTCGATACACCTATTTATGGCACGTTTTACGTCAGTTAAACTTTCATATCGAACAGGGTTTTGTTCAAATCTGGGAACAGATGGTAATCACTGGGTGCAAGACCTGGGGAATAAGGTGGGTGCGGCAGCAATTTCCATCGTAAATCGTTCAAAACATCCTTCGTTTTTCTTGCAGTGTGTGGTCTTGCATTATCCTGTTGCAATAACGGACGCTTATGCAACTTTCCAGGCCGTTTTTTGACTAGTGCCTGTCGCAATGGTCCGGATAATAAATTTGAATAATATTCTGCATTAATTGTAGCACCTGTCGGCAGATAATCCATGAAAATAATCCCTTCGCAATCCCAGAATACAGTAAGCATAACCTTTCCAGCAGACGGAACTGCACGCGCCTTAAACGGAGGCCCTTCTTCAGATTTGCGCCATTCTTTGGATTGACTTTTCGTCTCAGGATTGAAATAAGGAATCCACGTTTCGCCAGTGGTTATTATTCGTTGCCAAAATTCATCACCGTAACGGGCTAACAGCTCTTGAAGTTGACGACAAGTATTGGACCTATTGAGTTCCTGTTCTGATCCCAACAGCCTTAGCACCCAGCGCGTCGAAACCTTGCTAACGCCCAAACAATCATGCACGATGTCATGAACTTGTCGTGTACCTATCCCTAGGTTTACACTAATTTGACGAATAGTCATTCGCCTGTCGTCTTTCAGTAGGTTTTTGACGGCAGTAATGTTTCTTTCATTTATCGACGTGCTTGGCCGCCCACTGCGTGGATCGTCTTCTAGAGATGTTCTACCGGCTTTAAAACGATCGATCCACCGATAAACAGTACTTTTGGATTCTGCAGATTCACCAAATACTCCTTGCAGACGACTAATAATTTCTGACGTTTTCACATCTTCTTTCCACAAAAAGAAAATGGTCGCTCTTTGAGATTTTGCCGCGTGTTCCATGGTTAAAAAAACAGTGCTACTAAAACGCGTCTACATCAGTCGAATACCTGAATCAGACTGAACAATGTTGCACTATATAGTTGCATGAACATGTCAAGACTTGTCTGGCATCAATAACATTGCGTATAAGTTCTGCATTATTTAATTATAGCACCAATTCCCAGAATATTGGAAACACCCCTCGTATATACACATACATATATATACACATATATATATATATATATATATATATATATATATATATATACACTACCGGTCATATTTATTTGCCCCCCACCCTTAGTTTTAGCCAAAATTATTAAACTATCAAATGTGTACTGAAAATTTATTTATTGTACCAATACAATAGTGTAAAATAAACATAAAATAGTTAATTTTTCTTATATAAAAACTTTATCATTAATTATTATTAAATTTTGCTCTCATCAATGTGCCCACCTTTATTTTTGATAATTGCGGCACATAACCGCGGCATCCTTTCAATTAATTTTTGCAGTGTATCTTCTGTAATTTGTGCCCAGGCTTCTTGAAGGTGTTCCCACAGTACAGTGGTGGATGATAGAGCACGTTCTGGAACCTTCCGGTCCAATTCTTCCCAAAGAAGCTCTATTAGGTTCAGATCAGGACTTTGAGCTGGCCATACCATTATAGAGATTTGCCCTTGCTCTTCTAGTTGACGCAAGTAATCGCCACACAATCTAGAAGTGTGTTTCAGATCGTTGTCCTGTTGAATTACAAAGTTTTCGCCAAGAATCCTTAGTTCTGAAGGAACAGCGTTATTTTCTAAAATTTCCTTGTAGCCTTCTTTTCTTAGGATTCCCTCAATTTTGACGAGATCGCCTACAGATCTTCCACCAAAACACCCCCAAATCATTACTGAACCCCCTCCATGTTTTACGGTAGGCGCAATACATTCTGGCAGTACTCTTTCTCCTGCAGATCTTCTTACGAATATTCGCCTTTTACTACCGAAAAGTTCAAACTTCGATTCGTCTGTCCACAACACATTATTCCACTGATCAATCGTCCAATTCTTATGTTCTTTAGCCCTATTTAGTCGTTTTATCTTATTTTGCGTACGTAGTAGTGGTTTTCGCAGAGCAATTCTTCCGTATAAACCCGCTTGCCTTAACCTTCTCTGTACCGTGGACACACTAATTGGTTTAGCACACGCTCTATTTATTTCAGCAGCAATTTCTGGTGCTGTTTTTCGTCTATCGCGTCTACTTATCCGTATTAGATGCCGGTCATCTGCAGATGTCGTCGCTTTGCGTCGTCCAGATCTTCTTTTGTTGGAAAATGTACCACTTTCTTCAAATTTTTTAACATTATAATCAACGGTTCTGCGATTTAATCGTAATTCTTTTGCAATTTCGCGATTACTTTTACCCGTACGATGATAAGCAATTATCATAGCACGCACTTCAACAGATAATTCCTTCGTCTTCGGCATTGATTTAAAATATTCACAATAACTCTCAATTTCACTGTTTTCGCAACAAAAGATGAACGATGACTGACATAAAATTTATTTTCCTTTTTGAATAACACATCCTAATATTGTAATTAGTTAGTATAATAACACAATATTGGTAATACCTTTCGGAAATGCAGGTAAAACTGTTAATACTGTAGGGACTAGCCTATATATTGATGGTATTTTTCCAATTTATGACACCTTTACGATATATCATAAACAATTTAAGATTTTCGTAGAAATTCATATGGAATTACTTCCACTAACAATATTGTTGAATAATTATAATACATATTTTTCGAAAGATAATCCGTATTACAGGAAACACATAAAATTGTGGTGGGCAAATAAATATGACCGGTAGTGTATGTATATATATATATATATATATATATATATATATATATATATATATATATATATACATATGTACATATAAAACAGTTTAGCTTCCACATTTTCTTGATTAGAAAGTGGTTTATTAGCAGCTCTATTTCTCAACTCTGATTCTTTTAACCTTCCACATATGGTTGCATGACATCCAGGAACTAGCTTCTTTCATTGTAGTAAAGGGATTTACACTAAGCTATTTATCAGCACAGTATCATTACCCACAGTCGAAATCCTGATTTTACCGGTCATTTCTTTCAACGCAGTTTCCTTTCCAGTTCCCGTTCGATTTTTTTTGCAAATGTAGTATCTCTATTAACATTAGTGGACAGCCAGTACTCGCATTATCTACTCTTCTAATTTATTTAATATACAGGCTTTTACAATTTCAGTTAATTGACCAAGCATGACTTGTCTAAAAAATACTTAAGTCACTAAATTTGAATAATTTTTGATTTACCATTCATATTGATGCAATGAAGTATTATTAGTTACACTATGAAATATTTGCTGTTCTAAATTTATATGAAGTGAACCGTATCTATTACTATTGCAAAACGATGATACGCGTCTACATACTATCGGATCCTGTCGATGGTTATCTAGAGGTTTGTCCAACCCTAACGCGTGCAAGCATTATCTATAGCTTGTCTCATGTCAGTGACTCGAAAGTGCCTCGCAAAGGTATTGTTAACTGTAACGGATACAAATAAATTTCCAAATCGTTTTCCTACGTTAGAACATACAGGAACTATAATTATTAACCTTCCCAATAAGGCTGTACGGTACTGCAAACTCGGAAGTTTGTTCAACATTAATTATAGCGTATAAATTTTTACTCAAACAAAATTACCTATTTTTCCTTAATGATAACGTACAAATACTCTCACTATACACAAACGGGAGGTGTTGACTGACTGCTGAGTAGATAAGATTCTATTCGTGCAAAAATAAGTTGGGCAGGGAAAAGATGTTCGCAAAACTGGTCATATTTAGAGGATAAAAAGAACATGTAAATGCAGTAAGAAAGTTCGTTCAAAATGAGATTAGCAATTTTGCATTCGTAAACAAAATTATCAACGGAACTAGAACAACATCGAAATCACATCAAGTCTACTTTGAACATATGTTCGATGCGCGTCATATTATCCACAGTAAACTCATTTCCTTTGATGTGTCAATCACTATCATGTATTGCAAAGATATCAATGATCGCTTATTGAAGTAAATTAAAAGAGTATGGCCGTAGTTCTAACAAACGATGGATTGTTTTCTCTTGTACAATAATACTCCTAGTCATTCATAAATATTTTTGGTACAAAATCTGTTTGTTCGTATTCGCCAGATTTATTTCCGTCTGACCTTTCCTGTTTGAGAGACAAAGATCTTTAAACCTGCAAACAATTTAACCTAGACTTTATGAATGTTGCCAATTGTGTAGAGTATCGTAAATTATATATGGAAACCTAAATAAAGAAATTTCCTTCCCAACATATTTTTTCTTTTTAAATCAATCCAGTTTCTTACTGAACAAACTGTGTACAACAAAACAAATGTATGTTTCTTTTGTTCTTAATATAAATATTCAGAATATTATATCTTGAATAATAGTTTATATATTTTAAAGCAACAGAAACTTCGATATAAATTGAGGCGAAAAGACATGATTACAATAACTTCACTAATGTCAAACATACTTATCAAATTGTATGGTCAGAGTGGTTGCATATTTAGTATCAGGATTACTAACGACAGTGCCCAAGGGATGAAAAATATCGTCACTTAGATTCATAGTATCTTCGGTGCTGTTCCACATGTATAAACTCATGGCGTCCATCTTCAGGAGGTTTTTGAAATCGTAAATTGTAGTGTTGGCCCAGGCAATTGGGTTCAAATAACAATCCTGCTAAAATAAATATTCCTATATTTTATATTGTAATGGTAAATATAAAACAAATCATAGTATCTTCATATATTTTTTTAGAAGTAATGAAAAAGTGAAGAATTTGTGCGGACATAAATAATTGAAAATGATTTAAATATTTTTAATTGCTTTAAACTTGTTACTTTTTTATCTTAAAGGTGTCTTCACTATTTTTATCTTTCTATGAATCAAGTATTTTTTAAAATTTTATTGTTAACTCTTTATTTAATTTTCATTATTAGAGTTCTTTTGTATTTTTTATTTTTGTATAATATTCCTTCATTTTTTAATATTTATTAAGAAATTGTCTTGAGCATTTAAATTTTTTTTTATACATACCTTATTGACTGATTCTTTAATCTTCTTCGTCTTATTACTTTTAGAATTCCTACTAACTTCGTACACAACAAAACACAATTTTGCATTCTTTGGTACATTACATACTTCTATATTAAACACTAAAGTCTCATAAATGTCAAATTGTGCTTTATCTTCTATAGTCCTTTCAGTTATTTTCTGAGGCTCACATAATGACTTACCTCCATGAAATATACTGACTTGTAATCCAATCTAAAACCAACAAATTTATATCACTGATGCACCAAAAAACGAATTTAATATTGTACCTCTACATTTCTCTTGGTGTCACAATTAATGCCACTGATTGTGTTTAGAGTTATTTTAAACATATCTCTTATGCTCCAAGCTGATTTATATTTATTTCGTTTCCTCAAAGTTAATGTTGAAAATGAGGATTTTTTATTTTCAGAATGATTTATATTTCCGATATCTTCTACAGACACTATAAAATTAAATTTACATCACAAAATTATAAGTTAAGTAGCTATTTACTTACATATTATATCTGATTTTTTCACTACTAATAACACGGGAATTACATCATTTGATATTGCTTCTTGAATATATTGAAATTCTATAAGTTGATAATCTCCTATTAAATATTCATCTTGACCAAATACTTTCAACACATAGTTATCAACATTTTCCCTAATATTTAAACGACTTGCCATTTTTTCTAAATATCTTTCTAATAACTTTTCAGGACAAATCTCTGGAGAAACACTTAATGAAAATTTATTCTGTAAAAAAAAATTGGAGATAACGTGCCAAAGATAAGGTTAAGTATTTTCTACTCTCCATCAAAATTATTTCAAAAATATAAAAATGTCAGTAAAAAATTCGGAAAATAGAATTACAAAAACATACAAAATTTGTATTTTATATTTAGAACTACATAAATAATATTAACTTACATCCAATTTTACTGTAACAACTATGTCTTTCTTCATATAATTAAAATATTTTTTAAATGCTTCTTTTGAAGCAATTTGTCTAGGATAATGATATAATAATTTTTCTTCATTATCTAATTGTGACCTTTGGCTTATTATCTCTTCTCCAAATTTTTTCATTTTAAATCTAAAATCATTTACTTCAGCACTACTTAAAGCATCGAATTCTTCTAAACCTAGAGTTTAAAAATGAAGAATAAAACTAATGCAATCATGGAATTAATCTACGACATACGCTTTCCAATTAAATGACTAATTTGTACATTGAGTGAATGATCTGGTTTTTCTTTTTCTTCACTACATTCAGCTATTTTCAGTACTGCCCCAGTTGGTTTGATGTCACATAATCTTTTAGTTTCATCAGTGACTTCTTCCATCTGGGCCATACTGTTGACGAATAGAAACACATATGTTGACATATCGTATAACACCCCAAATAGGGGCTGCCCCTGTGCTTCCATCCATACATCCTTAAATAAAATAATTTTAAATAAAATTATTTTGTACTATATAAATTAAATAAGAGATATTGCTTATAATTACTTCTTTAATTTCGGCAAGTGTGACATCGTATTTTGTGTTAAGGCATATAACAATTCCATTTGGTAGCAGACAAGTTACTGTGGCCTTAGTTGTATCTGCAGGGCCCGTCAGGAAATATTCATAGGTATATTCTTCTGGTAAAGGAACCATCTTTTCTGTTTATAGCCTCAACTGATTAAATAAAATCAAACATCACATTTTTATCTAATAGTTTCCGGAATTTAATATATAAACAACTTATTTCACTAGATCATATACTGTTGATTCATCATTTCATAGAAATACAAGAGGCGTGTATTTTTCACATTGATGCTACAATAAACTGCAAAATAAAAAATAATTAAAAACAGGAAACCTTTTCCAAAGATTTTGTTATAAAAAATTCCATACCTATTATTAAGTTAATATTTTTTTATAATTACAAACTATTCCGTTCACTGACACCCATAAAAACAACATGGTAGGAAATAATAAGAAACTAAAAACACTACATTGTATTTTTTAAATTGTATTGTAAATAATTCTTTTATAATAAAAAAAAATAGTTTACAATGTACTCATGAAATTATACTAGAAGTTTGTTGATCAAACGGTTTATTTTAATTTTTCTAATAATAATTACATGTAATAACAAAATGTTTTTTATATATCCTAAAATCAAAGGCATAAGTTTAGGAATTACATTCTCCAAAAAACAGTTTCCGGAATGATCAAAATTATAGTAACAAAAATTGAGGAAAACTCAATGTTGGTAACTCAAATTAGCGAAATTAACCATACATTAAAACGTGATGCGAGTTGATTTGAAGATACTTTAAATATTTGTTTTTTTTTAAATCAGGTAATATGTTTACACATTCTGTACGTGTGCCACGTCTTTATAAATACGCAGCAAAAATATTAAAAGATGTCAGTGAAAACAATGCATCTTTAAAAGATTGTGTATGTCATGCTAGACATAAAGTGAGTTATAATTTGGGCGTTATGTAGATTGTTCTGTTTACTTAATTAAATATAAAAATTTGTCCTATATTTCCAGAATTCAAAAAAACTGTATGCTCTGGTACTAGAAACTTTAAAACATGAAAAAGAATTAACATTTTTACTTAAACGTACAAAACTACTTGAAAAAGAAATTAGATTTAATCCATGGATGGCTAGGGTGTTAATTACAGAATTATTATGGGGTAGAAAGCAATTAATAGCTGAATGTAAACCTGTGAAAACCATCTTGGCATACCAGCAACTATTTAATGCTCACGTTTTTGATATTAACGACCAAAATCCAGCAAAAAACAAAGGTATACATATTTTGTTTTTTTTTTCCAGATAATCCTTTGATGTTAAAATGGATAATGAAATAACAAATGTACAACATGATTATAATGAACCACTTTTATCACCACGTGCAAAACAAGCAGCAAAAGCATTGGCACTATTGTTATTTTATAGTTTTTTAATGTTTACATTGCCATTTGGGGCATTTTTTTGTGTAAAACATATTTTAAAAGATACATTTCATGTAGAAGGTTTCACAAATACAGCATTATCAGTATTTGCATCAGTGGTTACTGTAAATTTAATTATTTGTGCATATGTATATCAAGCATTTCATGACCCAGAATATGATGATGAAGGCAATGAAATAGATGAAAGTAGATCAGTCTCATCAAAGTCAGATTTGAATCTGAAAAATGATTGATTTCAGAAATAGAAAACATAGCAAACTTAGATAATGTGAAAAATACGTCATATTAATTTATAATAGTGAACATTCCATATTTTTATAAGGTTCACACATTTTAATGTATTTGTAGTCTTTTAAGAAGTGTAAATATGCATATATACATTGTGTACATTTAATATAAATAAAAAAAATTATGTAAAATTATTACATGTTTTTCATTTGAGAACCTTTATGTATATTTGCTCTTCTTAATATGAATGATAAAAACTTTACTCATTCAAATTTTGTTTGCTTAATCTCATATTTTTTTAAAATTACTATGGTTCTATATTATTTTTCATTTTCGTTTGCATTTATTTTATTTACAGATTTCGGGAATTTTTAAAACAATTCAATAGAAACTAAAATAAACTACACACCACATGAATTTAAAATAACGTTTGAAATATAACTATTTTATTCCTATAATGCAAATGCAAAATAGAATGCTAGAGGCTCCTGTTGCCTACAAAATACTCTTGTGCATCTGTCTAGTGACTTAGTGGAATTTTCATTTTCAAAGACAAGTCCAAAATTCACTTTTTGGGATACTATTGGGAAGTTGTTTTATATACCGTTGGAAAGAAGTTGGTCTTTGTTTTAGCCCATTTCTTCATTTTAAATATAATCAGGAATTACAGGTAGCTAAGACTAATGAATATTAATTGTGATCTAATTGAGAAATTTGTCTTTTGCCTAAAAAATCTAACAATGAGTGTGCTGTGTCTTAGTATATTATGATGATACTACATGGCCATTTCAAAAGTTAAATTGCCACACCTTATATATATTATGTCTATTTTTAATTGATTGTAGTTATAATTTACAGTAAATTCTGTTCTTAAAAACGCTGTACAGCAAACGTTTTATTACTTATACTTATATAATATTATCGTTTTTTTTCCATTTCTGATTACATTATTTAAGAGTTAATTAGATAAACATCATATTCAGCATAGTCTCAATTTTATCTGCTATTAATTCATCTAACGAACTACAGAAATAAGACTATGGCACTGATTCGTTATAAGGGGTAATTACATCATTGCCCAAGTTTATATACATTTTTGAAAGCTCCGCGTAATTCCATGTTGCATTATATTTTGTTTCTGAAATATGCAGTCCAATGCTAATATAATATATTGAATTTAAAACGTTTTCTGTACTTCATTTTTAAGAACAGAACTTACTATAAATATGAGTACAATTAATTAACAATAGATATAGCGTGTATAAGATGTGACAATTTAGCTCTCGAAATGGCCATGTGGTATCACTATCATATAAAAAGACAGATCACACTATTTTTTTCTTAGTTTTAAATCCCTTATTCACTACGCTGTATATATACAGTGCCTGATTTATGAAACGCACATTTTTGCATGCTATGTCGATAATAGATTATTTTGAAATATCAAAATTTACTTATTGTGACAATTATATCTTTTTATTAAACGATTAAACTATAACCCTGTTGTTCATTTTATATTGACAAGAATCGTGTCTCGTCATTTATTACATATGTACTTGGAATAGAAATATATATAGGGGCGTCGAAATCTTTTCTGGAGACTCTATGGCGTAGATTTCTTACACTTCCTTGGTCCAACCCCGGGAAACTTTTTATTCAACCCCCATACGTACGGCTAATACTGTTTGCGATTCATATTTGTACCAGCGTCAATTATGTCTACTAATTTGCAATTTTTTAAGATCTCTGCATATTATTTTACAGATATTGTTTTGTTACGTTATGTATTCTATGTGTACTAAATGTGTACATATACCTGTAATATGTTCAATTGTTTCCGATGGTTGTGACATTGTCTACATATGTAATTTAGTTTTCTAATATATTTACTTATAGTTTCTACGTAAGAATTTCCGATTTTCATCCATTTGTTGGTAGCATGTTTGTTAATATGTATTTGTATTACTTAGTGTGGATATATACCAGGTATTATTTTGTTTTACCATATTTATATTTGAAACTTAGATGACTGAGTTTTACTGGTGTGATTTTGTTGTCTGCTTCTATTATTGCTTTGTAAAGGGTCTGAGGTCGTATACCTATTTGTATTTGTTATATCATTGAACACTCTTCTTCCTTTATTTCTCCATGATTGCGATTATCTTTTGGAAAATCGCCTGTCAAAATCTGGTGGAGCTGTGTCGTACCTTGATAGGACACTCCCCACCAAACCACCACTGACGTCGAATGATGACCAGATTGAACTTTGGAAGCAATGCGAGGAGCTTCTAGAACGTTTCTAAAAGGTTTTCCAATAGGGACTTGACAACTTTTAATTCAATTTGTGAACGCACCCTTTCACAAATCATCGAACTGTTACTGTCAATTTATTCAGTAAACTTAACATTTTCATCATGGTAAAGTACACGTACGAACAACGTCTGCAAATTATAAAAATTTACTACAGAAATTCGGAGTCGGTGACCGCTACTTTAAGAACGTTAACTCCGATTTTCGGTCGTAATTCTCGCCCTAGTAGACAGGCAGTAACAAGTTTAGTGCAAAAATTTGAGTCTACATATTCGTTGTGTGATGTTGCCGTGCCAGTGAGACAACGGGTTGGTCGAAGTGTCGAAAATGTCACTGCCGTTGAAACGTCCGTAGCAAATGATCCAAATCAGTCAATTCCACGGCGTTCTCAAGAGTTGGGCATCGCCCAGACCACTTCATGGCGAATTTTGCGTAAGGATCTTGGTTTACACCCACACAAGATCAAGCTGACTCAAGAATAGAAGCCGATGGACCATTTGAAGCGACATACTTTCTCCGATTGGGCCCTGGAAAAGATGCGCCAAGATGATCAATTTCATCGCAAAATCATTTTCAGTGACGAAGCTCATTTTTGGCTCAATGGGTTCGTCAATAAGCAAAATGTGCGTTATTGGTCGGGTGAAAATCCATATGTGCTTCATGAAACACTACTTCATCCACAAAAAATAACTGTTTGGTGCGGTTTGCATGCCGGCGGCGCCATAGGGCCATATTTTATCGTCGACGATAATGATCGTCACGTTACTGTGAATGGTAATCGTTATAGCGCCATCATTACCGATTATTTTTGGTCCGAATTGGAAGATATGGACTTGGACAACATGTGGTTTCAGCAGGACGGTGCCACAAGCCACACAGCACACGTTACAATCGATTTATTGAAGAGTAAGTTTGATGAGCTTGTTATCTCAAGAAATGGACCAGTCGATTGGCCGCCTCGTTCGTGCGATTTAACGCCTCTAGACTTTTTTCTTTGGGGCTACGTCAAGTCATTGGTCTATGTCAACAAGCCGATAACGTTGGAAGAGCTCAGAGCCAACATTGAACGCGAAATAGCAGCCGTTTCGGCCGAATTGTGAGGCCGAGTCATCGAAAATTGAGTCCAACGAATCGACCGCTGCAAACGTGCCCGCGGTGGCCATATGAACGAAGTCGAGTTCCATTCATAAATGTTTTGATTGTACTTCAACCCGATAATAAAGTTTTTGTAATATCTCAAATGGTCTGCATTTTATTTTGAAAAAAAGGTTGTCAAGTCCTTATTGGAAAACCCTTTATAATATACCTTGTCATTTCATTTATTAAAATGCTCCTCATTTTAAAAAATTTTCTCGTCCACGAACGGGTTCCGTCGATGCATGTTTTTGCTGTAGCTCTTCAATAACCGTTTTGGTGTGGCTTGTCTCTTGACTATAAGTTGATGTATTAGAAAATGTCTCGTCAAATGCCGTAAACCTCTTGGTTGTAAGTCTGTCTTGATGTATAATACCGTCCTCGTCAAAATTTTAATTTTCCCGCAATGATTTTTTCCACTTTCATATAGAGTTTCTCTGAATCTCTCTAAATTATTGTAGAGTCTTACTCATATCGGTTGATAATTCGACATACATACATACATTTTGATAATTCCAAGCGGTCGGAGAGTTTTAAAAATATATAGTTTTTCCATTTTACACTTAAATAGGGCAACTACTGGTATGCGATTCTCTTTACACCTAGTACCTGATTTACACACTTGCCGATCAAATCCAACTTAAGATAATACATTACGAATAACCCATCTGCTGACCACACCATCATTTCATAAGCATACATTTCATACGTGGTTCAAAATAGCGATTGAGTAACCGAACTTATGGCACGACTGGGTATATAGAACGTGTATCGTTCAAAATTAATAAAGTTTTAATAACACTAATCTTTACGGAAACCCCTCACAATTTCAAATTTAAATTTCTAAATGAACAGATTATTTTTCGTGACCTGGTATCAGCTTGTTGATAAAATTTATTATTATGACAATAAAATATTTATAATTTGACACATTTACAACAAAAATTCATATTTATTTAACTTAATAATGTATAATTACAATTTTTCTTAACATTTAAAAATTAAACACTTGCAGATGTACCAACATATTACATTTTTAGGGAAGTAAATACAAATGGCAGCGCCTTACATTAAATTATGTTACGATAATATTTGCCGTATCTTATGTAGCAAGCAATGCACAATTTTGATGGGCTAGTTTGTTAATAAATTTAAAAAAATATTTTACATATAAAAATATGAGATCAAGGATGTATTCTCGTTAAACCATTCCATGTGTTATTGGAATATTTAATTTTTATATTCTAATTCCAGTGACAAAACCTAGATACGTGCGTGTAAATACCCTCCTGATATCAGTCGAAGATGCCATCGAAGGATTTCGAGAAGAAGGTTGGACTTTGGTTCGACATATGGACACAAAAGATTACGACGGCTTCTTGGATAAAATTGCAAATCTGTCGGAAGGTGAATTTATGGTCGACATGCATATTCCAGAAGTATTGATTTTTCCGAAAAATACCAAATTTAATACTCATAATGCTTATAAAAATGGGTTAATTATCCTACAGGATAAGGTTTGTCCGTTATCAAAGTAAAAAATATAAAGAATAAGTACTCTCTTGTATATTAGTGTGTGTTGGTTTAGAACCTTCTAATTTCATTCGCTATCTATAGACAAAATAAAATTAATTTTTATTCATTTTTCAGGCAAGTTGTTTACCCATCCATCTTTTAAATCCACCACCAGGAAGTGTTGTGTTAGATATGTGTGCCGCTCCCGGCATGAAAACCTCTCATCTAGCGGCTAAATTGAACAATGAAGGAATAGTTTATGCCGTCGATATGAATGAACAACGTTTAAAATCTTTGGAAACTATGATGGAAACGAATAAATGTACTTGTGTGAAAACTATCAATAAAGATGTTTTACAAATTAACGACAGCAAGTGTCCAGAAGTGAAATATATTTTAGTAGATCCTAGTTGTTCTGGATCAGGTAATCAATATTAATTTTAATTTAGCTAATGTTCAACTGCATTGATAGTAGTAGTAGGTTCAATTTGTTATGACCTGTGTAATCGCTTTCGGCTACTATCTTAAGTAGTACCAGAACATTCTGTAGTGCAGCATTTCTTAGTCAACTAATTTGTTATAATGCAATCAATGATTATCGATTGTTGGCTTTCATATTAGAATATTCCAAGCTGTAGTATTTCTCATCTAGTTAGAACTTTGCGGCAATCACACAAAAGGCAGTATTCGATAAAAATCTAGTAGTAAAGATAATAAATATCTCCAAGGCTGTAAATGTATCAAATTATTATTGGTTGCCATTTTAGTAAACATCAGAATTTTCTATGTTGTAATATTCCTCAATTAATTCTAACTTTGTGCGACGATCGGACAAAAAATATGTGGGTTGAAAAGACGTTCTCTCGGATAATTTCAATTCTCTTCGAAAGATGGTGTTAATAGTTCTCATTATTTTGTGTTATCGCTTAGATATGAATATATAAATTAGGTGCGTACAATTTATCGACAAGGTGTCAGATTAACAGGTGAGTATTGGTATTATGCCAATCGCATTATGATCAGTACCTTGTCGACAATAGTTGTTTTCTATTCATATCAAACGAACGCAAATATGTATTAAACCAAGAATCAACTATACAAAAACTTCCTGCTGTTAGCATTGCCTATATTGACAATTCATTATAAAACGATTTCACAAATATGTACAAGATTTTAGAGCCTTACATCCATTGCTATAATCCTATAATCAAATAACAAACAGTCTTTTGTTAGACATATTTACATTAAAAATTACTCCAGATGGTTATAAAGTCTATTCTACTGTAACCCTTTGAATCTCTTAACTTGCTTGTACATATATGCCTATTGAAATTGGTTTTGATTGCGGCCCTTTCAGTTTTTCTATAATTTTGGCTCTGTTTTACCTGCTTTTGCACTTTAGCCTTAAAAATATCAGAAAAATGATGATCGGGTCTCCCCGTCAGACATCAGATTTACTTCTTCTACCATGTCGACCCTCACAGCTCTATGTATCTTTATCTTTGTATATTACCCCGCTTCATTCTTACCTTTCTAATTTATTTTTATCACGAAAGGTCCTTGATCTGCAGCACTAGAATTCATTTCTACGATTGATTGAGTAAAGCTACTTAGTATTACTCAGTTAAACGTAGCTCCGGTTTCACCACTACTATATTAACATCTAGAAAGGCTTCGCATAATTCCTCATTATTGAGCGATGCGTTGTTTCTTATTCACATGAATTACCTTTTAGTATATGTTCAAAGCAGACACCTCTTCTTTTAAAATTTGAATCCACATTAATAATGTAAATCAAATGAAACGGCAAACCAAATTAAACCAGAAATTAAAATACCAACGATGAAACTAAAATATGTCCTATTCTACTACTCACTCGGAAATCAAAATTAAACTGTAATTAAAAACCATTAAATACTTGAAGCAGATAAGCACAACAATGAAAACGGAAATTAAAATTAAATTACAGAGAAATAAATTATATATTTTAAATAAAGAATATTTTAGTAAAGCTACTTATATATATATTCTAAATAAAAACTATCACCTAGAGAGCAAATTTACTTAGTATTTTATCGTACTTCGCCTATGGAAACGACACATTCTAGAAATTCAACAATGTGCGAATATACAAAGGGTACTAGGAAAGTTTTGCAATATAATGCAACAAGGAATCGGAAGCTGCTTGTTGCTGCATGTTGAGACATGTTCATACGAGCATAGTAGCCACCGCGCCATGTCTATGGGCCCAGTTATTCATTAGCAGTGAGAGTGTAAAGTGCTTGCGATGGCATCGTGGTCACGTAATGAGATAAGGGCTGTTTCGCGTTATAATTTCGTGCGTGGTTTAAACATAGACCACTCTTGCACTAGATGATGTTTGTCCACATCGCACAACGATATTCAGGTGGTATAGAAAATTCCAAAGGGGAAATTTAACTGTGGAGAATGCTAAGAGGCGGAGAAGGCCACGAACGTCAGTTACGGAGGAAAACGTTACTACTGTGAGGAAAATGCTTGGTGAGGACAGGCTAATAACCTACCAACAGATAGAGGGTACTTCAGGCCTAATTGCACCAGCAATTCGTTCGATTCTGCATGACCATTTGCACGTGAAGAAACTTTGTTCTCTCTGGGTGTCGCATCGACTGACTGAAGGGCAGACGATACGACGTGTGACTTGGTGCCGGGAGATGCTAAAAAAGTTTAGTAAGGGACAATCACGGTATGTAAACAACATCGTGGCAGGTGACGAGACTTGGCTGTACTATTACGATGTGCCGACCAAAGCTCAAAACAAAGTTTGGGTCTTTGATGATGAGGACACACCCGTAGTTGTCAGAAAATCCCGATCTGTAAAGAAGATGATAGCTGTATTTTTCAAATCGAGAGACAACGAGTGTGTTTTACTCTCTAGTGAAACTTGGCAGAACTGGTTCGAAGATTGGTTTTGGAGGATGGAGAGGTGTATTTAGTGTAGAGTAAAAAAATTTGAAAAAATTAATAAACAAAGCTGTATTACAAAACTTTCCTAGTACCCTTTGTAGCTAAACCACACCTTCGATCCAGCCCCATTCCTACTTTTATATGCGCGGACTAAGTGAGCCTCAACAGTAATAATAACTTCAACAGCCAAATTCATGTTTAGTAGCACACAAATTTGTGCTGTCAATTGTTTTCTCAAAAAGAAGATATTTTTGATTACCAGAGCCTGAGTTTTCTTTAATATCAATTTCAACTGTAATTAATTAATAGAATTCATTCGACAATATCAAATTGATCCCTTAATCAATTCTTCTATTTTCTTATTAATCATTTACAGGTATAGTTGATCGGCTAGAACTTTCCGAATCCAGGGTAAAGGACGAAAAAAGAATCAAGAAGCTCAGGGGATTTCAAATCATGATTTTGAAACACGCGCTCAAAGGATTTTCAAATGTTGAGCGATTAATATATTCAACTTGTTCCGTATATCCTGAAGAGAATGAAGAAGTAGTTAAAGAAGTTCTTACACAAATTACACGGTTTAAACTGGTGAATGCTTCAGAGTTATTAGACAAGCCTTGGGTCAATTTTGGTTCTAAAAAGTACGGTAATATCGGCAAATTTTGTTTGTATGCAAGGCCGGAAAAGGATATGACAAATGGATTTTTTATTGCGGTCTTTGACAGGCTCAAAGACGGTGAGGTAAATGAACATTATGTTGAGAATTTATACTTTAAAGCTCAAAATTCGTCTGACAGCAATAACATAAATAATAATAAGAATACTATTAAAGAAAATAGTGCTGATAATAGCAAAGATGAAATCGAAGATAGTAAAGAAGTGATATCTCCTCAAGCAACTAAGAAGCAGACGGAAAGTAAAGGAAATGAAGGCCATCCCAAGCTAAATGACATTCCAAAAAAATCAAAAAAGAAACAACTCCCTTCAAATAATGAAAACAAAGAAATTAATACTGAAGATAACTCCGAAGGTGCCACAGGAGATAAACGCAAAATCGATAAAGTTAATCATAAGAAAATGTTGGAAGAAAGAGGAGATAATGCACATCAGGATACTTGTACAAAAGATATTGAGTTAAACGAGGGAATTAATTTAGGAAGTAAGAAACAAAAGAACCACACAAATAAAAAAAGTAAAAACCTTGCCATTGTTGAAGATGATAATACTATACAAAATATTGAGGAAATATTAGTTGATGATGGCGACAGACAGAACAAAACAACTAAGTCAAAAAAGAAACGTAAAGAAGGAAGTATAAAGAAAATCACAGATGAAAAGCAAATTGCTCAAGAAGTTATAGAAAGCCTAAATAATGAATTAGATAAACATTTTAAGGAAGCAAAAAAGAAGAAAAAGAAGAAACATCAATTGGAATGTGACAAAAATGAAGAAATAAATACCGAAGATAATCTCGGTAACGTATCATTATCAGGAAATGAAGGTAATACAAGTCGGAATGATCTCAAAAAGAATAATACTGTAAATAGCACAATCAATTTAAAAAGCAAAAATCAACGAAAACATTTAAGCGAACACATTGTTGAAACTAATAGTAAAGAAAGAATTCCTACGCAAGATATTGAAAAAGAATTATATGATGATGAAGACCGAAAAAGTAAATCGAAAAAGAAATGTAAAGAAAAGAATACAACAAAAATAATCCATGAAGAAGAACAAGAAGCTTTATATAACAAATTAGATAATAGTTTTGAAAAAGTAAAGGAGCAGAGAAAGAAAAAACGTCATTTGAAACACAACAATGAAATAAATTCGGATGAAAAGAAACGAAAGAAGCATAAAAGTAAAGACCTTATTGACTCCATTAACGAAGCAGATAACACAATGCTAACAGCTGAATTAAAAATACGTGATGAAGACGAACATGGTGAATTAAATACAAATAATAGTTTGAAAAAGCAAAAAAAGAAAGATGCAGATAAAAACATTTCGATTAACAAAAATCTTAGTGATGATGAATTTTTGAAACTTTTATCTAAAAATGAATATGATAATAAAGATATGTTAGATTTCAATAGCACAGCAAATGATATAATTGGTAATTTGACAGAGAAGAGCAAAGAAATAGGAACATCAATAAAGAAGAAAAACAAGAAGAGTGAAAGAAAGGACTCTGGTAAAACTCTAAACTATCAAAATGAGAATATTGAAATTATGGAAAATTTAAATACTGATATCGATAACAGTCCAAAGAAGGCAAAGAAGAGGAAATTAGAATTAGGTGATTTTAAAAACGAAGAATTAAATACAAAAGACAAGGTAGCAGAAAATAAAGACAAACGGAAAAGTGGTACCAAGGATGAGAAAATCAAGAAAAGTAAGCACAAAGATGTCAAAAATGAAATTTTAAATTTAAATGATGTTGACTCTGATAAAACGCTGAACCATCAAAATGAAAACATTGAAATTAATGAAGATTTAAATGTTGATATCGATAACAGTCCAAAGAAGGCAAAGAAGAGGAAATTAGAATTAGGTGATTTTAAAAACGAAGAATTAAATACAAAAGACAAGGTAGCAGAAAATAAAGACAAACGGAAAAGTGGTACCAAGGATGAGAAAATCAAGAAAAGTAAGCACAAAGATGTCAAAAGTGAAATTTTAAATTTAAATAATGTTGACTCAGATAAAACGCTGAACCATCAAAATGAAAACATTGAAATTAAGGAAGATTTAAATGTTGATATCGATAACAGTCCAAAGAAGGCAAAGAAGAGGAAATTAGAATTAAATGATTTTAAAAATGAAGAATTAGATATAAAACATAAGGTAGTAAAAAGTAAAGAAAAGCGGAAAAGTGGTACTAAGGATGAGAAAAACAAGAAAAGTAAGCACAAAGATGACAAAAATGAAGTTTTAAATTTAAGTAATGTTGACTCTGATAAAACGCTGAACCATCAAAATGAAAACATTAAAATTAAGGAAGATTTAAATGTCGATATCGACAACAGTCCAACGAAAGCAAAGAAGAGGAAATTAAAATTAGATGATTTCAAAAATGAAGAATTAGATACAACAGACAGGTTAGTAGAAAATAAAGAAAAGCAGAAAAGTGGTACCAAGGATGAGAAAATCAAGAAAAGTAAGCACAAAAACGACAAAAATGAAATTTTAATTTTAAACGATGTTGAGGACTTAAAGTCGATTATTGATGAAATAACATTTTTAAAGCATAAGAAAAGGAAAAAGGAAAAGCACCTTGACAAAAAAGATAAAAATACACTTGGCAAAAATGAAGGCGTTCTTCAATAGTATAATTGCCAACTTATCACTGTCTCAAACAAAAAAAAAAATACAGTTATAAATAAAGATTTTAACTTTTTAATTTTGCGTTTTATTTCTTCTAATTAAATATTAAGTTTTAAGTAAATAATGGAACTTAAATTGGATATTTAAATATGAATTTGGAAAATGTAGCAACCAAGACGATATATGTGACCATTGCTTATAAATCTGAAATTATGTCAATTTAGTTTTATTGAATGTATGGTGAGAGTGCAATATTTTTCTACAATCTTTAATGAAAGATCGTTTGCAAATAGAATTTTTAAGGAACAAAAGAATAGCAAGACCTAATTTCTATTTTAAGTTATTGCTAATCTTCTCAGTAAGATTGAACCGACTGGGTAACCAACGACAGGACTCGATGGAGGGCAAACATTATGCTAGCTGTCGGCTGGTATTGCCAATAGCTTGCATCATGTCTGTAAGGTGAAAACGTATCGCAAATTTGAATTGTTAATTGCAACGGATGTAAGTAAATTTCTCAATTGTTTTCCTAGCTAGAATATACAGGCACTATTCCTGGCGAGGCACATGCTAATACAAATCCGAAGGCTTATTCAACATTATTTAACAGGCAAGAAAAAAATCATTTCTTACATTTGCAAAATATTACTGCACATAGGTGCTAGTATATTATTACATCTTGTGTTGAATGGACATGTTTAATGCAGTATTCGAAAAATACGCTATTTTTGCTATTTAATATTGTAGTGGATTATTGAGAATGTAAGCATAAACTTAAAATATTTCATTACATATTAATGAAAATATTTTCATTTTAGAAAAATGTTAGAACTATCCATGAAGAAAAGGCAAAGATTATTTTTTTAAGTAAAAAGTAACGTTAAATCAGACAAGATATAGGTTCCAAAAGTTCGAAATAAAAGCTATAAAGACTAAAAGTGGAAAGAGAGTCTGTAAAAGATAGATCACAACAAGGGCGACCTAAAAAAGTTCAAGAAAGAGAAGCAGCTTTAAAAATCATACCTACACATCGATACAATTAGCAATAGAGTTAGAAGTGACAGGTGTAGTGGTGCATCCGCCTACAGTAGGTGACATCTAATTAAACGAGACCATAGGAGTTGTGTTATCAGAGAAAAGTCACTACTAAAAAAAAAAAGAGGCATCAAGCGAAAAAGACTGGAACATGTTAGAAAGCAAACCGAATTAATTATTGAAGATTGGAATCGAATGCTGTGAATTGAAACAAAATTGCCTTTAGTTGTAAAAGAAGGCACTACGTAAAACAGGTGATCAGAAAAACGTTACAACCCAATGCGTATACAGCACATCATAAATTGTGGCATTGCACAATAGCTGCAGGTATAGTTGCATTAATACAAATTAACATTCGGCTAATAGTCAAACACATTAAACCATTTTCGTACTAGTCTTAAAAGTCCGTTTTGGTATAAATTAATCACCCTTTGTGCGTCCACATTACTAATAAACACATAATACAAAACTTCGCATGACGAAAGAAAACGATGCCCTTAAAATTTTCATACATTAAATAAAAATTTAATGCTTTCTGTAGATTGAAAATTGATAAACAAAAACAATATATATAATTACTGTAAAGGGTATAATAAAATATGTACACTACTATCCATGTCAATTCGGGTAGCTAGTAAAATTTAGTAAACTGTCCTAAAAAATAATATAATTGCGTTTAAATATAAATAATATATTTACATTAGGTCCTTTGCGGCATTTATAACCAATCGTAGGCAAATATTTCTATTAGAGCCCCTACAAGTAACTATCATATTTTATGACTCACTGCGGTAATTCCTGGAATAATCCGTACCGCCATAAATAGCTTATTTTTGAGGTATTATGGCAAGAAAAAAACTTGCGAAACTTACCTGCCCTCACTCCAAAGAGTCTTGTGTACCGAAATATGCATTAGTTTTCAAATAAACTTCCTAGCGTGCGCATCACTGATAAGACGGTATTTTTTTATGTGAAATTATTGCTTACCATCAAGAAGGTTATTCGGTGCGTCAAATTTCTGAAAAGACATACATATGTCTTTCGACTGTTAGCGATATCGACGCACGGGCAGTTTAAGAGACTCGCACGTTCAGATTGTAAGCGAATAACATCCCACGCCGAAGATAAGCGTATAAAATTGCTGAGTAAACGAAATAGGAGACTAACAGCACCCGAAATCGCCGCAGAAATGACTTGCGACAGTGCAAGGAAAATATCTATTACTACGGTGAAAATAGGATTGAAAGGTGCAAATCTTCACGGTCACATTGCTGTAAGAAAACCCTTACTTTGACAGGAAAAAAGGCAAAAACGACAACAACGGTCAAAACACACACACAACGGATACCTCAAATTGTACGGGCTGTTGTTCGCGCAAAAGGGGATTTCTTCGATGAGCGGGGTGTTTAAGATATCTTTGTTTATTTAACGTTAGAATTACTTCAATATTTATTATTATGCTTAATAAACATCTATAAACAATAACGTAATAAAAATTTTAAGTTTTGATATAAATTAGTTGAGTATCCGTACTGACATGGACAGTAGTGTATGTAATAGAGTTGGATGAGCAAAATATACAAGGATTGGTAAAAAGAAGGTATCTAACAATAGGTCAGTACGTTCTGTAAGTATACTACATGCGTGTCTGGACTGTCTTAATTTTTAAAAGGCGTCCTCTAAAGAAATATATAAGGCGAATGGTAATTGCCATGGTCAATTAGACTCTGATTGATGGGAGAGCAGAAAAGGCACGCCAAATTAAGGAATTGTGTCAACATTTAAAAAAACTATTGAAAGATTAGTTGTAAAAAGTACTTTGGAATGTATCATGCCTCCTACTTTGTGTAATAATTATACAACAGAAATAGTAAACGCGTAAAGTGAACCCTTGTCAATAGATGCCCGGCAGTATCAGTATATCTTTGTCAGGCAGTAAATATTATCTGCCAAAAACTAAAGTTTGGGACGTAATTGTAATTTGAAAAGTAGTAACTAAGTTAAATGAAATATTGAAAAGAATGTTCTAAAAATGAGCTACGTGGCGCCTTAGTTTGTGACAGATACTTGTTAACCAAGAAGGAAATTTCTCGTTGTAAATATTTGAGACATCGCAAATATGGCCTATTAAAAAGCTTTTGAAATCGTTTTGCATGAAAAGAAATTTTAGAAACAAAATTGAAAATATTCTATTATACATTCAGCGAAACTATTGTGGTGACGCCCATGTGTATAGTTGAATCAAAATGATTTAAAAAAAAACGCCGTTATCAAAAACATCTTTATACTTTAGTAATGATATTCAACAAAAATTTGAACACTTTATTTACCAAACAGACAGTAAACTTGAGTTTGTATATATACTAATTTTTATTTGATTATTGAAATTTTATTTTTCAAACGTTCAACTTTATTATGTATTTATTGTTTTGTATTTAAGTACTTTTTTACTTATTATAAAATTATAATTGAAATATAGAAAATAGGTGAATTTTTTTAAAAATTTTCTCTAGTTTCTTTAAATCTCTTAATAAACACTTAAATAATAATTAGATGCCGCCACTGTTTTTCAATAAGAATATTTATAGCAAAAATTAACGAATGTGCAATTCCCTTGTCATGAATAAATTAAATGAATTAGAGAATCACTTTTTTCTGGAAGTAAGTTCTTTATAGTTTCAAGCAGTTACTGTTGCCAAATTTCACTTCAAATAATTTAACCGGATGATATTAAGCCGTTGTTTGAGATAATTTTAAACTCTTTTGTTTTCAATAAACATTGTTAAACTTGAAGTTTAAAGCTTCTGAACGCTATAATAGACATATAAGAAAGTCTATACTTTATGTTGAAATGCTCAATATACTAAGTGTATTGCATGTTACATTGCGTGATTTACTTTTTAAATAATTGTGAATAAATTTACCGCACAAAACATAAACTACGTTAGTCCTTTTAAGTTGTAAACATGAAAGGTAAGGAATTGACCTTAATTTCTCTTAAAATGATTTATAATTGGATTGAATACTGCTTTTTTCGTCCAGTATAACTACATATTAGGCAAATTTCGTACCAAAAATTTTGACATTGAAAAAGAAACTCGCTTTGAAGGAACGCAATTTAATGGCGAAAATTGTTGTTTTATTACAATACATTACTTGCCGTAAATGTCAGGCGATGATGATTTACGTCCTTTAAAAGGAAATTAATTTCAATTAAATGTATTATATTGTTTCGGCTTATTCGTCACATATTTCTTGGTGATATTTATTTACTTAATAATAAAATATATGCTTGACATGTTTTAAAAACGAATAAATGTATCCCCCAAAAATGCTTTAAATTTTAAATCTTTTTCACAAGACTTTAACAAACTATTGTGTGTATTTCATTTAAATTTATAAAGAAAATTCCTTCATTTTAATTTTATTCTAAATAATCTTAAGAAATTTCTAAGTTTAGAATGTATACGACATATAATTTTAGTTCCTGAGTTAATTTAAGTAGAGACTGCATAAGTTTTGTATATTACTTTCAATTTAAACAATATTTATTATGGAATAGGCGCTATACGAGTTATTTTCATCGCACGGGTCTATTATATGTACTACTTTTTGGGGTGTATACTTTAAAGTCAACGGCATACGTATACACAATGTCAAAATAACGTCTGCGTAAGAATTTAGACTTTTACCTTGTGTGTTATTTCTACTTTATATACAATTTATATTGAGACACTTTTAGCAGTTCGGCGTAGAAAGTGGTAAGTTTATTACATTTAATAATTATTTAGTAACATTTTACCGCTGAAACCTCATAAACTTAAATGACGTCTATCACTGATGACTTTAGTTTGTGTAATCTATGTGGACATTTCGATGCCGAAGATGAATTAGTATGTGTATTACTGGACGGTTTAATTTATTTTAATCCCCGTATCAGCTTATTAAATAGTTGCCTTTGCTCGCATAGCAAAGACATATCACAGTGGCGGTTTCTCTTTTAAGTGCTGCAGGTTACGAAAACTCCAATAAAAAAGAAAACAAACAGAAACTGAGTAGTAATAGCTGCAATAGTACCGCAAAGATCACAGTAATATAAGTTGGAATGTTTAAGTAAGCTCCATCAAAACTACAATTAGGCGAGAATCGAATATACGCCTCAAGTAACTAAATTTTGGTAAGTTTAGAAAACAACTTAAAAATGTTTTTGTCATCTGCGCGATGAGTATGACATTTGTCCGCAATTGACATCCCTTACCTAAATTGAGACATAACCTAATTGCTTAAGATTTTCATTTGACACACGAACAGTGCGACCAACGTATATGTGTCATCTGCGCGATGAGTAGTGACATCTGTTCGCAATTGACATCCCTTACTTAAATTGAGACATAACCTAATTGCTTAAGCTTTTCATTTGACACATGAAAACGAACTAGTGCGACCAACGTACAAAGATAAAAATTTTCCAATTTGATAATTTAGTAACCGACAATGGACAGATAAAACCAATTATAAACAGACATTTCGCAAAAATGATAATAAATTAAAAGAAAAGTTAATTCAACATCATTTTTTGATAGTATATCTGTGAGCAAGTATCTGAAGAATCTATTTTAACTTGCTGAGATAAGTTTTAATGTGATCTTGTTGGGGCAGTTTAAAATATTTTATGCAGATGTAATAATTACGAAAAGTAGACATAAAACAAGTGTAGGAATAATGAACGAAGGAAAAAATATTTTGGCTAAGTATGAAAGAATAAAACTAAAATATTAAGGCTGTAAAAAATCGATAGGTATTAAATATTCGCAAACGCATTCAAAAAAGTCTGCCCCTTGCGGCATTATTTGAAACAAAAGTAAGAGGGGAGAATAGTACCAATTAAAGCCACAAAGTGGAGCGTTTTTCTTCTCTGTAATGCGTATTTCACCTGCTCGTTTTACTAGAATTAATACAATTATTTACACAACAATGTCTAAAAGTAAAATGTATTGCAGTGTGCCCCCAATGGCATAGTTACAAGAGTGAAAATATCTCCCTCCACTACTTTCCAAAAGTAAAGTTGCAAAAAATGGATACGCATGAGAAAGCAGTTAGAAAATATATACAAGTTTTAATTTTACATTTCAAAAATGAGCTTTTACTCTGGTAAGTATATGTATTTTTTCCATTATGTTTGTATTGAATAGATACACCATTAAAACTAAAAAGTTCTTAAAGAGAAATGCAGTTTCTTTGAAATTACCATGATATCACGCGATTATTTAGTGGTAACAGGAAAAAAAGGTGAGACATACGAAATAAACAAGAAGAGTGATGACAATTGCCTTCGCGTATTGAAATATTTCTCCAACTGACATCCTTTAATATTCAAAAGAAATATAAAGAAACTGCAATAAACACATTATCACATATGTATATACATAACTTGTAATACTTCCCCATTGGACCGCCATTTTGCTAGTTTGCTAGCTCTATAATCAATCGCGTTTGCGAATATTAAAATTGAGGACTACAAATTGGAATATGTGGAGAAATTCTAATAATTGTGCATAATGATGTTCATATTACGATGGCAAGAGAGATACCCAATCGAAACGAGGGCGATGACATAGACATAAAAGAGAAAATTATGGCTGCAAATAGAGCATTCTACACAAATAAAAAGCTTTTGAAAGATAAGAATTGTATAAAAAGAACTGAAGAAGAGGCAGAAATTTAGGTGGAGCAGGTGTTGGGAAGCAACAGAAAAAGTGTAGTAATAGAAAACTATGAAGGGAGATCGCGGGAAATATATGAGATACGAAAATGGAAATTGCTATACCCCGAATAGTAGATTTGGAGAGCTACTACTTCTTCGGGAGTGTTTTCACCACTATAGCTACACAAACAGAGTGAGAGAATATTTATTTAACACATACACATTAAATGATGTAGTAAGTGTTGTGTGTAGTGTGTGTTTATATACATGTATATATACATATATATCTTAAACGTAACTATTATCAGGTGTATCGGTCTGTTGAACAAAGACTCAAACAATTTTAGTTTTCAACACTCTATATTCGCTGCCAAACCTTTGCAGCTTCCTCAGGATCTAGTTCCACACTCCTGAGGAACCTGCAAAGGTTTGACAGCGAAATATAGAGTATTGAAAACTAAAATTGTTTGAGTCTTTGTTCAACAGACCTATACACCTGATAATAGTTACGGTTAAGATATTAAGAGTACGGTCGATTATACAGTCCTTATATATATATATATATATATATATATATACATATATACATATATATATACATATATATATATATATATATATACATATATACATATATATATACATATATATATATACATATATATATATACATACCGCGCAACATAATATATATACTGCATATATGACATTTATATATATATAAACATGGTAGCGCGCTGGAATTGTTATTTTCGAAAATAAGAGGGTTGATAAAAAGATGTATGTAGGTACCAAATATAATTTTTGTAAAAGTCAGTGCAAATGTACGTTACTAATGACAATAAGTAGAGTAATTAAACGCCACTTGAATACGACCAATCTACAAAATAAAAGATTCGTTTGCAATAACAAAATACTTTATTGTTCAATAATGAGTACTTTTGCCATTATTTCTTACAACCTCAAATAGTCGGGATGGAATGGAATTATACAGGGTTTTCAAGTAGTCAAAGAGGAAGTAGTCACTGGGGGCTAAATCGTCAGCGCAACTGAATGGGGCATTGGAGTACAATTTACGCGACAACCCAATTCGTTCAATTTTGCCATTGATGTTCAGGTCGACTTGTGGAGGGTGCATTGTCTTGGAGAACCTCCAAGGATTTTTTTTTTTCAGCGTCGAACAATGTGCGGTCGTGAATTTTGCGATTTCCTCCTTGGAAAAAAAGCACCTGCCATAACGTCAATATAATAATCACTGTTGATCGATTTACCTTTTTCAGGTAACAATGGAAATACATTGTTCCAAAAAACTGACGCCAGGACTATTACTAAATCAACAGGTCCGTTATAGGAAACAGCTTCGGACGGCTTTCGCCAGCTGTGCGCCACTCAGATGACTGCCGCTTCATCTGGAGTGTAATGATGTGTCCATGTTTCGTCCATAAACCCGCCGTAACAACTAAATTAAACTTCTTCTTGTTGCGAGTGAAAATAACAGCTTTCTGAATCATTCTCTTGTCTACCCCATTTTTGCTTGAGCAAACGAGTGCAGTGCGCTGAAATTCCCTTGGAAAGGAGGCCGTCGTTTAATTTCAACGTTTTAAATGCGGACAGGTCTTCAGTAACTTCTGTACAGTTCATCCAGCAATCGTTTCAACGGAGCTTCGCGATTTGTCTTCCAGTTAATGCCGAATTCGATGCTTCGCGTAATATCACATCGACGTTCTCTCTTAGTTGTAACGGATGTTGTCTACCCTTTAAAACGTTTTCCATAATTCTCGGGATCCCTAATAAAATCGGCACAACCAGGTGTGATCGACTTATTTTCTTTGCAGTAGCCCTTGAAGAATACCCTTCTTGATGGAACGTTTTTTTTTCGTGGTGTTTTTACCCATACTAAAAAGCAATGTTGTTCCCATCGTTGCACAATACCCTTAGTTACAGATGTTTGTTATCCGGATACACGTTGTAACTCGACACCATCCGGTAGCTTACTGTTAAATACTGGTCGTATCCAACCGGCGCGGTGCATTTTATATGTATGTGACACGTCACCCAATGCATAACGTTAGGCACTATTGCGCAATAATGCGTGGTTATTTGCCATATCATACCATTACAAACTTGCATTGTATTTTTAATAAATGAATTGTTTTTCAAACCACCGAAAGCTTGCAACAAGTCGGGTGGTCCTATTCATGTTGCGCGGAGTGTATATATATACGTCTCTTAGCATTTCACCCGTCAAAGCAAATTCCTTATAAACTACCTTCGATTTCTGTAAATAAAAAATCCTCGGATACTAATGGAGGACTAGATGGATGACTTTTCAATACAATGTTTTACTTGTTTAAATAGTTCACTATTTGTGCGGTAGTATGTGAGCCACACGTTTCCGTTTGTCATCAGGAGACAGCAGAGCTTGTAACAACTGTAATTTGTACGGCTCGTAACCGACCGACGTCTCAAAACACGCCAAATTGTTGTTGTGTGGCAATTGTAACGCCCGACTGGCATGACGAGTTGATTTTGAAGAATTCGTGGAAGGCAGTTTGAATTCGTACAACATTTCTTCAGAAACACGAGGGCGGCCAGGACTCTTTCCTTTACATACACATCCTGTATTTACAAACTGTCGATACCATCTGCGAATGTTCCACTCATTCGGAGGATCAATTTGATAGCTCAACCTGAAACGTCTTTGCACTGTAATCACGGAATTGCACTGGCAAACTCGAGAACACAAAATGATTTCTGCTGCGGAGTAGCCATTTTAAACATATGACGGTTACCAAGAAAAAACAGAAGACAACTGACATCTAGCAGCTATCAGATAAACTAGCCTATGTATTCGTTTCTCCAAAATAATACTTTGTAATACTTATATTCTTTTTGAAACACTCTGTATGATGTCAAAATGCGTATCTAACTACTCTTATAGTTACTCAAAATAATTTATCAACTATAATTTTGAATCGGGGTGAATACTTTCATCCATTAACATTTTTCATTAGACAGGAAAGATAAGAGAGAATAAATTCTCCTAATGGAAAAATAAACGTAATTTCGCAAGACCTTCAATAAACATATGCAAATCTTTATTGTATAACGTATTCACGAAGAATACAAATCACTAGTAAATAATCTGCAGCGAGCAAACGCTTTTTCGCATGTCGATATTATTAATGACAAAGTCAAGGTTATTTCGATTAAATCACGGCTTTCATTTTCATTCGACCAGCCGTAAACGAACTTTCGGCAGCTACCAAGGTCAATACAATCTATGATAACTGAAAATGAATTTATGAATTATTACTATCCGCCCCGACTACTATTCTCCCCTCCAGGAAATACTATTCCACCACAAAATTTACGCAAACATATTTAAGTACTTATTCCATAGATTCGGAATATTTTATACAATATTAAATTGTTTGCAAGGTAATTTCGTTTTATTTCTTTATGGAAAT